>CAWUFW010000150.1:5347500-5814092 GCA_963921515.1 Calotriton arnoldi | reverse complement strand
CAGTGCCTCCCAGATCTGCTTTTTGAAACCTAAGAGAACAAGTAGGGCCCACGCAGAGAAGTTTCATGTGCATTAACCAGGCCCTGCACTCTGAAGGTTGGGCCTCTTGCACCATCTGAAAAAAACAGCCCTACTTCAAAAGGACTAAAGAATGGACTCCCTGGACCATCACCACAAAGAACCCTCAGCCTGGAGTACTACCAGTGGATTTGTAAGGGTTTTGTCCAAATGGATTGTGGGAACTGAAGTCCCAAACTTTCAAGGACCCTCTTGGAGATTCCAGACCCTTGGGTTGTGTTTTGGACCTGCAGGAGGAACTTCAGGAAGGAGTTCCTAACGGAATTAAGCCTGCTGGAAGAGGCTGTACGCGACCGGTGAGAAGTCCTCCAGAAAAGTTGCTAAGTGTGAATTTGTCCCTGTCGGAGGCAACCAAATGTCCAGAAGTGGCACTGTTGGTTTCTAAGCACTAGAAAGTGTCTAATCTTTAAAAATGTAGATCTCTGGTTCCCTACAGTTTCTTTTTCGTTTTGGTATCCTTTTAATGATGAAAATATTTCCTATTTTTATAAATTGGTGTTGGATTTTTATTGTGTTGTCTTAATTATTTACTGAATTGGTGTTTGTAAATGCTTTACATACCTGTCTTTGAAGTTAAGCCTGCCTGCTCGCAGCCAAGCTACCAATGGTTGAGCATGGGAATAATTTTCTAAGACCTGTTCTGAGCCCTATAGTGTGTTAGTATTGCCAGTGGTAAATGCATATCTGCCACTACTAATAATACTTTCCCACACTTAACCCACCTGTTAGATGAGGGTTTAGCATACCCCTCTCTTAATGTTCACCTCTGCCATAGTAGCCTACATTAGAGGGGGCCTAGGAAGAAGTTTCCGGTCAGCAAGAGATTTCTGAAAGGGGTAAAGAGTATATCCTGACCATACTGGAATGGAACTTGAACCTGATTCTATAATAATTTATAATTGCTCCCTACAAGCTGATGCATAAAGCAGAGACCTCATATGCCTAATACTAATACAACCTTCTTGATTGCGGTCATGTCCTTGTGGAGGGTTAGTGAGTTGCAGGCACTCGCAACGCAAAACTCTACAAATACACAAGGACAGAGTGGTAAAGTAGGACAAACCCTCAATTTTCTTCCAAGTTATCTCACATTGGCATGTCAATCAAGCAATATACCTACTGGCCTTTTTTTCAAGACGCAAAAACGCAGGCAGAAAGAGCCCTGTGTGTGCTGGACATAAGAAGGGCAGCCATGTACTTCATACAAGAAGAAATGCAAGTCAGGAAAGGAAACCAATTCTTAATTTCCTTCGCATCTGCAAACAAATTCATATTAGTCAGCAAAGGTACAATTGCAAGATAGATATTCCATACATGCTACAGAATGTTTGGTGTAGTGTTAGGACAGTTATCAAGAGCATGCTGAAGAAGGACAAAAGGGGCTCCACTAACATTCATAGCGAATGTGTCCATAAACAACATCTGGATAGCAGCCACATGGTCTTCTGTACACACCTTCACAAAATACTATGGGGGGGGGGGGATATCTAAGTAAACAAAGGTGCAGGTGGGACATAGTACTACAGCACTTGTTTGCATCCACAAACTGTTTCCAACCCAGCCCTCTAGGTGATAGTAGTGCTACATAATTGATACACAATGTGAATCTAGAAAGGTTTCATGCTGCAAAATGAAATGGTTACTTACCTGTAGGAGTATTTTTGGTGTTTGAGTATTTTTGTTGCATCTACATGCAACCCTCCCACCTCACTGGAAATGAGGTGGCTGAAGGACACGAAGGTCTAAAGAAAATATAGAAAACTGGGAAGCCACATCAAAAAAAGTGAGTCCTAAAAGGGGGGAGAATCTGAAGATAGCTGCCATGAAAAGAGGCTTCCTTGGCATGTCTGATGTAGCAGAGGGAAGGACAGGACACCAAAGTGTCAATGCAATCACCCATGTTAAAAAACAAAAATCATTTTGTCCCAACCACTAGATGGCCGATTAAATGCCCAGCATGTGAATCCAGAAAATTCTTCAAGGCCCTAAACTACTCCTACAGGTAAGTAACTATTTACTTACCTGTGGCTATTGCTTAATGTCTTACAGCCTGGTGCCACGTCTGGGAGGAGATCTGAAAATGTATTCTACGTTTCAACTACCTTGAAGGGTTGCAAACACCAGGGCTATTATCCCAGTACTATTCACGAAGTACTCCAAGGCCACCTCCTGTCTGGCATGCAACCGAACCTGCAACCGTAAATAGGAACTGATCCGTGCGGAAATCCCATATTTGCCTGCAAGCTAGCCCTTTAGTGATCCAGGTGGCTCTGAGCACACAAGTCATATTTATTTGGGAAGTTTTGTATAGTGCGTGCAAGCCGAGGTCGCCCAGATCCTTTATACAGGAGCATTAGGTTATAGTCATAAAGAGCTAATGCAAAGTAACAATCTATCAAGACGCCAAACGACTAAATACATTGAAAGGAAACAGTGCTTTGCAGGCAGAGTTCACGTAAAAGAAACCTTGATTGTGGAAGTAGTGCAAAAATTTGCAAAATAAGTATATAAGATGGACGAGTATATCTGAGAAAGTGCCCTCTTTCTGCATGGTTGCCCTCACTTTTTGCTGAATTGCTGATGTGCTTTGACTGAGTGTGCCTTGGGCTCCTGCTAATCAGGTACCCAGGCCTATGTTCTTTCCCTAAAACTGCATTGAAGCCTAAACCCATTTGGCAACTCTGGCCACAGGGCAGCCCCTGGTACATTTACCAAAGACAGGCAGTACCATTGTACCACAGGTACCCAGGGCACTGTGACCAGAGAAGGTCTCTAAGGGCTGCAGCACTTATTGTGCCACCCTTAGAGGTCCTGTACCCTTACTTACACTCTCTCTCACTCTCTCACACACACACTCTCTCTCACACTCTCTCTCTCACACTCTCTCTCACACTCTCTCTCACACACTCTCACTCACACTCTTTCACTCACACTCTCACACACACTCTCTCACACACACACACACTCTCTCTCACACACACACACACACTCTCTCTCACACACACACTCTCTCACACACACACTCTCTCACACACACTCTCACACACTCTCTCACACACTCTCTCACACACTCTCTCACACACTCTCTCACACACTCTCTCACACTCTCTCACACTCTCTCACACACTCTCACCCACACACTCTCTCACCCACACACTCTCTCACCCACACACTCTCTCACCCACACACTCTCACCCACACTCTCACCCACACTCTCACCCACATACTCTCACCCACTCTCTCACCCACACTCTCTCTCACCCACACTCTCTCTCACCCACACTCTCTCTCTCACCCACACTCTCTCTCACCCACACTCTCTCACCCACACTCTCTCTCACCCACACTCTCTCTCACCCACACTCTCTCTCACCCACACACACACTCTCTCACCCACACTCTCTCTCACCCACACTCTCTCTCACCCACACTCCTCTCTCACCCACACTCTCTCTCCACCCACACTCTCTCTCACCCACACTCTCTCACCCACACTCTCTCTCACCCACACTCTCTCACCCACACTCTCTCTCACCCACACTCTCTCTCACCCACACTCTCTCTCACCCACACTCTCTCTCACCCACACTCTCTCTCACCCACACTCTCTCTCACCCACACTCTCTCTCACCCACACTCTCTCTCACCCACACTCTCTCTCACCCACACTCTCTCTCACCCACACTCTCTCACCCACACTCTCTCTCACCCACACTCACACACACACTCTCTCACACACACACACACACACACTCTCTCACACACACACACACTCTCACACACACACACACACTCTCTCACACACACACATCTCTCGCTCTCACACACACACTCTCTACTCGCTCACACACACACACACACTCTCTCTCTCGTCTCACACACACACACACACACTCTCTCACTTTGCAGGCTGCGTGTTTTGGTACAGAACAAAGTGAAGAGTCGACATGGCACACATCTCTGTGTGCCATGCCTACAACCCACTGCCCTGGCATAGATCAGTCTACCCTCTAGCTGGGCGCACTATACCAGTGGTGAGGGTACAGGTGCATGAGCCCTGTACCCCTACAGTGTCCAAGTCCATTCTTAGACATTGTAAGTGCAGTGCTGCCATTAAGAGTATATGGTGCTGGGAGGTTGTCATTACGAGCTCCACAGCACCGTAATGGCTACACTGAAAACTGAGAAGTTTGGTATCAAACTTCTCAGCACATTAAACCCACACTGATGCCAGTGTGGGATTTAATGAAAAATGCACACAGAGGGCATCTTAGAGATGCCCCCTGAAAACTAACCCACCACTAGTGTCCAGGCTGAGTGGCTGTTTTCAGCTGCCACCACCAGACATGTTTCTGGGTCGAGAGCCTGCTTCTCTCTGGGGCCTGAAACAATGCACATCCTGGGACGAGGTGCCAAGCCTCCTCCCCCAGGATGGGCAGGGTTCACGAAGGGGAAGCTTCAAAGGCATGCCGCCTTTGTGAGCTTCCCCAGGCCACTTGCTGCTTTCAGCAACTGGTTCTGACCCCCACTTTGGGTGGTAGAACCGGCGGGAAAAACGAGTGAGGAAGAGAGGGGTGCCCACCTCTGCCAACTCCACCCCTCAGGTGGGGGAGGCGAGTTGAAGCACAACTCTCAGTCTCCGCCATCTTGCAGATGAGGGGGACTCAGCCAACCAGGGACAGGCTCATGTCCCCCTCCCACTGGAGGGTGGCATAATAGGGGGTGTACCCACCCCAGGGAAGGGACCCATTGGTCCCTGCCTTTTACCTACCTGTAACGCCCCTAAATCTAGTATTTAGGGGCACCCCTGAACCTTGCTTCCTCAGACAAGAAGAAACTACAAGAAGAAGAAGGACCGAACAGCCGTGCAGCAGCTAACAAGAGGAAGACGCCCACTGACTTGGCCCCAGCCCTACCGGCCTGTCTCCACCATGAACCTGCTCCTCAAACCCCAGAGGACCTGCCTGCCTTCAACCTCAAAGACTTTGTCTCCCGTGAACACCGGATTTGTTCATCTGCAACCTCTGGCTCCGGCCGGACACCGCGAATCCGCCCCACTCTGCACCCGGCGTCCACGGCCCGAGCTCGAGTGGGTAAAAACCACGAGGCGGTCACCCCGGCGATCCTGACCTGAGATCTGGCGACCCCTGGCCTGCCTCAAGCCTCCAGCCGACACCTGCAGCCTAAATCCAGAAGGTCCCCCCCAACCGTGACCAGGAGCTGGTAAGAAGATCTGACCCCAAAAGGCACCCTTGCACCCGACTCCCCACGGCATTGGGTGCCCAAACCGACAGTGCCTAACCAACCCCTATCTTCTCAACTTACCTCTTGAAGTGGTGGTCGCACCCAGAAGACCTTCGTCCCCAAGCCTGCAGTGCCTTTGCAAACCGGAGGTTCCCCATTGAAAACAACAGGGCGCCCGACGTCAAAACAGCACCCTGCACCCGGCCGCCCTAGTGCCGCTGAGGGTGCACCTTTGGTGCTACTTTTTTCCCCCATTTGCCCTGAGCTAAAGTCAGGAGCTTTGCTCCCATAACCTTGTGGCCTGCTCGCCTGCAGCCACCAACCGAAGGACCCCTATCCCCCATTGGATAACATTGGGCCTCAGCACTCTGCACCCGGCTGCCCTAGTGCTGCTGAGGGTGTAACGAGTGCATTCTTGACCCTGGGGGACCCCTGAGTTTACCCCCCCCCCCCCCCGAACCTCAACTCCCACTACCAAATACTTACCTCAAAACCGATAACACTATTTTCCTCCATAGGATAACATTGACTGTTTTTCTTGGAAAAGTTTCTAAGTGTGGAATTTGAAAACCTTAATAAATTCTTTAAAATTGCACTAAGTAACAAAAACGATTTTACTTAGCTGTTTGCAGGAAATGTCCCAGAGTGGGATCCAGGTATACCACTCTGAGTAAGAAAAGTAATATCAAAAGTAACTTACCAAGTAACTTTACTGAAAAGCCCATTCAAGTCTATGTACTGTATTTACCAAGTATTGCATTTCTCTGAAACCATACTGAAAGTCAAAACAAAGTGCATATACAATTTCAATTCAAACTGTTTACAAACTGCATTACTACTGTAAAGTATTTATTGCTTACCTGTGCCAGGCTTGCTTGGTTCTAGAAAATAAAATAAGTAAAAGAATATTTTCATACAAAAACAATTGGTCTGAAGTTCAGTCTTTGAGTGTGTGTGAATTCATTTGCTGACTGATTGTGTACAACAAATGCTTAACACTGTCCTCTGATACTGCCTTACTGCTCGACCACACTACCACAAATAGAGTGAGGTGCTAACTAACTATATCTCTGTCTACCTTTGGGTATCCACTGGACTCTGTGCACAGTATACCTCACTTTGGTATAGTATATACAGAGCCAGCTTCCTACAGTATACACAAACATTACAAAGAACTTTATAGAGGATGGAGGAGTAAGTGTGGATACGGTGTTGGGGGGGCAATTAAAGTTAAAAATAGGATGTGGGAGAATGAGGAAATCTACTAAAGAGGTGGAATTTCACATTTTGGGAGCACAGCCGGAACGTTTGCGGTGCTTAATGATTGAGCCTTTCCGAGGCACTAGCCTTCTGTGGAAGCTCCCTTTCCCTGCAGATCACACTACTAAGAGGCAGGTTGAAGTGATGGTTTCATCTCTTTTGGTCATTTACGTACTTGTGCAGTTAAGCATTTAGGGACAAGGTATGGGGTGGCATTCAGGATGATTGATGCAAAGACAGGCAGTTAACTGAGGTCTTGAGTTTTCAATTTGACTCTAAAAAAAGGGTGTGTTTATCATGCAAGGAGGGAGTTTTGTAATGTAGGACCCAAGAATGAGAAGCTTCTTCCACCCAGGTTCTATTAGCAAAATGTTGAAGCTTCCCAGTGTGGTAGTGTTTGATTAAAGATGCCCTGGATGAAAAAAAGGGGCAAAAGGCAAACTTGCTCTATGAACAATTTGTTTGACTCTGAATGCCTGATGGAGCATCAATGTGCCGACTCTCTTGTCATCTTGCACTTGTATAATACACTAGTGTAGCATCATGGCACTCACACTGTCGGAGCGATTACTGGTGAGCCTGTGTGTTGGGTTGGAGAGCTTTGTCTCAAAGTCAAATTTATTAAATGCATTGTTAGTTAAACCCAATGCAGATTGAAACAAACAAAGGTGAAATAAATGTCTGAGACCCAAGTGACCTTGCATCATAATTATGTTTTTGGTAAAAATGCATTTATAAAACCGAAGTAAAATAGGTATAACCTTACATAATTAAATTTTTAATAAAAAAAATTGCTCAGTAGATAGGCTAGTCTTGTGTCCAAGTAGGGGGTCACTGGGTTTTTCCAGAAACCAAATGGGCAGTGCTTGAGCCCTGCCATTCCAGTGTATATGGCCTATTAGAATGCCAAATACAGTAGATCAGCTGCAGGAGAGAGACTCTCCTGTCGATTGACATTTGTGCATTTATCAGCGGAGGCGTGTGAGCTTGAGGGGAATGCGTGGATGGCAAATATTTTTTTAGTTAAGAGGCACAGTTGCCTGTTGCCGTGGTAGGCGAGGGTACTGCCGAGGTGGTGGTTGTGCTGGATCTTGATAGCTTATTTTCTACCAATGTCAAGAACTTTACTACATACAATTTAGCTGCGGGTCTTCTGATTTGAAGCAAGCTATGACAGCCTGTGTCTGCAGGCGGATCCTTCGAGAATCAAACTGGGATCTAAGCAGACTAGACCTCTCCTCCTTGAGGCTGATACAGGTGCAGAGCATGTCCTCTGTTCCGTTGCCGCACATGGTGCAGTGTTTTGGGATTTGCCCCCTAAGCCATGGTGGAAGCTGCGGGGTAGATGGAAGTATACCCAACTGGTGTTTCAGGAACTTTTCTTTTATATTCCTGGGATAACCCAGGCTGAAATAAGATAGTAGTGTCTTGTAACCATTTATCGCCATCCAGACATGACTTCGGAAGGAGAATGCGGCTGTGTCTTCTTCTAGGTAGAGACTCCTGATTGCCTTCCGCACGACTTTTTCAAACACTGCATGGCTGGTTGGAGTGTCCCAGAATTGAGAGTCCTGTAGCTGCAAGGGATTCCAACAAGAAATTTCTAGCAGGTACTCCTGTGCTGAAGCTCCTGCCAGAGAAGATCGTTTAGGGTATTGGAGGCGGTGTTTCTGGTCTTATGCCAGCAGGCTATAGGCCCCTTGCCAAGTGTTGTTTGGTGAGACGAAACTCCAGCCAAATCTGTGCTGCAGAGGTGTATGTCGGTATGTTTAACATGATTCTATAGGCCTTAACTAATGTGCTGTCCAGAATTCTAGAGTCTATTCCCCTCAAGGCTTCACTTCCATATGTGATAGTTGGTAATACTTTGGTTTGTGCAACCAGGAGGAGAGGGTAGAGCATTGGACTTGTCTGTTTAGATTTTAAGTTCTTCAATGTTGCCGCAAGAGCCAGCCCTTTCCATCTGATCATTTCGAGCTGGCTAGCGAATTGACCACCGTTGTCGATTGTTACACCTAGGTACTTGTAAGTTGCCGCCATCTGGATTTAGGTATTACCTTGCCACCAAAAATGAGATTTTTTTTCTGCTACTTTTTATGGCCTTTTTTAAATTTATTATTTCCTCTAGATTTACTTCAAGAGAGTTGTCCACTACGTATTCCTTTAGTGTGTTGAGGACGTGTTGCATACCCACTTGTGAGTGCCTGACCAGGACCACATCGTCGTCGTATAGAATACTAGATAAAGCCTTGCCCCCCATCCTTGGGGCATGTGAATTGTAAGAATTGAGAATCTGTCATGTCTGCCATATAGGGATTAAATAGAGTGGGTGCGAGTACTCACCCTTGTTTGAGCCCTTTGGTGGTTGGAATACGTCTTGAAAGGTGAGTGCCCTCAACCAGTTTCACCTGCACCCAGGTGTCTGTATGGAGAAGTATTAGCATGTTCAAGAGTGGTTGAAGAATCTTCCAGTGGGACAATTTTCTCCAGTCTTGTTCTATGTTGTCAAATGCTGCCCTAAAGTCTACGAAACAAAGCTGGAGAACCTGCTTCGATGACTTTGCCATGTCTATGAGCAATGACAGTTAATATGTTAGTTATTGTACCTGCTGCCTTGAAAAACACTGTTTGGTTGGATGGTATAATTGCGTGGTCCGCTGCCCAGGCCAGAAGTACGTCCAATAGAGTACTGGCAAAGTACTTTGCCTCTTCAAGCAAGGCGATGAGGCAGTGAAGAGCTGTGTGGCATTTGTGGGCTGAGCTGTCTGAGGTCCTAACACTTCTGGTTGGGTTGCAGTGAGCTTGACACTGCCAGTGTCCGGACAATGTTTTATATGTGCATCTGAGAGGGAGTAAACTGGGTGTGCTTTATGCAGTAATTGTATGCACAGTTGTGCTACTCCATTTTCGTTGGCATGATGTGGTGACCTTGCAGGTGTAACAGTGTTCCTGAGATCAACTGAGAAGCGCAACCCAAGAAACCTCTCCTCAAGTAAATGTACGTGTTTACCAGTTATCTCAGATTATTTGTTTTCCTGGTATGGGACTGAGAATTATTTTGGGATACAGGATACTGTCTCCTTAACTACATGATAGCACGTCCAGGTGTCCTATAACCCTCTTGTGTTTCTCCGCAAGGGTCCAGGAGGCAAAGTGAACGCAAGAGAGAAGCCATTCTTTTTTTAATTTTATTTAATAACTTTTTATTGAAATCGGGGTATGACAATCAAGAAAGGTAACATACATAAATAATAGCAACATACTTATGGTACAGGGAAAACGGCAAACATGTTAATTACGGATCAGTGTAGAGTAATCACAGTTCCATCGTGCTCAGACCCCGTGTGACAGCATCGTCTCTCGTCGGCGGGGGCACGCATATTCCTCCCCTATAAATATTTCATTTCTCCCAGATCTGCGTCCACTTGGTAGGGCACCCCCAACTTCATATATGGTCTTTTCTGTGACCATGCACCAGTCCGTCTTTGCCCCAATCAACTAGGCGTGGCGGGTCCCTTGCCTTACACAAACACACAATGTTCCGCTTAGCCACCATCAATCCCAGATACGCTCCTTCGAATTCAGGTCTGTCGGGCCCCAGGCATTCAGGATGGCCAGCTTAATATTAGTCAATCTCCTGCCCCAACACATCTTCTATGCGTCCCACCACTGCTGCCCAGTATCGTTGGATAGACGTACACTCCCAGAGAGTATGGATAAAAGTGCCATCTTGCCAACAGTGCCATATAGCAGCCACCCTCTATACAATAGCCCATCCAAACCAGTAGCGGACCAGACAAGTAGGATCTATGCAGGATCTTTAACTGTATTAATCGAAGCCTAGCGGAAATGGCCACCTCTTGAGGAGAGGCCGTCGCAGCGAGCCACTCTTCGTCGTCAAGCCCCGCTATGTCATGATCCCACTTTACCCGCAGCCGGACTAACGGATCTGCAGTATTGTTAATTAAGTTTTTGTAGATACGTGATATGGCCTTCTCCGGCAGGTCTCCATCTAAGACTCTATCCGTGAGAGGGGAGGAATCAGGAATTGACTCTCCTCTGGGCAGTACAGCGAGCAAAGTGTGCCTAATTTGCAAGTATCTGAAGTATTCAGTTCTCGCCAGTTCATATTCTGTCTGCAGCTGGGTAAAGGGAATCATGTCGCCCGCCTTCCACAAGTCTCCCACTCGCGATATACCTATAAGGTCCCACCGATCAAAGCCCTTCGAGTGGATCAACTTGCCCAGCCGCTCGCTGTGCCAGAGTGGTGTGGCCAGCGTGATCCTATCCTCCCATCCCAGACTTTTCGTGGCCGCCTTCCACACCTGTACTGCATGTCCAGTGGGTCCAGTCAAGGCTGGCTTGACCGAACGCGAGTATATTGCCCCTTCAAAGCTCCCTCCCGGTAGGAGCCACCTGTCAATCTGGAAAGCAGGGTCACCCTGCGGTCTGTATGTGCACTGGTTAATTGCTGCGAGGTGGGACGCCCAGTAATATTTTTTAATGTCTGGTAGGCCGATTCCCCCATCAAACCACCCCAATGTGAGCTTATGAGTGGCAATCCGGGGTGGTTTTCCCTCCCAAAGCAGGTCCCGTAAAGTGCTGTCGAGTTCCTTAAAGTATGCGGAGTCGACGTGATGTGGAGTGTTCTGTAAAGCGTACAAGAATCTAGGGAGGGACATCATCTTGAAGAGGGCTGCACGTCCCAGGAGGGACAAAGGGAGCGATTTCCAGTGCCGTACGTCGCTCTTGAGACGCAGTAGGGGCAGCTGAAGATTACGCTTGCAAAACCGGGACGGGTCCTTAGAGACCCAGATCCCCAGGTATTTAAAGCCGTCTATCGCTTCCATTATCTGGAATCCCCGGGGAATCGAGGGCATCACCCCATGTAGGACATAGAGCACAGACTTGGTCCAATTTATTTTGTAGCCAGCGAATCTGCCAAACACCAGAAATATTGAGGGAGGCCGCTGGAGATGCCAGGTAGAGTAAGATATCATCCGCATATAGCGAAATGCGGCCCATCTGAGGCCCCTGATGAGGGGTCCCTGCGGACCCACATCGCCAGTGGCTCAAGGGTCAGGGCGAAAAGGAGCGGGGACAGGGGACAGCCCTGCCTGGTGCCTCTGCTAAGTGTGAAGGTGCAAGATTTCCTGTTGTTAACTACTATTTGGGCCAACGGTTGCTGATAGAGAAGCCGAACCCACCCAATATATTCCTGGCCTAGACCTAATTTCTGGAGCACTGCGAACATGTAGGGCCTTTCAATGGTGTCAAATGCAGAGGCCGCATCAAGGGACACCACCACTGCATCTTCCCTAATTGTCGCGGATCGGCCTAACACACCATGGAGTCTTCCCAGATTAAGGGAGGTATTCCTGGCAGGCATAAATCCCGACTGAGCCGGGTGAACTAAGTGTGCGATGACCCTCACCAAGCGAGAGGCGAGGACCTTCGCCAAGACTTTGGCTTCACCATTTAGCAATGATATTGGCGGGTAGGAGGAGCACCTGTTGTTTGGCTTTCCCACCTTGTGGATGACCACGATAGTTGCCAGTCTCTGGTCGGAGGGTAGTAGTCCCGCTGCCTTACTGGCCAGAAACATCATTAAGATGAGGGGCGATCTTGCTCGAGGTGAGTTTAAACAATTCTATAGGCAAGCCATTGGGGCCCGATGCTTTACAGCCACACAAGTCATGAATGGCCTTTTCGACCTCCGTGCTAGTTAGTTCTTGGTCGAGATCAGAGTGTTCGTCCTCGGTAAGTACCGGGAGCGAGATATCTTTCAGGAAGGCGCATGCTTCCTCCTCATCGTGTGGGGATTGGGACGTGTAAACGGCCTGATAGTACTGGCCAAAGGCGTCGGCTATAGCTTGTGGGGCAGTAAGTCGGGTCCCAAATTCCGTCTCTATCTCAACCGCCACGCGGTGGGCTTGGTCTCTGCGGTCCAGCCAGGCCAGCAATTTGCCAGCCTTGTCTCCGACCTCGTAAATTCTGCTAAGTGTGGCTCTGTGCTGTGACTTGGCTGCGTCAGAAGCCAAATCGGTATATTCCTTAATCTTAATGTGCAAGGCCTGCTGTACCTCTTCCGAGTGTTGCGTCCGAAGTTTCCCCTCTAACTGTAATATTTCGCCTTCCAGGCGGGTCATGCCTGCACGCTTCTCCTTCCGTAGACCCGCGATTTGAGCCAGGGCCACCCACCCGAATGACAGCCTTGTAGGCCTCCCACAACGTCACAGGCGATTCTACTGATCCCACGTTTTCTTGGAAATAAAGATCAGAATCACCCCTGATCTTGTCGCTGATCTGGGGAACCTTGAGATACCAAGGGCCAATCGGGGCCGTCCTGCCCATGGTGGGCTCTCCCACCTCCAGTCGGCGCAGAATAGGCGAGTGGTCAGAGATGCCCCTGGCCAAGTGATGTATTTCTTTAATACTGTCCATCTGATGCGCTAACATCAGGATATAGTCAATCCGGGACATGCTACGGTGTGCCCCTGAATAAAAAGTGTACTGCTGCTCAACATGATGTAAGCTCCTCCAAACATCCACCAGTCCAAGTGCCCCCCAGGAAGCTATGGATCTGCCTCCGGGAGGGGGGGCAAGACCCTCTGGGGCCAGCGATCAAGGGAATCAGAGACCATGGAGTTAAAGTCGCCCCCAATCAGTAATCTGCCCTCCGGCAACTCTAAAAAGAGACTCCCAAGGTCCGCAAATGCCTGGACCTGCAAGCCAGGCGGCTCGTAAATAGAAATGAGGTTAATTTTGCGCCCCTCCCAGGTCCCAGAAGTCGCTACAAATCTGCCTAGGCTATCATTCCGAATATGGTCGATTGTCATGGGGAACGATTTTCGCAACATTATACCCACTCCCCTGGAACCGGACCCAAATGCGGAATGCGCCACCAATTCAAATCCCCATCTCGACATGGCTTTACAGGCATTACCGAGTAAGTGCGTTTCTTGCAACAGAATTACGTCGGGGAGTGCCGCTTTAGAAATTGGAGCACCACGCCCCTCTTAATCTTGTCCCCCCCAGTCCATTCACATTCCAGGACAGCAATTTGAGCCCTTGTCTAACTGTGTTACCTGTCATTGTCTGGGGTATGAGTGTGCAGTCACGAGGGAAACCACCACCCCCCTCCCCCCCCCCTCCATCGGTGCCATCGGAATACACTATGCCTGCTGTCCGACCCTTCCCGGCGTACCTTGATGCCACAGTGTTAAGTGTGCAAGTTGCTATATCACTAAATGTGTCAGATATGTCATCCCTATCTATAACAAAACTAAACTGAATTGAACCTCCCTTCCCTCTCCTCCCGGCACAATGATGAGAGCTCTTGATATCAATCTGGTTGTGATTCGTGACGGTTAGTCTTGGTGCACAGGATCCCCCCCCAAACATGTAGAACTCATCCCCCCTCACTGCTTCCCTGCATGGCGGAGTCGGAACCACCCGCCACCCCAAACTTGCAGAGTGCCTATCGCCCACCCCTAAAACTTTGAGGTGCGTGTGGCCAACCGGGCACCAATTCCGGACAGTAAAGGCAAACGAGTCTATAAAACAAAATACCCACAGTCACTTCATTATAAGACAGATGGCAGTCTCTCTAACCTAGAACAGTCACTGGAACGCAGCCTAGTTGCAGGTTTGCTAACCGACATGACCCGGCCACTGTCCAAGCCGATAGACAAATAAGTTCGGGGCCATCACAATTACAACATTACATACAGACCAGTTCTCAGTCGCCTCCCGCCGCTGCTTCACGTCCGCCCGGCAGGGAGGCCCTTTCCGGATCACTCTGGGCCGTTGCTTGACCATTCCGCTACGGTCGGTATCCTTTGCGCCCCGCCGGGCGCCAGCCGTCCAACCAGTCCCACGCTTCTTTGGGGGTGGCGAAGAACCAAGCCTTTCCCTCCGGCTCCACCCTTAATTTGGCCGGAAAGAGCATGGCATATTTGACATTTTTATCTTGTAGCGCCCTTTTTACTTCTAGAAAACTGCACCGCTACCGTTGCACCCTGAGGGTGAAATCCGGGAAGAAAGTCACTTTGCTGTTTTGGTATTCGAGTGGGGGCGCTACCCGAGCCGCCTGACCCTAAACGTCTCTGTCCCTATAGTTGAAAATCCTGGCAACTATGGGTCTCGGGGGGGGGGGTGGGGCCTCCAGGTTTCGGTCTGCCCCCGGGCATCCTGTGCGCCCTTTCAACGGAGAAGAAGCTGGACAGTCGCTTTGGTTTTAGGTAGGTAGTAACTAGGTCCTCAACAAACAAGTCCGCTGACGGCTCTTCTGCTCTCTCCGGGACCCCCAATATGCGGACATTGTTGCGCCTGGAGCGCCCCTCATACTCGTCCAGTTGCGCCTCCAGTCTCACAGTCAGGGTCTGGAGATCGTCCACCCTCCGCTGTAGAGCGGTAGTGTCGGTGACCAGAGAGCACGCAGTCTATTCCACGTCCTTTAGTCTGGTGTTCATAGAGCGCATATCTGCTCTGATGAGCGCGACCTCTGAAGACACGGAATCAATCCTTGACTCCAAAGATATCTGGACCGTCGTTATGGCTGTGAGGATGTCGTGTAGTGTTGGTTCTTTTGCCCCCTCCTCTGTCTGCTGTTTCTCCGACGAGGTTTCGCCACCCTTATTGGCTGGGCCAGGGCCCTTGTCCCAAGCGTATTTTTCCAGCGCGCCTGCAGCGCGGCCTTAGAATTGCGGCCCCCGGCCATGACCAGGCTTCACCAGACTAAGTGTTAGCAGTGGGAAAGGACAGAACGGCAGAACTTATTTGGCGCCCAGTGCAACACTGTTGGTCGGTGCCCTCACAGTAGGGTTGTGTGTTGATCAGGTATATCTTTTGTCACTGCGCCCATAGCAAAATCAGAAAAATAGTGCAGTGTGTGTATGGGGGTCAAGTCGTTAAGCGGGGTGCAGACTTTTGTATAATCTTTGGCGCGTTTTCCAGCCGTGGGATGCGGCAACTCGGCGCTGCCCACCGCCCCTTGCCGAACCAGCGAGCCGATCCGCTCTCCCTGTGCCAGCTGGATAATGCCGACCACTGCAGATGATGTTGGCAGGCCGAAAGTGGCAAGGACACCAAACAGAAGAGACTCCACCCACCGGGTGCTACCACAGTGCCCCCACAACCGGATCTCTGCGGTGAGAGAGGATCTTTGATACACTGCAAGGCGCGGCGCAACGATGTGTGATCGGGTCGCTGGGTAGGGTCGGAATCGCCAAGGCCGCCTCCCTCACTTCTCCAGGGTGGCCTCCACTGCGGTCCCGATGAGTGCCTCGCGTTCACTGCAGCGGGAGCGCCCAGGGGCATGCTGCGGCCCAAGGCAATGTCCACGGCCCCGGGGGATAAAGCTGGGCCTAACGCTTGGAGTATGAGCCCCTCTCCCGCCGGCCAACGAGGCTCAAAGGATGCAGCCTATTCCCCTCACCTCCGGTATTTGAGGCCGATCAGCCTCCAGGCGGCTCGCTGTCTCTGCACCCCCTCCGGCGGTATTACGGCTCCTCCAGGGTCGCCCAGGAGCCTGCAGACGTCCTGCTCCCGCTCTCCAACACGGTGGACGGGTGCAGGCTCAACGATGCACTCAAGGGTTCCTTGCTGGGGGAAGAGCCACGGATGGCGACCGGGGCCTGCACGCCCCTCCGCCACTGCCAAGGCCGCTATCCCAGGCCGATTACGTCGTCGAGTCAATATCGGCGACTACTTGCTGAAATGGACATTGCCGCGGCACAAACGTCTCGCGCTGGATTCAGGTGCACGAAACTGCCACTTGTGCCTCTACTCCTTTGGATTTTCATGCGGATTTTTGCCGGAAACGGGTGCGCTCGGTCAGAGCCGCCTCAAGGAGCGGCCATGTTGCTCGGCGGTTGGCCACGCAATCCCCCCCCCCCCCCGAGAGAAGCCATTCGTATTTTTTTATTTGTGGTCCCTAATCCACCAGGGTGGGCTCAACCATATACCGGGAACACTTTTGACACTTATCGGATGGTGTCCTATTCAATAAAAATATCCAAGGGACGTCCCAGTATAATTTTGATAATCGATGCCCTTGGTATGGCTAAAAGTGATGTACATGGGTGTTCAGAGAGTTTAGTATCTCTACACCCTGAAAAAGCTTGACATGTTCCAGCCCCCTCAGTGTGGCTACTATAGGTCCAAGGCTTTCGTCAGGACTCAAGGCCTGGGGTAGAGGCAAATTCCTAAAAGCTGTCCTGTCTGGACATACAAAACCACATATGACATGTATAAAGGCTTACTTCCCGTTTTTCTAGAGCATCTATTAATGTCTGAAAAAAATATATGTTCAGATATCATAGGTTCTGTTATATCAGCACACCTAATGTATCTGTTGTAGCAGATTAAGCAAGGACATGCATATCGCTTCACACTGGCATGCATAAAATGCACAAGTATCTCTCAGACACTGTAGAACAGTGGTTCTTACGCTTGTGACTTCTGTGAAGGTCCACTGAATCATTATTGGGATCTAGGTACCCACACTGAATCATTATTGGAATCCATGACTGCAATGAGTCATTATGGAAGTGGGTGACCCCCTAAGCAATTTCTATGATGTCTAACCTCAAAACAAACAAAAATGCAGAAACTGTGTTCAAAATTGCTGGTGTAGAACATACATGCATTCCACAGAAGTAGACAAGCATGTAAATATTTGAAATAGTGTGAAAATTCTAGGTGGCACACTGCACTGCAAGGCGATTAGTGAAAACAGGTTACCTAGAAATTATAGATAGTCCTCTTGTTTCTTACCCTGAGTCAGTATAAAGTAAAACTTGATAAGAACAGTAGGGTGGAGGGGGCATGCCCCTGTATTCACACTGTCAATTGTTCGTGATGGTGAATAGGATGTGGTGGCACAGAAAAGTAAAAAGTCACGGTCTACTATGGGGTATTCCTACACCTGCTCCTGATTACCTTGTGTAGATCGATATTGAAAAACTAGTCACCACTCCAAGGGTGCCATGCCATCATTTGTACCTGTACTGTGCCCGTCCGGTCCTCAAGTAAATGGTCTGCAGAAGCCAAAGATGCAACCCAAGGAAGTTCAGACACATCCTTAAATGGTCAATGCAGATTATGTAGAATCATTACAGGAGCAATGTTGTATGCTATGGATTTGTTTATATCTATTGTACCTTATGGAAACAAGCACTGGCAAAACCAATAGGTCTAGCCTATGCAAGAGCTATTGATTTTATAGCATAGCTAAAAATTAGTGGCATAGAGTGTAGTGTCATGCATTGTAGTGGAGTGAACAAGTGGGGCATGGAGTGGAATAAAGTGTCGTAGAGTAGAGCGTCATGGAGTGCATTGAGTGGAGTCATGTAGAGTGAAGTACTCATGGTGTGGTATAGCACTGCCATTACAGACAACCCATTTTCAATTGAAATGACAATTACATCTGCACATACAGGTTTACTGATAAATCTATACATCTCACAAACAATAATGTGTGTGTGTAAGGAAATGCCTCCTTTGTATGGCTCCTCCCACCCCTCCACACAGTTTTTCAACTGATGCTGCTGGTTTTTCGACTGTGAGAGTGCACTGAGGCCAGCTAACTAGACCGCAGTGCCAGTTGCCAAACCCTAAAGTGTATGTCGAATTGTCTGTACCCAGTTGGAAATGACAAACTTATCTGTAAGTCTCTAGTAAATGGCACCCTGATACCCAGGGTATGTAAGTTAGAGAGGTACCCCAGGGCTTGCAGCTTCAGTTGCACCACCCTGGCGGTCCCTCCAGTAAAACCAGTCCCCAAGCCTGCCACCGCAGACTGGTGGAACTGACCTGCGCTGCTAGCAAAACTTTGCAATTAAAAGCAACGGCAAAGCCACCACTTCCCCTGTACATGTGTGTAAGTCACCCCTCTGGCAGGCCTACTGAGTCCAAAAGGTAGGGTGCGACATGACACAGGCAGGACATGCACAGTATATATCCTGACTGTAAAATCCATAGAACTGTTTTTACTGTAGAAGGACTTCTTCGCCCAGTTGGTGAGTACAGGGTTATATGCTGACCCCTCAGCTGTGCTAACTCTTGATGGTTGAACCAAAGTGGCCACTCCAAGGTATGAAACAAATCGTTACATTAAGCCTTACTTATTTCTCAAGTCGAAACTAATGTAACTTGTTGCAGTGGGCAGCTTTAGCAAAGCTGCCACTTTGTTGTCTTCAAAACTCACCTGTGTCTTACCAGACACACATGGAGCCTGCTCCACAAGACAAACTTCTGCCCTCCTGGAAAGAAATGCTAAAGAGTCTCAGGAAGGAGAACAATGAGGGATTGCAGGCCTGGGATCAGTCACCTCCCTCCTACAGGATGCCACTTGGGTGTTAGCCCCAAAAGGTGGGCTTCAAAGCTGAAACAGCCTTTGAAGGGCAGATGTGGAACACCAGGCGGGAGAGCTGCCCCATTGTTGAGGTAGAGAGTCTGGCACGGGGAGCAGAGAAGGGAAATCAGTTTATATCACACACAGGGTCTCAAGTGGACCATTTATCCTACCACAAAGGTACTGCTCCTAGGGAACTGTTTATACACACAATATGTACCTTTGGTAGCATTAGGGATAGGCATTGAGCTGTTAAGGGTGAGAACCCTCACTCACCCGACGGTTACATGCTTCATCATAGGGCTCCCGCCTCACACAAGGACAGCAAGGAACCTTGCGTGGGCTACAACTCCCATAAATGTTGGGAGGAGCTGAGGTGTTTTCGATGAGCAAGATGGTATTGTAGGCGAGTGAGGGGCAGAGTGCAAAAAAGGAAGAAGAAATAAGTGGTTAAAACTATCTCCCGGTGGGCAAAACTATTTTATTCTGCTGCCCCCTTTGGATATAGCTAAAACCAGTGAAGACGGGGTAACAACTACCCTATCTCAAAAGGGTCAACATGTTTCTGCCCCTTGCTGACTACATAGGTTTGTGGGCATTCATCAGGACCAGAGATAGACTGTCACTCTGCTTCAACAGTAAAGAAAAAATGATTAAAATTGACCATACATTCGAACTGGTGATTGCCTGGGTGTATTAATCTCATCCTCAGGTTTCACACATGGTACTGTAAGGAACAACAAAACAGCAAATGTTGCAATTATCAGTTCACTCAACTCAATTTTTGAAAGTGTACTGTGCAGCAAAATTAACCAACACCATCAAACACACTTGTGCTAGGGTAGTGTGGTGAATTGTGGTGAATGATAGTTAAAAAAAAAAAAGGTGGGGGGAGGGGGTAGTGTCCTTATCCATGATTGTATTATCAGATCCCATGAGGAGATACAGAGCTTGTAAAACAATATTGATGAGACAAAAAGAATAGCAAGATGGGTGTTTCAAATATATTTCTCCTTTCTACCGACTTATCTCGTGTACATATCCTTATTACTTGCCTATATTTACTACATTGTGATGCATGTACCTATCTCCACTAACTATCCTTGACTGGAAAGTAACTTAGAAGTGATATACAATTGCCCGAGTGGGAAATCTAAACTATTCATCACACCAGAGGAACAGTGCATACAGTATTCTTCTCTGTCCACTGAACTGACCGGGTACTGAGGTACCATACACAGTGGAAATTCAAAACTCACCAAGAGCTCAATGCCTATCCCTAATGCTACCAAAGGTACATATTGTGTGTATAAAAAGGGAAACCAGTTGCCATGCCGTTTTCCCCAGGGGCATGTATCCCTGAGGTAGCCACACCCCATTGGTGGGCTAGGGAGGTCTGAACACAGAGAGAGAGGTCTTGCCATCTTAGGAGTGGGCAAAATGGTGCATCGTGGGATAGTCAGATGCCACACTCCACAGGAAGTGGTCACCAGGTGGGAAGGAACCTGGTAGCCCATTGGCTACAAACTGCACCCTGCCCCGAGGACACTTTGTGAACATACCTCCGATCTCAACTGACTTGGATGAGGGACTGAAGGACTGCCCTGCTGCACTGAGGGACCAGCAAAGGGAGGCTGCACTAACCAGGACTGCACCTGGTGGCTAGCGAAGAGAGGGACTGTGCCTTCTGTGTCCTGCTCGCCAGAGTCCAGTCAACCCAAGAGAATTCCAAGGCCCAACTGACTGGCCTCCAGGACACAACAGCTGAAGAAGCCTGCTGTGGCAAGTTGGTAGCCCAAAGTCGTGAAGTCGCCATGCAGCACTAAGGACCAAGACCCACTGCACAGAGTTGCACGCCAATTCGCTCTGCTTGGGAGTGCTGTTGGAGAGTTGCTGCGACTCTCAGAAGGGATGTTATCGACCCAGGAAGGATTACTCTGTGACCGCGGCAACGGGCGACTGGACTTCAGCCAGACTAGAAAGGACTTTGTGGGACGTCAACCCTGCAACCAGGACACCCTCACCATCTTCGTAGACTGAGGAATTGCTGCAGGAAGACCCCTGCCAAGTGCGTCGCATCCACAGCGTCCTTGGAGCATCTTCAGCTTCCTTTATTCCTTTGCATTAGTACCACTCCATGGAAATCCATTGTAACACAAATAAAGTGCCTGGAACGGCTGGAGGACTGCTTCTTCTGTGGAAGTAACTGTCCCTGAGGACCTTGCTGGTCCCCCCGACTAGGTCCCTGCTGGAGTTGGTCGTCCAAAGTACTTGTAACCGCCTGCAAGGACACTTACCTAAGCGTCTTTTTCATTGACCTTGCCAAGGCTTGTTCGTGGTTGAGTTAAATTGCTTTGATTTGTTATTGCTTGTAAAATATATATATCTCCAGAACCCTCTGGTGGATCTTTTTCGTTCTAGTATCTAAATTCTAAATAGTCTAATTTTATAAATTGGTGTCGTATTTCTTGAGTGTCGTGTTGATTTTTTCTTCAATTGTTTGGGTGCTGTATAAATGCTTTATACTTGTTACTCTGTGTAAGTCTTGCTGCTTAGTGCCATAGCTACCAAGGGTTGAGCTGAGGGTTGTACAGACGAAAACTACTGAACCTAAAGGGGTGGAAAGTGTTTATTTGGTGAGGTTGCACAACCACACCATATAATACACCCCTATTTCCTAACTGTGTGGAAATGGCATAATCTAATATACTGATTTATTTTGATCTATATTAGATTGATATATTAGTTTAACTGCACTTCCGAATTACTCAGAAATGTGCTTCACTTGAGCCTTTGTAATTCTGATAAATTCTGAAATATTTGCACAGTTCATTTACAGACATAAATTGTGTTGTGTGCTAGAAAAACACCTTTTCTTTCCCAGTACCCGACAAGACTGCCACATAAGTCCTCCCACTTAGAAGTTAGAGAAAGAAAAGTAAACACCAAGCTTCCTGGGAAAACAGATCCTGACATTTGGCCTCTGTCTTTGAACGCACAGCAAATGTGACAAGATAAGAACAAAATGTAAAGGCCTGTTTACTGAAAGCTAGGACTTGTGGAAGAATACAAGGAGCGATGGTGAACTCTTCAGATATATTTGGGGTTGCTATTGACTCTGTCAGGCCGTGACAGTTAGCGCCTGCCCTACTTGTGGGGTTAGCAAAGGGATTACTGGACTACGACTCCCAGAAGGCCATCCTTCTGGGAGGGACTACGCCTTGTTAAATTACGGCCAACGCGCGGAGCGTTGTGCGTAATTCTTGATTCAGCCGTGGATACGTTGCAGGGCGGCTGCCCTGTGTGAGGAACTGTGTTCGCGTGTCTGTGGATCGCGCACGCTGGATTTTGTGCAATCTTGGCCAGGAGTGGCTTCTTCCTGGAGTCCTTGAGCTGGGTCCGCTCGGGGCTCATGCTAGCGAGTCACGGAACACCCGAAGGAGAGGGAGTGTTCCGGGTTCCTCTCCTCTCTGCGGCCGCAGGGGGAGTTCTTATGTGAGTACCGAGACTTCCCTGAAAGCCAGTATTTCATAGGGAATTCCGTTGCCCTCCGTGGCGTACTTTTGATGATTGTTCATTTCTTAGAGACTTTGTTTTGGGAATTGAGTGCTGTTGCAATACTGGAAGTTGCTTATCGCTTTCTGGATTACTCTGGGAACAGGGGTACAGAAGCATCTCTTTTTTACAAGCCTTTGGATTCCAGTACCCTCCGAGACTATTATCCTGTACTCTCTCCTGTCTGCTATCTATTGGTTTTGGTTCTATGATTTTCTGGGGAATGAAGGAAAAGGGTACGTATGAGGTTTCTGTTGTAGTATGTGACGGAGTGGAGGTGATGAATGGAGTTTTGATTATTTCTGTTTCAATTGTAGGTTGCATGTACTTCATTTGAGAGAAGGTATCTCAATGCGAGTAGAGGACGTTCATCGCCGCTGGGGGAGTCTTGGACAGGTAGGGGTTTTCACTAGTGAGACTCTATGAGAGTAGACAGTGAGATATACGAGTAGTATTAATCTTGTGCTTCTTTGTTACAGGTCTCCTATTCCCTGCTGTTCCTACCCTAATTCCTATCCCTCGCTTGATCGCTTCAATACTCTGTGTCTATACTGTCAGAGTTGGGGATATCAAGAGGTGGACCCCTTTGAGCATCGCCCAGATCCCGAGGAGTACTTGTGGTCCTGACAGAATTACGCACCCACGAAATATTCTCCTCCCGGTCTGTGCCATTCGCAAAGATGGCGTCCTTGGACGATGTGTTACAGGCGTTGGTGGCCGTCCAGCAAGAGCTGGTTGCTTCTAGAGCAGAAACAGCGGCACTTAAGGAGAGAGTGGATAGGCAGACCAGGAACCCCTTTGATGTCTCAACCTCTAACCCACAGATTCAGGTGACTGTACCTCCTCCCATTCCCTTGGCTAGCCCGGAGAGGTATTCAGGCGATCCGTTGAAGATACAAACTTTCCTGACTCAAATAGCACTACACTTCTCCTGTAAGCCGGCTTCCTTTCCTAACAACCTGTCAAGGGTGGCTTTTGCCATCTCGTATCTAACAGGCGATGCCGCCAACTGGGCGGTGCCTTTGGTTAGAAATGACGATCCATTGCTTAACGATTGGACCGCCTTTCGTAGGGAGTTCGAGAGGGTGTTTGATCGTAGGGCTACCACGTTCAGTGCGGACAGAGAGTTATTGGAGCTTAGACAGGGGAAGAGAGACCTGATAACCTACATGACCGCATTTAACCGATTGGTGGCCGAAACCGCCTGGCCAGAGGAGAAAAGAATGTCACTGTATTATCAGGGACTTAGGGATGATATGAAGGATGTGCTAGCGCAAATAGATCCACAACCCACCACATGCACTGATTTAATCAACCTCACTTTAAGGTTAGACCATAGGTTAGCTGAAAGGGGTGGGGATCGGAAAAGAGGAGAGAGGTCGTTAGGTGGGTGGGAGCATGACGGCCGGGCAGCTCATAGCCCACAAGAAGCAGGGTCTGAACCCATGGATGTGGGAGCTATCAGGCCTCCTTTATCTAAAATTGAGAGAGAGAACCGCAGAGCTCAGGGGCTCTGCATGTATTGTGGAAAAAAGGGCCACTATGTGAGGGACTGCCCCTTAAGCCTAAGAAAAGAATGTTTACTATCCGGGGAAAAAGGTAGCAGTGGTAGAGGTGCGGTCCTCAGGAAACGGAGATGCCACTGAGCTACTTATGCCCAGAGGAGAAAGGCAAGAGAGGGAATTAAAGATACCTTCCCTAGCTGTTGCAGAGGTAAAAAGCACAGAAGCCCACATAGTGTTGCCCATGATCCTCATGACAGGCCAACAACGACACCAGGTATGGACTATGATCGATTCCGGGGCCACAGGGAATTTTATCGATTGCGGGTTGGTTCAGAGGCTGGGATTGCAAAGAGTACCTAGTGAGAAGCCAGAAAAGGTGTTGGCAGTGGACGGTACTCCATTGAAGTCAGGACTTATTACGGAACACACCGAAGTGGTGGAACTAGCGTTGAAGGGGGATCCTCTAGATCACGTAGAAGACCTTACACTGAACATCATTGAGGCACCTCAATATGAGGTCATACTGGGCATGCCATGGTTGTGGCAACACAACCCCACCATCGATTGGAGGCTGAAGACCATATGTTTTCAGTCAGAGGAGTGTAGTAAACAATGTATGAAAAACACCTGGTCTCAAACCTTGGCTCTGGCACAGACATACTACGTTGCCACTGCTATCGAGAAAGAGATAGAACTACCCCTAGAGTATGCCTTATATAGTGAGGTGTTCTGTGAAGCCAAGGCGGAGGTGTTACCCCCGCACCGCGACTACGACTGTCGCATCGACTTGATTGCAGGAGCTACTATACCGTCCTGCAGAGTCTATGCTTTGTCCGAACCAGAGACCAAGTATCTGCGTGAGTACTTGGATCGTTTCATAGATATGGGCTTCATCAGACCCTCTCGTTCGCCAGCAGCCTCTCCTCTTTTCTTTACGGCAAAGGCGAACGGTGAGTTGAGGACGTGTATAGATTACCGCCTATTGAATAAAAACACGGTGAGGAATCGGTACCCGCTTCCACTCATCCCCGTGTTATTGGATCAGGTGAGGGAGGCCTGTATATACACCAGGCTGGATCTCAGAGGGGCCTACCACTTGGTTCGGATACGCGAAGGAGATGAGTGGAAAACAGCGTTCAAAACGCGTTATGGGTTGTATGAATACTTGGTTATGCCGTTCGGGTTATGCAATGCCCCGGCGGCATTCCAGTATTTTCTCAACGATGTGCTCAAGGAATACGTAGATCGGTTTGTCATCGTATACATAGATGACATACTGATCTATTCGTCTTCCCAGAAACAACATACGACTCACGTGACACTGATACTCAAAAGGTTGCAAGAGCACAGCCTGTTTTGTAAGCTCAGTAAGTGTGAGTTCAGTGTGACAGAAGTTGAGTTTCTGGGAGTCGTATTGAATCCCCAGGGGTTCAGTATGGCGGAGAGGAAGGTAAAGGCGGTGCAGGAGTGGCCTGTTCCCAAGAATGTGAGAGATGTACAGTGTTTCCTGGGTTTCTCCAACTACTATCGGAGATTCATCTCTCACTTTTCACAGATGGTCTCCCCTATTACTCGTTTGCTAAGAAAGGGTATGCCTTTTCTCTGGAATGCGGAAGCTATGGAGGCCTTTACCCAGTTGAAAACTGCCTTTTGTACTGCACCAATCTTGCGACATCCACATACCGACATCCCTTTCGTAGTTGAAGCAGATGCGTCGGACACAGCGATAGGAGCGGTGTTGTCCCAACGGGACAAACATACAGGACAACTGCATCCGGTGGCCTTTCTTTCTCGTAAACTAAACGTCGCAGAATCTCACTATACCGTGGCAGAAAAAGAGCTTTTGGCCATCAAGAAGGCCTTCCAGGAATGGAGACAATACTTGTGGGGAGCGCAACATCCGGTTACAGTGTACACTGACCACAGAAACCTCCAGTTTATGAAAACCGCCCGACACCTCTCACAAAGACAGATGCGGTGGATGTTGTTCTTCGCAGAATACGACTTCGTAATCACATATCGGCCGGGGTCAGAGAATAAGAAGGCGGATTCGTTGTCCAGACAAGGAGAGAGTGCTAAGCCACGGCACATAAACACTGAGGCGATAGTTAGTCCCGACAGAGTACTATGTGTTGTAACCGTGGATCAATTCCTTGACCATGTCACCAAACATCAATCTCTGGATCGGTGGCAACGATGGGCAGAAAAAAGCAATCTTCGAACCCTCAAACACGGAGTGCCATTGTACAACAACAAGTTGTACTTACCTACTCACGCACTTCGTTTGCAGGCCTTCAACTGGTGTCATGACGCGGTGCTGGCCGGACATCCCGGTCATAAAAGACCCTACACCTTATCCAACGACATTTTTCATGGGAAGGTATGGTGAAGGATGTCGTGCAATGGGTATCACAATGCGAGACATGTGCTCGTGCAAAAGGGGAGCAAGCCAAAACCAAGGGGAAGCTGATGCCTCTGCCCACACCATCGCAGCCATGGCAAACGATCAGTATAGACTTTGTCCTAGGATTACCATTGGATCAGGGATATGATGCAATTCTCGTTGTCATAGACAGTCTCACCAAGATGGGTCATTTCATCCCTTGCAAGAACCTTCCCACTGCAGGTCAAACAGCTCAATTGCTACTAACTCACGTGGTTCGCTTGCATGGGCTCCCAAAAGTTATCGTGTCAGATAGAGGACCTCAGTTCGTTGCTAGGTTCTGGAACATGTGGTGCAAAGCACTTCACGTGGAGGCGGCGTTGTCAACTAGCTTCCACCCTCAAACCGATGGACAAACGGAGCGCCTGAATCAGACTCTAAAGAAGTACCTGCGATGCTATTCCAAAGAGGCAACTGAATCCTGGGTGTCCTTACTATGGCTGGCCGAACTGTCGTATAACAATGCATGGCACAGCTCCATCAAGGAAACCCCGTTCAGGGCCAACACCGGGTTCCATGCTAACACTCTACCTCTGGCTATACCCTGCGAGGTGATGAATCACCCTACAGTTCTGGCTCAAATGATGGCTCTTCGAAAAATACACAGGAAGATCCAAACCAACTTGGGCCGGGCCAAGCAGTCCTACAAGAAGTGGGAGGATCGGCATAGGCAAGAGGGGCCTACGTATCAGCCAGGGGATCGGGTATGGCTCTCTACCAGGAACATCCGTTTTCGGATGCGCAGCATCTTCCATCCCCGGTTCATCGGCCCGTATACCATTCTCCGCAGAATCAACCCAGTGGCGTACAGGTTGAAGCTGCCGGCTTCTCTGAGGATCCACCCGGTGTTTCACTGTAGCCTGTTGAAGCCTGCTAAGTGTGCCAGACGCAGGGCGGTTCCTCCGGTAGTGGCGGATGGCCAAATCGAATATGAGGTACGGCGCATCCTGGACTCCAGGTATCGGAGGGGACAGCTGTGGTATCTGATTGCCTGGAAGGGGTACCCGACAGAAGACGATTCCTGGGAGCCATGCGTCAATGTGCACGCCCCTCGGGCGATCCGGCTCTTCCATGTTCGCAATCCCGGCAAGCCTGGACCCAGGAGGCGCTTGGGAGGTGGGCGTACTGTCAGGCCGTGACAGGTAGCGCCTGCCCTACTTGTGGGGTTAGCAAAGGGATTACTGGACTACGACTCCCAGAAGGCCATCCTTCTGGGAGGGACTACGCCTTGTTAAATTACGGCCAACGCGCGGAGCGCTGTGCGTAATTCTTGATTCAGCCGTGGATACGTTGCAGGGCGGCTGCCCTGTGTGAGGAACTGTGTTCGCGTGTCTGTGGATCGCGCACGCTGGATTTTGTGCAATCTTGGCCAGGAGTGGCTTCTTCCTGGAGTCCTTGAGCTGGGTCCGCTCGGGGCTCATGCTAGCGAGTCACGGAACACCCGAAGGAGAGGGAGTGTTCCGGGTTCCTCTCCTCTCTGCGGCCGCAGGGGGAGTTCTTATGTGAGTACCGAGACTTCCCTGAAAGCCAGTATTTCATAGGGAATTCCGTTGCCCTCCGTGGCGTACTTTTGATGATTGTTCATTTCTTAGAGACTTTGTTTTGGGAATTGAGTGCTGTTGCAATACTGGAAGTTGCTTATCGCTTTCTGGATTACTCTGGGAACAGGGGTACAGAAGCATCTCTTTTTTACAAGCCTTTGGATTCCAGTACCCTCCGAGACTATTATCCTGTACTCTCTCCTGTCTGCTATCTATTGGTTTTGGTTCTATGATTTTCTGGGGAATGAAGGAAAAGGGTACGTATGAGGTTTCTGTTGTAGTATGTGACGGAGTGGAGGTGATGAATGGAGTTTTGATTATTTCTGTTTCAATTGTAGGTTGCATGTACTTCATTTGAGAGAAGGTATCTCAATGCGAGTAGAGGACGTTCATCGCCGCTGGGGGAGTCTTGGACAGGTAGGGGTTTTCACTAGTGAGACTCTATGAGAGTAGACAGTGAGATATACGAGTAGTATTAATCTTGTGCTTCTTTGTTACAGGTCTCCTATTCCCTGCTGTTCCTACCCTAATTCCTATCCCTCGCTTGATCGCTTCAATACTCTGTGTCTATACTGTCAGAGTTGGGGATATCAAGAGGTGGACCCCTTTGAGCATCGCCCAGATCCCGAGGAGTACTTGTGGTCCTGACAGACTCCTCTTACAGGGCTCTAAAGGTGACAACTGATTACCATTCAGTGTGCACCTGGTGGGGAGACTGTCTTTTGCTCCTCCTCTATAAAGTTCTGCTCAATTCAGCTTTGCCTCGTGTGCCTCCCGTGTGGTTTCACCATGAATGGAAACTCTTCCATTTGAGACATTGGGCATGGCTACACCATTGCGTGGGACTTCAGCAAGCTGTCCTTTGTACCTTGGAAGAAATAACAATCTGCCTCTTTAGTTTGTTTTTGTTCTCCGTCCTGTATGACAGATCACCCCTTGGCAATGGAAACTCGCTGGTTGACCTGCTTGGCTCAGATGTACTTCCTGGCTATGACCTTCTCACCTCATGGGACCAGCTCACCACACAGGACACCACAGCCATCAGGAACTCCATCCACTCGGGAGCACCCACGGACCCCTGTCCTCACCACATTTTTAACCTCTGGATTAAAAAAAATCAGCAGCGAGATCACTACAATTTTCAATGCAACCAACACCATGGCCACCTTCCATGTAGAATGGAAACGCAGAAGTGAAAATTCTTCTCAAGAAACTGCCAGCCGGCTCCAGCAAAGTCAAGAACTAGCGTCCCATCTCTCTGCTCCCCTTTCCCGACAAAGTCCTCTAAAAAGCCATCAACCGCCAATTCACAGAACATCTGGAAAACAACTATCTTCTGGACACCTCCCAATCCGGGTTCTGCACAACCCACGGCACCGAAACTACCTTGATCGCTGCCACTGACATCATCAGAACCCTCCTAAACCGGGGAGAAATGGCAGCACTAATCCTTTTCGACCTCTCAGCAGCTTTTGACACCATATCCCACCACACCCTAATCAAAAGACTTCATTACATCGGAATCCAAGGAAACGTCCTCAAGTGGATCGCCTCCTTCCTCACTGGAAGAACCCAGAAAATCCACCTACCATTATTCACCTCATAACCCAAAACCATCATGTGCGGAATCCCTCAAAGCTTGTCCCTCAGTCCCACTCTCTTCAACACCTACATGACCCCTTGGCCAAAATCGTCAGAGCTTATGGACTGAATATCATATCCTACGCAGATGACACCCAACTAATCCTCGTGCTCTCGGAAGACCTGACCACCACGAAGGCTAACTTTCACAGGTGTTTGACGAGCGTCGCTGACTGGATGAAAAACAACTGCCTGAAGCTCAACACAGACAAAACAGAAGTGTTGATCTTCGGGAACAACTCTCTGTGGAATGACTCCTGGTGGCTGCCTGAACTGGGTCCCTCACCCACAGACCATACCCTCAACCTCGACATTATCGTGGACAGTAAACTCACCATGAAAAGCCAGATCAATGCAGTTTTATCCACCTGTTTCCTCACCCATCACATGCTCTGAAAAATCTTCAAATGGTTCGCCATCGACACCAGGCGAACCGTCACTCAAGCCCTAGTCACCAGTCATCTGGACTACGGAAACACACTCTACGCAGGAATCACCACTCCCCTCCTGAAGAGATTTCAAACCATACAGAACTTAGCAGCCAGGCTCATCCTTGACCTCCCCAAATGGACCCACATCACCCCACACCTCAAGAAACTCCACTGGCTCCCCATCCAGAAGAGATGTCAATTCAAGATGCTGATCCACACCTACAAAGCCCTACACAACCAAGGACCAGCATGCATCAACCATCGTGCACATTTCTGAAGGAAGTGACCCGATTATGGCCACCCGGGTCACTCGCGACCACCTCTCAGCCTTCCTCACAAATGAAGAGTCGGTCAGACAGTAGAGAATACAAACCAAAAGTATTTATTAGAAGTACACTCGAGTGGAGTCCGGTCTGACCAGCCTCCTTAGATTGCTGTAGAGGGACTCACTTCTGCCAACATGGTAACACATAATGTACATTTTCAGAACCACTAAAGACACGCCCAGACTGGAAATTTCCAGTTGGTAGCTGGTGAACAAAGGAGATACAGAAGGATGAGTTGCAATCCCAGGACCGGGCACATGCTATCTGAGCGTCAAAGTTACTTTGCCTGCACCTGCCGCTCTAAGGGTGGGAGCAGGCCTATCTAGTGAGAAAGGTATGTGATGACAAAAGAAACAGTCTATTCATTAGTACAGCGAAGCTCAACCTTGGAGAAATACAAATTGAACATCGCAGCTGCTGAGGCAGACAGAGTGAGACAGAAGTTAGTTTCGATCATGGCTCAAAATGGCGGCTGAATACAAAATGGTGCAGCGAATGCTAACTTAAGTCGTACAATACACAGAGAACTCGGCTAAAAGCATTTTTATTCCAACAGACCCTCCTTTTAGCATGAGCTAAACATTTTGTTACTGCCTAAAAACAAATAACCTCATACAGATGTATAGTGCCACTACAGGCTGATATATGCATTGTCAATATTCCAAAATACCTTCACCTATTAACATAAGACTATTGGCATCCTGCATCATCATGATAGTGGCATTAGTATCAGGCACCGCTGCTTTTTCTTTTAGGCTTCAGGGTGTTCACACAATAAGCATAACAAGCAGGGAGGCAGTGTATGCAAAGACAACAGGTGAGGATAATACCAGTAATTACCACTAGAAGGTAAGAATCTTCCAACCCCCGGAGGTGAATAAACCCCAGAACCATCCAGAGAGTGTCCACGTACCATTTTCTTGGTGTATATCAGATGAAAGCCTATACAACTTCTGTATTGCAGCATATACATTGGGGGAGTGGTCTGGGATGTACACACAGCAACTACTGCCAATAACGCGACAGGCCCCTCCCCGATCAGCAAGGATGACGTCTAACACCATCCGGTTTTGTAAATTGACGAGCCTCGTAACCTGGAGCTCAGCAGTAATATTGGTCAGAATCCCTGCTGTTGTATTAATAACCCCTTCTACAACTCTTGTGAGCCGACTAATATTAAGACTGTTAGACATGGGACCCCAAAATGGTACTTCTCCCTTCATGGTATCCTCAAACTGTTGCAAAGTGGTGTCTGTCTGATCTATATCTTCTGTGTTAATACCCTTCTAACTCGGGGCAAGTATACACTCCGAAGCTGCAGCCGATGGTCTTTGTGGTAATTTAATGGAGCTATATACACGGGAGGTAGGAGGAAAGAGAGAGAACACCTGCCCAACCATCCCTCCGGGAGCCAGACATAACCTTGGGATCCACAAACAAAATAGACATTAGGGGGTGGTATTAAGGGCGGACTATCAGTCGTTATCAACCTATATGTGGAGTTGCATCTGCTCTCCCCCACCTTTATCTTCCCAGCCACCTGGACACAGAAACTAGCTGTTGTATTGACCACTGACACCGGTATTGGCTTATCCTCAGTAACATTACGAGACTGGAAATATTCTGACGTGTTTAACCCCAGAAAAATCAGCTATTTCCATTCGAGACCACATTCCATTTCTCACCCCCTTGTATGCGTGCATGCAAGAACTTATGAACAATCTACCAAATGGCTCTTGGCCTGTGGAAGCACCGGGGGGGGGGGAGGAGGGTTGGCCCTATGCTGGAAATGTACATTCTTTATCATTGTGCGAGAATCAGTACGGGTTCTCTCTAGAGTATCGAATTGGGGATGGGGACGCACCATACTGAGCAATGCAAACCACCCCTCGCAACTGCTAATATAGGACAATGGCATGGACAATAAGTTCTCACTTTTATGGGTCACTGAGGGAAGTAGTCCGCACACCCAACAATTAGTTGCGTTAGACGCATTATGAGCCTAATGCAACATTTGTATAAACACATTATCCTTATAAGACTTTTGGTGTTCTACTTTGTGAGGGGCCAAAGTGACAAACGTGTTCAGGGGGGACGGGTGTTGTCCCAATCACAGAGTGTTCAGGATACTTTTCCTCCAAGAACCAAGATATCCCTAATACAAATATTAATGCAATTGCAATTATTGCTGCAAAAACTATTTTACTTTTTGTGGACCAACCCCGCTCTGGGCACGGAGGTGCAAATGGCTGTTCTTCCTCAGTAATGGGCCGACCAAACGGATACATGGTGGAACCAGGGAAAAAGGAATGCAATAAAGCTGATGGCAAAGACAAGTGTTCCCAGTGTCCGTCAGAGTCTCACTGGTAGACTCCTATTGTTCATCAACGTTGGTGCTCTTGAGCACCGGCGGTAGAGCTGTTCGATCTTAGCTCTTGAAGAAATCCCACGTCGTCCAGGATACCGTACCTCCCTCCAGGGAAGTACGTTCAGTCTATCCTGTCCAATGTCCGAACAGTGCACCAATTTCGCCTCTCCCTTAACTACTGTTGGTACCATAGGCAAGGTACACCCTGACTTGCGCAGTCCATCCCTACTTATCTGACTTCTCCTTTGGTGCACTGTTCCTCCGTCGGGGGTGCAAATTGTACCTGGCTACTCCAGGCACAGAGGGGTTAGTAAAAAGGGGGTCACGGCATGTGGGAAAATACTCTTGAATTGCCTTAATCTCCGGGGGCACTGCTGCATTTAGTACCTCATTGTTCTCAGCCTCAGTTTGTGTCCACGTCCGCTTGCCATCCGAAAAGGGGACAAATCGTGGGACTTGCTCCCACTCTGAGTCCCCTAATCCATCCTTGACCCACTGATCATAGGGCAAGGGTGGAGGCACTCTGCGGCAGTGTTGACTATGAATCCAGTTCTTTCGGCCTGTGAACTTGGCTGCAGTGCTGGTGGCAAGGAGCACCTGGACTGGCCCCTTCCACCTCAGCTCCAAGTTCTCCTTTTCTGGAAATTCTGGATCAGTACATAATTACCAGGCTGAATGTCGCGTCCTGGCCCCTCAGGTACTGGCGGGAGAGAATCCTGGATCTGTTGGTGAATAGAACGCAGACTTTTAGTTAACTCATACAGATAGTCCACCAACAGAGGATATTCAATTTCGAAAAACCGACGACGCGGGACGCCCCAGACATTTGCCGGGCACCCGAACACGACCTCATAGGGTGACAGTCCTGTCCTGGAATACGCTGTGGTTCTTGTGGACAAAAAGGCTAATGGTAAAGCATTTGGCCACTGCAACCCTGTGCTCTCCTGAATCTTTGCCAATTTCAGTTTGAGAGTACCATTGTACTTCTCAACCAACCCTGCTGACTTCGGGTGATTCGCAGCATGAAATTTTTGTCTGATATGTAGTCCCTCACAAACTAACTGAATGACTTTCGCGTTAAAGTGACTTCCGTTATCACTCCAAATCAAACGGAGCAAGCCGAAGCGAGGAAAGAACTCCTTCAGGAGTACTTTTGCAGTCGCTATGGCTGTATTTTCTTTGGTGGGGTAAGCCTCAACCCATTTACTGAATGCACAAACAACCACTAACACATATTTCAAATTGTTGACTCGATCCATTTCTATATAATCTATCTGGAGGACCTCAAAAGGGAAAGTGGGAGGTGCAAAATTACCAGGTGGCGTAGGGGTACCTTTTCCAGGATTGTGCATCATACACACCATACAACAATTGACCAAATGGGTGGCAGTCTTTGGAATGTTATCATTTTGCCATACAGGGTCTAACAACTTGCAAATACCTTTAGCACTGATATGAGCTGGCCCGTGCGCCATGGTGACTACGGGAAGAACATATGCATCTGGCAGCATCCATCTCTGTTTCCCTGACTTATCAGTCCAACACCCCTTCTCATCCAAACGCGCTGTGCTTCCTGCCATATTGCTAATTCCTCAATCGTTGCCTCACTTTGTATATCCTTGACATTATCCAGCGTATCCTCAAACATGGTAACCTCGGGCACCCACCTAGCGGGACCTGCTACAAACATCCATTTCATCTTCGTTCGGGCTGTCTCCTTAGCTATCTGGTCTGCAAAGGCATTCCCCTTGCCCACATTGTCAGCTGCACTTTACTATCGCTAATTTCTTGGGGAGTGTCAAAGTCCACAAAAGCCTATGTATCTGCTGGATCTTCATCCCATGGGAAGTGAGAAACCCTCTCTCTGCCCAGAGCCGCCCAAAATTATGGGCGACTCCAAAGGCGTACTGACTGTATAGATATTGACAGCCAGTCCCTCACTCAACTCACAGGCTCGAATAAGGACAAAGAGCTCTGCAGCTTGGGCCGACTGATGGGGAACTCGTGACGTCTCAACTACTGTGTACAATGTTGTGATTGCATATGCAGCAGTTATAGTGCCATCTGGTAACTTAAAACAAGAGCCATTGACATATAGTTCCCCTTGGGGGTCAGATAAGGGAACATCAGTCAGGTCTACCCGTTCTTTCGTCTCTTCCTCCGTCCGGAAGATGCAATCATGTATGTCAATTTCCTCACTCTCAGAAAGGAGGGGTAGTAATGTGGCTGGGTTCAGAGTGGCACATCGTTTAATCGTGACATGTGGTGCAAAGAGTGTTAGCTCATAACCGGTCATACGTGCACTGGTGAGGTGCTGCGTCTTGGTCTTCTTCAAAAGGGTATCCACAGCATGGGGCACCATGACTGTGAGGTCAGTATCAAGTACGAGCCCAGCCGATTGCCTTATAGAGACGGTCAAAGCTGCGACCGCTCAGACAGCTTGGGAGGGCTCTTGCAACAGGGTCAAGAAGAGCAGAAAAATAAGCACCCGGCCGTTGCTTACCTCCAAAGGCCTGTGTTAAAACAGAAAGCGCACAACCAGCCATCTCATGTACGTACAGCACCAACGGCTTTGCATAATCAGGCGCAGAGCAAAGCGCAACTTTTAATTGCTCAAAAGACTGCTGACATTTAGGCGCCCAATGCAAGGGTTCATGCACATCTTTAGTGGTTAATGCCAGCAGAGGCTTTGTTAGTAACGAGTAGTTAGGGATCCATTGGCGACAATAGGAAGTAATGCCAATAAAAGCGCGCACCTCCCTCTGAGTTTTAGGGATAGGCATTTTAACAATGGTACTGATACGCTCAGCGGTCAATCTCCTACCCTCCTTCGACAGTAGGTGACCTAAGTAGTGTCTGTGGTGTGCCAAATGCAACAACAATTTAACCGTACTGATGGAGTCCCTGTTCGGGCGCCAAATGAAGCAAGTGAACCCGATTAGGGCCACCCGGGTCACTCGCAACCACCTCTCAGCCTTCCTCACAAATGAAGAGCCGGTCAGACAGTAGAGAATACAAACCAAAGGTATTTATTAGAAGTACACTCGAGTGGAGTCCGGTCTGACCAGCCTCCTTAGATTGCTGCAGAGGGACTGACTTCTGCCAACATGGTAACACATAATGTACATTTTCAGAAGCACTAAAGACACGCCCAGACTGGAAATTTCCAGTTGGTAGCGGGTGAACAAAGGAGATACAGAAGGATGAGTTGCAATCCGAGGACCGGGCACATGCTATCTCCGCGTCAAGGTTACTTTGCCTGCACCCGCCGCTCTAAGGGTGGGAGCAGGCCTATCTAGTGAGAAAGGTATGTGATGACAAAAGAAACAGTTTATTCATTAGTACAGCGAAGCTCAACCTTGGAGAAATACAAATTGAATATCGCAGCTGCTTTCTGCTGAGACAGACCGAGTGAGACAGAAGTTAGTTTCGATCATGGCTCAAAATGGTGGCTGAATACAAAATGGTGCAGCGAATGCTAACTTAAGTGATACAATACTCCGAGAACTCGGCTAAAAGCATTTTTTTTAAAACTCTTTTTATTAAGTCAATAAACAAGCTTCAGACATAAGCAATAAACAGTGTCATCATAGTGTGCAGTTCCCAAATCAATAGTGCATTTAGCAATGTAACACATATGCTCACAAAAGAGAGGGATGACATCTCCCCCACCCACCGCCCGCTCCTGGCCCACCCCGTACGCCCAACAAAATGTCTCATGGAACCCCTCACAAACCTCTATACAGCGTCCACGGTTCCCATACCCTCTCCCATGACTTAAATATACCACTCGCTCTGTGCCATGGCACCAATCCATGTCGCAGAGCCATGCAGCCATGGTCGGGGGCTCCAATGCTCCCCAGGCACGCGCAATATTCCTTTTCGCCACCACCCCCGCCAGTGCAAGCCACATTTTGGACCACTTCGGCCATGTACTCTCACCCGTGACGCCAAGAATGAGCCATCGGGGATCTAACGGAACAGGAGCACCCACCACCGTCTCCATTACCCGGGCGACGCCCCTCCAGTACCCCTGCAACTTGGGGCAAGCCCACAGAATGTGAAAGAACGACCCCCTCTCACCACACCCCCTGGGGCATTCATCAGAGCCTCCGCCCCTCATATATGGACCTGCACCATTCTGGAGGCATATGACCTGTGGAGGATGCGAAGCTGGATCAATCGGAAGCGCGCTCTGATGGCTATTTCCCTGGGACACTGGAGGGCCTCCGCCCAGTCATCATCCTCCAGTAGGCCGACGTCCGACTCCCAAACCTCCCGCAAATGCCCCAGGCAGTCAGGGGTGTTATTTATGAGTTTCTTGTACGTCAGTGACACCGCCTTTTGGATCATGGGGTCTAAAAGGAGTCTATCCTCCAGGGGGGAGTATTCGGGAAGTACAGAACCGTCTTTCACATGACAATGCAGTGCCGAGCGCAATTAACAGTATCGAAGGAATTCCCCCTCATGCATCTGAAAGTCCGCCCGCAAACTCTCCAAAAGTACCATTTTGCTGCTTTTCCAGACGTCACCAAGAACTTCAATACCGATGAGACCCCATCTCTGGAATCCCACCAATCTGCGCACTTCCTTCAGGTAGTCCCCTTCCCAGAGCGGGGTGTGCGCAGTGAGCTTCTGCTCCCATCCTGTCATTCTAGTCGCCCGATGCCAAATATCTATAACCATTTTAGTGTGTGGTGGCAGATGTGCGGAGCCCCCTCCCCTGCAATATAATTCGCGCAGGTGACTGCCTGCGCCCAATGCCAGTCTGTCCACTCTGTAGGCCGGTTCCTCTAGTGGGGAGAAGACCCAACCATTGAAATTGATAAGATGAGCCGCCCAGTAGTACTTTCTGAGATCTGGGACCGCTAGCCCCCCTTCGTACACCCCCTTCTGTAGTTTCTTGAGCGCAATCCTGGGACTGCCCCCACCCCACAGTAACAGACGGAGCTCTAAGTCGATCGCCTGAAAGAAGGAGTCTGGGACACGATACAGAGTATTTTGGACAACATACAAAAGACGCGGAAGGGCCATCATCTTGAATAAGACCGCGCGCCCCAAAAGGGAGACCGGGAGCCCTCTCCAATGCATAGCGTCTTCGCGCAGCCGAGCAAGCTGCCCCTGAAGATTCAGCAGATAAGATTCCGCAAATTACTTAGTGATCCAAATGCCTAAATATTTAAATTTATCCCGGCACACCATCTCCGCGCAAGCGGACGTGAGGACCGGAGGGGCTCCAGCCAGCGAGAAAACCAAGGACTTATCCCAATTGATGTGGTAGCCAGAGTAGGATCCAAAGGATCTGATAATGTGAATGAGCCTGTGAAATGTTTGGCGTGGTCGGTGCGCGTTCAGAAGGATATCATCCGCGTAGAGCGAAATGCGCTCCTCCCAACCACCCCCGAAATTGATCCCCTTCACCGCTGGGTCCTGTCTTATCCATGCAGCTAAGGGCTCGAGTGCCAGCGCGAAAAGCATCGGGGACAATGGGCAACCCTGTCGCGTCCCCCTGTGCAGCGTAAAGGCCCTCGAGATGGCCCCATTGACCCACACTCTAGCCATCGGGCCAGCATACAACAGTCGGATCCACCGTTGCAGCCGCGGACCGATGCCCATCCTCTCCAAGACGGCACATAGAAACGTCCATTCAATACTATTGGACGCCATCCGCGCATCAAGAGAGAGGAGGGCGGCCGGGACGTCTGGCTGTCTTTGAGTCATATACATGACTCCATATAGACGTCGGAGATTTAGCCGTGTACTCCGATGGGGCATAAAGCCTGATTGGTCCGGGTGAATCAGGGATTGCAGTACCGGGCCCAGCCTGATCGCAATAATTTTGGCCAGAACCTTGGCTTCAAAGTTTAGGAGGGATATGGGTCTGTAAGAACTACAGAGATCATGTGGCTTTCCTTTTTAAGGAGAACGACTATAGTTGCCATTCTCAGGTCCTCCGGAAGCTGTCCCACTTCGGACGCCTCGTGGAACATATCGAGCATATATGGAGCCACCTTACTCGCCACACATTTGAACATCTCGGTGGGTAGTCCATTCGGGCCCGCCGCCTTCCCAGACTGCAGATCCCCCATGGCGCTCTCCACTTCCTCCAGGTTGAAATCAGACTCGAGAGCCTCCCTGTCTTCCGGCCCCAGAGTTGGAAGAGATATATCACGAAGGAACTCAATGCATTCCGGCTCCGTCCTTGCGGACTGAGATTGGTAGAGATTTTCATAGTAAGTGGCGAAGACCTCGGTCAAGGCCGCCCCAGTACCAGCCTGCACCCCCGCCCCGGACCGAATCTCCGATACCCAGCCGCGACTCTGAGCCCTTCGTTCCAACCAGGCGATAAGTTTGTTGGCCTTATTGCCCAAGTCATACACTCTGCGCTGTGTAGCGAGCGCATGCGCCCGGGCCGAGTTATTCGCAAGATCCCGTAGGGATCGTTCTTTGAGGGAATGCTTGAGTCCCCCTACCTCCCCCGTCTCAGCTATGGCGCGTTCCAGAGCGAGTATCTCCTGTTCAAGTTCCTCACACTGGCGGTGAGTTTCCTTGCGCTGAGCACCGCGTGCCACCTGCACGAAGTCCCTCGCCACCACCTTATATGCCTCCCATAGGACACTGGCTGACTCAACGGAGCCCACATTCTCGGTAAAGTACAGCTCCATGCGCTCTTCAAAGCATTCTCGGAATTCCTGGTCCCGGAACATAAAGGGATCCAGTCTGGGCGGAAGAGACCAATCGCAAGCTGGTCCATGGAGTTGGACCTCCAGCGGCGAGTGATCGGAAATACCCCGAGCCATGTGGCGCCCCTCTGAAAGAGCCCAGCAGCAATGCTGTGCGTGAAAATGTAGTCCAGCCGGGCCCCGCTGCCACGGGCCGCCGAAATATGTGTATAGTGTCTGGATCTGGGATTGTGACATCTCCAGAGATCCACTAATCCCATGGCCCGTGCGAAGGAGGCCAGCGGACGGGGACCCACCGTCCCCGGCGTGAAATTTTCCCTATCCATTTCAGGCGCAAAGGCCTCATTCATGTCCCCCCCCCGAAAAGCAAGAGCCCAGTCAGGAATTCCAGTAGTAGCTGGCTGAGGGCGGGGAACGTGATATCATGCAGTCACGGGGGAATGTATACCGAACATATATTTACCACCTGCCCTTCCCAAGTACCTGACAAACCACATAACGGCCTAGAGGGTCGCACCATGTGCGATGTATCACAAAAGGGATCACATTTCTGATGAGTATCGCCGTGCCCCTGGACCCGGACGTAAACCCAGCATGGGCCTGCAGTGTATAGCCGAACCTGTTTAGCGCCAAATACTTATTGCCCCGAAGATGTGTTTCCTGGAGAAGGACGACGTCTGGGGAGTGCCTACGCAAATACTGAAGAACCGCCGTGCGCTTAATCTTGTCCCCCAAGCCATTGACGTTCCATGAGCGGATAGTCAGTGTCTTACTGCAACGTGTAGCCATGTATTCAGGTGACACCCACCCTCCCATCCACCCGGGCAGCGAAGACCTCCCCCCTCAAACGCAGCAAGGCCTACGAAGGAGTATCATGCGACACATACACTGCGGCATTACATCTAAAGCAAAAAACAAACAATGAAACATGCACAAAATAAAAACACCCCAAACAATCTCCCCCCACCCTGCAACCCTGCCCAGTAGGTCTGAAACTACCCACATCCCCAATAGCAGAGCGCCTGTCGCCCAAATAACGAGAATAAAAAAAGGGCTGTCTGACGCCACCAATGAACAGTGCCCCCTCCTGAACCTCCCGCCTCACCCATCGCCTACTGTACCATCGGACCATAGAATGCAGTCGCTTGTCCGGGCAGATCACAGACTACCGCTCCGCAGGAGCAGAACGTCAAGTAGCGGGCATGGAGGGCTAGCGCCCGAGGTCCTTAAGGCAGACAAGAACATGCAAAACTGTGTCCATACTATTACTTCCCCGAAGATCGATCACCGCTCACGGGACTGTCAGACCTGGAGCTCCTGGATCTGGACACCGACCTGTCCCCTCCTCGGCACCTGGATGGAGAGTCCAGATTGCGGAGGCGACCTTCGTGCCAGCCCCCGTCAGTGCGACGATTGGACGACCGATGGGAGCCCCCATCTAACCATTGTTGTACCTCCGCAGGTGACATGAAGAACAACGATTTACCATTGTCAAGGACTTTAAGCTTTGCCGGGAAGAACATCATATACTTTATGCCTTTCTCGCGGAGGGCACGTTTCACCCCCGTCAAAGGTGCGTCGCTCCTGCTGCACTCTCAGTGTAAAGTCCGGAAAGAACCTGATCGAGTTCTCAAAGGGTAAATCCCCCGCACCTTGGCCGCCTGCAGGATGGCATCACGGTCCCTGAAGTTGAGGACGCGAACAATGATCGTCCGAGGAGGAGCCCCCGGTTTAGGCTTCGGGATCGGGGCCCTGTGCGCTCTCTTCACAGTGAACAAGGTGGACAGGTTCTTAGGTTTGAGCTGATTCAATATGAGATCCTCAATAAACAAGTCCATGGGGAGGCCCTCCGGTACCCCCACCACCCTGATGTTGTTGCGTCGGGCCCTCCCTTCCTGGTCATCCAGCCTCAATGCCATCAGCTTATGTTGATGCGCCAGTTTCTGGACGCGCTCCTCCAACTTACGCGTCACAGATTGGAGCTCACCCACATTTTCTTCCGTCACCGTGACTCTCTCTGAGGTTTTCCGCATATCTGCCCTCATTAAGTTCATTTCAATGGTGACCTTATCGATCTTGGTTTACTAGGTCGCCCCCAGGGACTGGATTGCCGCCATGATGGAACCGAGGGACGGCTCCTCCCCGGTCATTTGGCCCCCCGTCGCGCCCTCCTCCTGCGCTAGTTGGCGTGGGATAGCATATTTGTCCAGTTTGTTTGTTTGCACAACTGCGGGGGTCCCCTTCGGCTTGGTCATGTTCAGCGACACGCAGTGAGGTACCAACGGCCCTCGTAACCACCCCTCCAAGCAGCTGTCAGGCGCGATCACTCAGTGCCCTCGTCGCCGACAATTCACACACGGGGGGCCCGTGGCACAGATAGAGTCCGCAGTGTACTCGGGTATATAGTTGTCGCCGGGGGACACCACGCGCTCACCAGATCAGCTCCATTCAGGCCCGTCCTCTTCTCCACCCTGTGGCCCGGAGACAATCGCAGCTGATCACTTACGCAACACCTTCAGCGTCGCACTATACCGGCCAGGGCTCTGGGCCGTCAATGGGAGACCCTCCGCTCCCTCCGCTGGACGAGCCTCACCTCAGAGATGTATCCAGGCGCAGGTACCCAATCTCCCTCCAGCACTCCGTAGCGGCGCGATGATGGCCAGTCAGGATAAAGCATCTCCTGCCAAGGTGGCCGTGTCCCAAACGTGCAATGCGCCTACAGTATCAATCAGCAGGGAAGCCAGGATCCCGTCCCATGCCAGCGGATCCTCTACAGTCCAACACCTTTAGGAGATATAATAGAGGGGTCAGAGAAGGACGGGCCCCGCAGCCGCCACCTCCGATTCTGCAGCAGCCTGATGCGGGCGGTACCAACAAGCGTGTCCAGGCGGGCGGACTCACCAGGGGGCTCAGCGGCGGTGAATGCCTGGATCCGGGACTCCGGGATGCTCCGACGCAAAGCGACCCACGGCGGCCGGCAGATCTTAAGGGCCGGGAGCAGCTGCCAAGTCCAGGGGCAATGTACACCCGGGTGCTGCGCTCCGATGCACCGAGGGTCAGGCCGGAACAGTTGCCGGCCCCAAGCCTCGGACCTCACGGATCCAGGATCTCGAGCCGGTCTCACCTCCGGCCGCCAGCACAACAACGCGACTCCGCCCCCTCTTCATCCGAGGCTCCTCGGCGGTCGCCAGAAGGCCGCGCGGCTCAGCTCACACCCCGCTGCGCCGTTCAATGTCGGAAAGGCCTCCCCCGCCACAGGAGATAGTCCGGAGCACAGTAGCGGTCACTGCCTCAGTCCAACAGCCGGATTATGGGCGGATATCTCGGATAAAGGCGAAGGCCGGGACGGAGCAGAAGGGTCACTCAGCCATCTTGACCGACGCCAGAACACGCCCCCCCTAAAAGCATTTTTATTCCAACATTTCCACCAACCCTCTAGACACCTGTGCTCCACCGTCCACTCCCTCGCTCACCCCCCACATCTGCCGAAGCAACATTGGAGGACGCTCCTTCTCATACCTCACTGCCAAATCCTGGAATGACCTCCCCTTTCTTCTTCGGACCTACACTTCCTTTCTTAAATTCCGGAAAGGACACAAGACCTGGCTGTTCAACTGAACCACCCAAAGCAGCAAGGCCCTCAGTGACTGGATACCCTCACGGGTGACTAGTCACGCTTTAGAAATCCTGTTTGATTGATTAATTGACCATTGGTGTCTGCTTCAACCTATTATTTCAGTCCCAGTCATCACATGAAAATGAAAATAAGAGCCACAACTTATTTCCTCAGGATTGAGAGAAGAATTCGAACGTGAGATTGCAGTCTGTTTCTCCATAGTAAGAGAAGTCTACCTCTGTGGAACATGGCGAGCCAGGGATGGGAATCTTACCTATGATGAAGAAGGAAGACATCTCTGGTGCTCCACAACCCGGGTTATTTTAAAGGATGGGGCTTCAGCAGAAGAGAAGTGGACTCAAAAAAACAGGAGTCTAAATGCTCATCTATGGTGGCTTTCTATGTGATACATTGGGTTCACTTTGAATCTTGGAGTAAAGGGAAGGGTGATGTACAGTGGTCCTGTGAATCCTTTCTCATTTTGGATTCACTTAGTAACAGCTTCCTGAAATATGGCACCCTCCACATTTGTGGCTATGGTCTATCCTTTCACTGCTTAGGTTCTTTAGAGCTTCTGAACTATCAGCTGGTGGTGTATTCTCCTCTCCCTTTCTAGAAGCCGTCTGCAATTTTATGGGTTTTCAAGGTACTCAATTAGACCTATTGCCTTTTGCATATTTGTCTTGAATCACAGAGAAGGTAACTTTTCTGGTGGCTTTCGCTTCTGCATGCACTTTAAACCTGGGTACTTGATACTTTCTTGCCCCTGTTTTGAATTCTAACCTGAAACGGTGGTGTAAAGGCCTTACCCTGGATTCATTCATAATGTTCCATCCCAATTACAAGCCTCTCCGGAAATTCTCTTGCCTTTGTTCTGTCCTGAGGATGAAGATGTGGGATCTCCTTATTTATTGTTTGCCGAGAACTTATTTTAGAAGGACAGAGGCCTTTTGCTCTTCGAAGTCTTTGTATGTCTCCTTTGGCACTACCATTAAGGGTAAAAACCACTTTCTACTGCTGCTTTAAGATTCTTGGTCCACCTAACAATTTCTCACTCCTGTGTGTCCCTGCATGAGTCTACTCTTGGCTGATCCAGGGTCGAATTACTAGAGGCGGCTTCTTGGGCCAATGCTAATGTATATTTGAATGAGCTTTGTAAGGCTGACATCTGGGTTCATTCGTGTACCTATGTATCACATTACCACATTTATGTCCTGGGTTTGGATGGAGGTTGTTTTGGCTCTGGGTGTTACAAGCAGTTGCAGTGCCATTTTCTGTAATAAAATATACTTTTCATGATAATCCAGCTCCTGTTTTTTGGGTATCGCAGTCATTTTCAGCTTTGTACATCATCAGATCATTAAGGACTTGGACGACAGAGATTTTCCATTAAGGAATGGTTTCTTACCTGTAATCCTTGTTCTCAGGGGATTATCCATTGAAATCTTAAGCACTGAATGGTCCTGTCCACGTGTGGGTGCCCGGAGCTGTTTTTTTCAAAGTCACTCCCAGTTATTACTCCGAGCACTTGTCTCCTCATCCTGGCCTCCTCTCAACCTCTCTACCCGGACACTTTTTAGGGTTCTTCTGTCGCTTGGTATTTAGATGTTGTTACATTGTGTCGGTGGATGTTTCGGGGAAGGGGTGGGGTTAAAGGAAATCGAAAAGGAAGAAATGCTTAATTTCCAGGAAGTAATATTAAGTAGCCTTCTTCCCATCTATAAGCTTTGGGGTTAGCTGCCTCTGGGGAGACTCACCACCTCGGAGGCTCACCACCTCGGAGGCAGTGAGGACTGGGGAAAGGAGACTAGTATTTGGAGTAAATATACCAGGCCATTAATGTTTGGTGGTGATGTGGTTAGTCTAGTTTTACATACAGAAGACCTTTTTGTTACATGATCTAGTCCTTGGGTATACTTTTGAAGTCTCTGCTCTGCAAATATGATGGTTCTTTTGTACACAAGATTAATAAATAAAACTGAGGTCTGAAAATGCCATGTCTGATGTGTCATTTTTGTAGATGGAAATGGTCAAAGGACAATCAAATATTTAGTCCTTAATCATAAGGATATCCTACATTTGATGAGGGCAGCTCCTGTGACCTACACTGATGCAAGTTGCGATAAAGTGAATAATGAGAGAATCTAAATGCTTCCTTGATCTGTGTTCTTAAGTTGTTTAGGTCTTTCTTAAGCCAGGTAAAAAGACAGGTGATATGTAATATGCTTTTTAGGAAAACACTGGAAGATGGTTTGCAATTTACACAATTTAATAGATATAATCAAGGCTTTATCTGAGGGCGTCTCGCTATTTACCACGTGAGGATGAAGATATCAAACTCTTAGATAGTGCAGGATTGAGTAGGTAGCCAAGGGCCACTTTCTCTGACCTTTTCCTATTATCGGTGAAGTAGGGGTATAGAGTTGATGTCTGAAGAGATGAACTCTTGGGAACATGTAAAAGCGTTTGACTAGAAGAATTTTATGGACTAACCAGGACATAACATTAAGAATTAAAATGGTAACATGAGCGAATGTCATAGTTGACCCTTACAAGGTTTAAAATTTCTACCACGATGAAATATTTTCAAGGCCAGAATCAGTCTCAAACTTTCAACACTTCCGTGTAATATTATAACAATCTGGGTTTTTCTAACACTTTTCTTGGTATATGACCTAGATAAAGTTCTACAAACCATGACCTCTAAAAGGCTTACACAGTACCTGTCAATTAAGAACATCTGAAGGCAGACCCTGATGGAGGAGAGAGAACCGCCCTCTCCATACAAGGTCTTTGGATAGGGCCTTGAAAATACACACAGGCCTATGACGTCGACAGCAGTTGGGCCACTGAATCATTGCACAGGTGTGCATGCTGGGAGGAATTATTCAATCCCTTGGGCACAGAAGTGACCGACCATCCTTCCTGGTATAAATTATAGGGCTGTGATTGGAAGCAAGGAGGGCCTGGTTTGGATGAATTTTTAAATTATGTTGTTGCTGGTGGCGAGTGGAAGGAGGGAGCTCAGGATAAGACGGGGAGAGATAGGAAGGTCAGTGGAAGAGTGGTTCAGAGAAAGAGCTGATCAAGGATAGAATAGTAGTCAGCTTGAGCTCAGTCTGGGTAAGTTGGAAAGGAAAGCAATGGATAATTAAGAACAAAGTATAAGAACTAAGAGCTTCGAGATGGACCTGTTAAAGTGTTGGACATTAAAGATGGGAGTGGGCTTTAAAGATTTAAGGGGTGGGTAATGTCTAGGTGTGTGGGAATGGTTCATGGTTTCAAGTTTATTAGTATATCTCTGTTAATGAAAACCATTGCAACGTTGAAATATTATAAAACATAATTAAAACAAGTTCTATAGAAATAGAACCATTGTAGGAAGCTGGCTCTGTAAATACTATACCAAAGTAAGGTATAGTGTGCACAGAGTCCAGTGGAACCCCAAAGGTAGGGAGAGGTAAAAGTAGATAATACCTTACTCTCTATTTGTAGTAGTGTGGGCGAGAATTAAGGCTTTATCAGAGGGTAGTGTTAAGCATTTATTGTACACACTCAGGCAAGAAATTATGTCACACGCTCAAAGACTGAAGTCAGATCGATTTGTTTGTATAAAAATATTATTTTAGTTGTATTTTATTTTCTAGAACCAAGCCAGGCCTGGTACAGGTAAGTGTAATTGTACTTTGCAAGAATAATGCAGTTTTGAATGCAGTTGAATGCAATTGGATTGGTTACAGGTAAGTCAGTTGTATGTAAAGCAGTTTGAATTACTTTTCAGTTACTTTTCAGATTACTTTTCAAGTTACTTTTCTGATTACTTTTTAAGTTACTTTTTCTACTCAGTGTGATATTCCTAGATATCACACTGGGACATTTCCTAGCGAAAAGGTAAGTAAATCAGTTTTTGTACATTTGCAGTTTCTTAGGGTTTCATACAAACCAACTCCACACTTGGAACAATTTTCACAAGAAAGCAGTCAATGCAGTCCTATGAGAGAAAACAATGTTATTGACTTAACGGTAAGTACTTAGGTTTGGGAGTTGGTTTTCTGGGCTTAGAACCAGGGTTCCCCCAGGGTCAAGGATGCACTGTCAAAGCACCCTCAGCGGCACTAGGGCGGCCAGTGCAGAGTGCTGAGGCCCAATGTTATCCAACGGGGATAGGGGGCCTCCGGTTGGTGGCTGCTCATGAGCAGGCCACAAGGTTGTGGGAGCAAAGCTCCTGGTGTTAGGCTCAGGGCAAAGGGGGATCTGGTTTAGCACACAAAGTGCACCCACAGAAGCACAGGGGCGGCCGGGTGCTGTTTTGGCGTCGGGTGGCCTGTTGTTTTCAATGGGGATTCTCTGGTTGCAACAAACACTGCACTTCTGGAGATGACCTCTGGTTGGAGAGGTAAGTTGCAATGTCTTGGGATGCCAGGACACCGTCAGTTGGGCCACCCAAGGCTGTGGGACGTCGGGTGCAGGGGTGTCTTTTGGTGTCGGGTTTCTCTTACTGGCTCCGGTCGGGGGGGATCCTCCAGAAAGGGGCTGCAGGCGTCGGTCAGAGACTTGAGGTAGGTCAGGGATCACCAGATCCCAGGTCAGGATCGCCGGGGAGACCTCCTCGTGGTGTTGGGCCACTCGAACTCAGGCCGTAGGCTGGAGCCAGAGTCTGTGGGTGAGAAAATCCGTTGCTCACCGGATACAAAGTCTGGTTTATGAAAGCAGAGCAGGTCCTCCGGGTTGTTTGGGGCTGCTGGCTGCAGGACACACCAGGATTTCACTGTAGCAGATCAAGGTCGGTACAGGCCGGTAGGGCTGGGGCCAAGTCAGTTGGTGTCCTCCTCTTCATCACGGCTCTTCGGTCCTTCTTCTACTTGTTTCTTCTTGTCTGAGGAGGCAAGGTTCAGGGTTGCCCCTAAATTCTACATTTAGGGGCATTACAGGTGGGTACAGGTCAGGACCAATGGGTCCCTTCCTTGGGGTGGGTACACCCCCTATTATGCCACCCTCCAGTGGGAGGGGGGGCATAAGCTTCACTCTGGTTGGCTGGGTCCCCCCATCTGCAAGATAGGGGTGACTGAGAGTTGTGCTTCACCTCGCCTCCCCCACCTGAGGGGTGGGGTTGGCAAGGGTTGGCACATCTCTCCTCCTAACTTGGTTTTCCTGCCGATTCTCCCGCCCAAAGTAAGGGTCAGAACCAGTGGGGGCCAGTTGCTGGGAGCAACAAATGGCTGGGGTAGCTCTGAAAGGCGGCAAGCCTTTGAAGCTTCCCCTTCGTGGACCCATCCCATCCTGGGGGAGGAGGCTTGACACCTCGACCCAGGATGTGCTTTGTTTCAGGACCCCGAGAGCTGCAGGCTCTCGACCCAGGGGTCCAGAAACATGTCTGGTGGTGGCAGCTGGCGAGCAGCCACACAGCCAGGACACTAGAGTTTGGTCGTTTTTGCATTTTTCATTAAATACCACACTGGCATCAGTGTGGGTTTAATGTGCTGAGAAGTTTGATTCCAAACTTCCCAGTTTTCAGTAAAGCCATTATGGAGCTGTGGAGTTCGTAATGACAAACTCCCAGACCATATGCTCTTTATGACATTACTGCACTTACAATATCTAAGAATAAACTTAGACAATGTAGGGGTACAGGGCTCAGGCACCTGTACCCTCACCACTGGTATAGTGCACCCAGCTAGAGGGGTGGCTTACCTATGCCAGGGCAGTGGTTTCTAGGCATGGCACACAAGGATGTGTGCCCTGTCGACTCTTCACTTTGTTCTGCACCAAAACACGCAGCCTGCAATTGCAGTGTGTGTGTGTAAAGGTACAGGGCCTCTAAGAGTAGCACAAGAAGTGCTGCAGCCCTTAGAGGCCTTCCCTGGTCACAGTGCCCTTGGTACCTATGGTACCTTTTACAAGGGACTTACATGTGGCCAGAGAGCTGCCAATTGAAAAAACATAGGCCCTGGGTACCTGTTTGGCAGGAACCCAGGGCACACACTGTCAAAGTACATCAACATTAGGCAAAAAGTAGGGGGCAACCATAGAAAAAGTGGCACTTTCCTACAACCATGCATCAATTGCAAAATTGAGATCAACAGGTACAAATAAAAATGGCTTAAAAGCCGGCGTCAAATCAAAGTGCATTTTAGATCTTAAAGTGCAATGTAGCAAAACCTTTACAAGTTTGAGCTTTACAGTTATTTAAAATGAGAGAAAGTGTTTTTTAGATCTGTTATGCCAAGAATCCCTCTAGGATCTAGTCAACCCCATTACCTGAGAATGAGAGAATATGGGACCCCGTCCTGGTCTCTAGTTGGACACCCTGCGAGGGATGTTAGACCACTGCGAGCTGGAGCGTCTGCATGCAGGAACCTCGGCGTCTCTGGTCAGTGTGTCAGCCGGGAAGTCTCGGTCTCCTCTGTCCTTCTAAGCAAGATGTGATGTATATATACACATAGGTCTCCCCAGGTGTCCTACCTTGCTGTGTTACTGTGTCGGCCTAAAGGATGACGTCGGGCCTGAACTTTATACAGCGATATTATACAGGAGATGTTAGTCCTGCTGTGCTTCCAAGAAGCCTCATGCATAATGTATGAGATTTGAACTAGGGGGAAACCCTCGTTCTGAATGCAGTGTAGTATCTAGGTAAAATGTCGGTCCCTAAGAACCGTTATGTATGTAATGTAGGGAAGAATATAGGTGAAAGGTTGCAATGTTACCTGCGCCTATATAGGGTACCTATATGGAATATAACACCCACTCCTCTTACGACTGGACGACATATGTAACTTATTACCGTACTACTAGCCTAACTAGATATTGGTACGCACAAAGGTTTTAAAAAACATCTGTTTAAAATGTCTAAAAAACTTTAAAATGTCTAAAAACAATTTTGCAAGCCATAGCTCTAAAGTGTTCCGTAGTTATAGTCCGAATCACTATAAGCATTAGAGAGCCATGTATGCTCAATAAATGAAAGGAATGTCAATTTCATGTTTTGAGTTCCAAAATTGAGCTTGTTTAAAAAAGGGCGAATTTCTTCCAGCACACGACGAGCCAAATAAGTCAAATGTTTGTGTCCTGGCTGGTAGACGCAACATTTTCTTTGCTTGCTTCTGCAGTAGACGGCCCCTGTAGCACCTCGCAGAGTACGTCAGTTGAGCACAGATGATGTTCCACACTGTCCTCAGCCGGTGCTGGGGCAGCCTGTGCGCCGTCTAAAGCCTGGGTGTCAGATGAGGAGCCGGTGTCCATACCAACAGGTGCTATTACTACCTGTGGGGGCTCAAGGAATGCCGCCATCAACATCGGAATACGATGAGGACACTGCAGAACATGGCCCGTTATCGGGTCCAGTAAAGCATTCACGTCCGGTTGCACACATGATGGGAGTGTCAAACAAAGGTCTAACATGCATTCTTCTCCGCAAAACAGGCATCGGAGGACAGGTAAGATGCAGTCCATCCAGACTGGTCGAAATGACAAGAACCAAGATGCACTTAGTTCTCTCAGGCGAGGCGTGCCTAGATGTTGTACCATGCGGTCACGGTATTTACGCTCCAGGAGTGCTTTTTCCATCTCCTTGGTGACTGGGACGTCCATTGCATAGCAGATGTAAAACAATCAGGATACCTGCTACTAGAAACAGGATGAGCGGAAGTCCTCCAAAGATGCTTCCGAATACGGAGTGTATGAAGTTTGGTATAACTCCAAGTACCGTCTGAAAGGTGCCCAGAAGTCCAGAACCTATGTTCCTAAATAGGTGGACTATGCCTGTCGTATCAGACATGTTAAAGATACGATTTACCATTTCTGCGAAATGGAAAGGGCAGTTTGTATGACTAAGCGCCTGTATCTCTGCCGAAGACCTTGCGATCTGGAGATCAAAAGACTCTCGAGCGGAGGTTAAGGGCACAGACTTCTGTAAAAGCATGGCTTTCATTCTGCTTAGAGTATCAAACCGTATTAAAGAAACATTCAGTGAAGGCCATAACGGCGCCTCCCTGACTGTATGTGTCGGTGGAAAGAATACTTGCATACAAGTAACCCTGGAGCTCACGGTTACCCGATATGCGATGCCCGGGAGCATTCCGCAGCAGCCTTGACTGTTCAGCATCAAGTAACTCCCATTTGAAAGTAGCCTGAATGCTGGAGTAATCACTGCAGCTGGGGCACCCCTCAAATGGCAGGACAGGTTTGCTACAGAACCATTACAAGCCCCGTGCAGCATTATATCCTGGCATATGAGTGATCCACTTAAAGCGTTCTCACAGTTTGTACCGCTTAGAAACACTTCTCGATCCCCACTCCGGCATCGAAATCTGTATGGTAATACCCATGATTCCTTAATGTATTCCTTACCCATTTCTTCATATCTGCCTGCTTGCTTTTGTTCAAGGCAATACTGAAACTGAAAAGTAGTGACCGGTAGAGTTATGTGGCCCTGGATTAGCCATTCTGTGGACGGTAATTCTGCCACTGTAAATGCTAATCTATCCAGTTTTTCGAAACGCAGCATTGTATATTTTGCTCCCCTTTGTGCCATTTCTATCTGTTTATCTGTTAGATTGTATCCAGAAAACAGAGACGTACTGTTGATATAACGCCAAGGCACATAGCCTACATGCAAAGATTGCAGCGTCCAGCTTAATAACATAATAGAACGTAATTGAGATTGCCCGTGTTGTAATATGGCCAAATCTTGTTCTAGTATGTCTATCGCAGAAGATACAATGTTGCCTAAGGAATATATCCTGGAGGTCAATGTAGTTAACCCATTGTCTACCACTGCTAGAGATTTTTCTAGATTTATATGGTTTATTTCACGTAATCTCTCTGCGGCCTCTTGTTGGGATATTTTCCATATTTCATTGTAGACAGCTTAAATGAAACATTTCTGACGTGGCTTCCTGGGACCTAGTAAAAAATCCCTAAGATCCACAATCTGTGACAGTAAGGATAAGTGTTGTTTCACCTCTGTGAGTGTTGAGGTTTTTAGCCAATCAAGGCACAACTTCCCAACACTGAAGGATGTCACTACCCCTGGATGTTCTCTCTGTACATAACGTGGACCTGGCCTATGGATAGCGAACCCTTCGGTTTTACCCATGAATTTCGCCTGACAACTATTAGTGTCTGTGGGCCAAATCAACCATTTCTTCCTATCGGGGTCTGATCTGTTGTATTGTATAATGTCATTCAACGTAATCTCTTTCTGTGATGTTATGTTCTCCTCGGTGTGTGATGGAGTTGGCAGCCGAGGTGTGTTCAAGTCTTTGTTCTTGGCTTGTCCAAGGCAAGACGTCTGTTGCACTGTCTCGTTCAAAAACATGATTTGTTGCGGGATAAGGCATGCTCTAAACAAAGCTTCTATTCCCTGTACTTGCCATTCTCTAGTACCCCAGACTGATTTTAAGTCTATGGTGTCTTTCCATAAGTTGAAACCTTGTTCAGACAACTGGGCAATAAAGGAAGCAGAGTAAATCTGTTTGGTGTTTGTTAACATATTTTTCTGTGCTGATGTTGGTTTTACCTTATAATAATATGATGCTGGGTCAGGCATATTAAATCCTGAAAAATATGGAAACTTTTGTGTAAATGTTTTTGAACTGCCTTTCGGCGGTGTTGGACAATATTCCCACTGGTGGTAAGTGAACACATTTCTAGGATTAGCAGATTTATGCAGAAAGTGATGACCATAGTGTTGATAAAAATACATTGTTTCGAAATCCGATGTGCTTTCCAATGTTTCACTATTAGAAAACGCAGCAGATTTTTCCAAATCAGACAGCATGTTATTTACAGTTTCAAAATCCCAATCATCGAAAATGTACTTGAGGTAATGATATCACTCAACTATATTTTAAATAAATGAGGAATTCTTAAAAGTTCGGTCTGACCAAATATATCGAAATCAACCTTGTCCCAAACTATACCATCAGGTATAGGAACTGCTGTAATGTTCACTGATGACAAGTCTCTTTGTTCTCGATGAGATTATTGGTGTGGTTTTAAAATTAAATTCACCTTTTGGGCTGCAGAGCTTTGTCGAAGGTATTTTCCATTAACAAGCATGCTAAAAACTATTACTAAGCCTAACCAGAAAAGAAAGAAAAGTATCCCGGTGATTAGCCATAGTTCTACCCAAGGTGACACCAGGTAAGTCTTTTTAAGAAAGTTCAGAAAGTCTTTAACTTGCTGCTTGCGCGATTTTTGGGCTGGCATCGTTTCAGGTTCACTTGGATCCAAAGAAAATGTATCAAAGTTTATGAAGTAGCCAGAACCAGTTCGATCAATTGTTGGTATTGCATCAGGATTTGTAGAAATCGTAGTTTGCTCTTGTTGAGGCATGTTGATGTAGACATCTGTATTTGGTTGAATTGAAATTTGTCTTTCATTTTGATTCTGAATTTGAACTTCAGGTTCAAGGGGAACGAGTTCCATAGCATTATTGCATAGTCCATCATTCCGTGCAGGGGACTCTTCGAACGTGATAAGTCTTTCTGTTTGAACTTCTTGAATTGTAGCGAGAGGAGGGCATCTGCTACTTTGGATCCACGTGGCCTACTATTCAGTATCGGCCACATAGTGTGGTTTGATTAGGTCGATTGAGACAAATCTTTTCTCGTTTTTTCCGGCAAGGGGCAGTAGAAGTACAGTTCTTGTTCCTTCAACTGCTAGGACCTGCACAGGCTTTCTGTATGATGGTCCAAATTCTTTCTTATCCGCTATTTTCTCTCTGACCAGATCCCCGACTTTTGGGATCCAGAAAGGTCTTACCGTGACTGATTTGACTTCCCCAGTGGCGGTCTGTTTCATATGGACATTACTTTGTTGTGTCCAGGATTCATTAAGATCCTGTAAAACAGCCAAACGATCATGGATGTCAAAAGGCTTTTCATCCGTCACTGCGCCTTCACAATCAAGATCAGGTACCCACATTCTTGTCCCAAATAGGACCTCATATGGAGTGACCCTCCCTAGGGAATTTCTTGGCATGTTATTCAATGCTCGCTGCACTCCATACAGATGTTTTACCCAACTCTCACCCGTGCCTAATACTCTAGCCGTTAAAGATTGCTTTAAGTCTTGGTTTTCCTCTCCACGACCAAATTTCCCTCGGGATGGTACAGAGAGGAGTACCGCAAAGCTACACCCAATCCTCGCATGGCCTCCTTGTAAGTAACCCTGGGTGGCAAATTCCGTTCCGCTTGCGGAACTTGCGAAATTTCGGCATTTCCGCGTTCCGCGCGGAACGCGGAAATGTCGAAACTTCCGCGAGCGGAACGGAATTCGGGTATAAATAAAACAGGTGTCCGAGTTGAAGCTCAAATTCTGTGAGCGAGGTTGTGGCTAAGCAGATGTGCCTTCTCTCCATTGCCACCCTGAAAAGCTAGCTGTAATCCTTGATGGAGGTCTTTGCATCCTTGATTTTCTCGAGCGCAATCCTCGTGTAGAATTCGTGAGCGTGGTTAAGCAGATGTGCCTTCTCTCCATTTCCACCCTGTAAAGTTAGCTGTAATCCTTGATGGAGGTCTCTGCACCCTTGATTTTCTCGGCGCAATCCTCGTGTAGTTCCTGTGACCAGGAGGTTCCTTCTCCTCGTCTGCTGCTGAGATCCTGCTCTGACCCTTTATAAGCAAGAGGCTTGTGAACGGGCCTAGAAGCCCCGCCCGTTTGGCCCCGCCCCACATACACTAGCGGTATGCACCGTCTTCCCGCCCTTTCCCCACTATGATGGACAGCTTAATCAAAGGACCCCGGTGCTTTCGGCGCGGTGGCAAAGTTACAGACACACAGGTCACTGGGGAAAATTCTTCAGGTCCTTTACGCAGCTGTAGTGTAGTGTAGGAAAGGCACTATACATTTACCCAACGAGGTAGCACTTACTGATTAGCCAGTAGAAAGTACTCCAGCTGAGTAGAGGTATTGCACAAAACGGAGGCATCTTCTTGGATAAATATGCAGGGTAGGTGTGCAGAATTCGTGAGCGTGGTTAAGCAGATGTGCCTTCTCTCCAATTCCAACGTGAAAAGTTAGCTGTAATCCTTGATGGAGGTCTTTGCATCCTTGATTTTCTCGAGCGCAATTCTCGTGTAGAATTCGTGAGCGTGATTAAGCAGATGTGCCTTCTCTCCATTGCCCCCTGAAAAGTTAGCTGTAATCCTTGATGGAGGTCTTTGCATCCTTGATTTTCTCGAGCGCAATCCTCGTGTAGAATTCGTGAGCGTGGTTAAGCAGATGTGCCTTCTCTCCATTTCCACCCTGTAAAGTTAGCTGTAATCCTTGATGGAGGTCTCTGCACCCTTAATTTTCTCGAGCGCAATCCTCGTGTAGTTCCTGTGACCAGGAGGTTCCTTCTCCTCGTCTGCCGCTGAGATCCTGCTCTGACCCTTTATAAACAAGAGGCATGTGAACGGGCCTAGAAGCCCCGCCCGTTTGGCCTCGCCCCACATACACTAGTGGTATGCACCGTCTTCCCGCCCTTTCCCCACTATGATGGACAGCTTAATCAAAGGACCCCGGTGCTTTCGGCGCGGTGGCAAAGTTACAGACACACAGGTCACTGGGGAAAATTCTTCAGGTCCTTTACGCAGCTGTAGTGTAGTGTAGGAAAGGCACTATACATTTACCCAACGAGGTAGCACTTACTGATTAGCCAGTAGAAAGTACTCCAGCTGAGTAGAGGTATTGCACAAAACGGAGGCATCTTCTTGGATAAATATGCAGGGTAGGTGTGCAGAATTCGTGAGCGTGGTTAAGCAGATGTTCCTTCTCTCCATTTCCATCGTGAAAAGTTAGCTGTAATCCTTGATGGAGGTCTTTGCATCCTTGATTTTCTCGAGCGCAATTCTCGTGTAGAATTCGTGAGCGTGATTAAGCAGATGTGCCTTCTCTCCATTGCCACCCTGAAAAGTTAGCTGTAATCCTTGATGGAGGTCTTTGCATCCTTGATTTTCTCGAGCGCAATTCTCGTGCAGAATTCGTGAGCGTGATTAAGCAGATGTGCCTTCTCTCCATTGCCACCCTGAAAAGTTAGCTGTAATCCTTGATGGAGGTCTTTGCATCCTTGATTTTCTCGAGCGCAATTCTCGTGTAGAATTCGTGAGCGTGATTAAGCAGATGTGCCTTCTCTCCATTTCCACCCTGAAAAGCTAGCTGTAATCCTTGATGGAGGTCTTTCCATCCTTGATTTTCTTGAGCGCAATCCTCGTGTAGTTCCTGTTACCAGGAGGTTCCTTCTCCTCGTCTGCCGCTGAGATCCTGCTCTGACCCTTTATAAACAAGAGGCATGTGAACGGGCCTAGAAGCCCCACCCGTTTGGCCTCGCCCCACATACACTAGTGGTATGCACCGTCTTCCCGCCCTTTCCCCACTATGATGGACAGCTTAATCAAAGGACCCCGGTGCTTTCGGCGCGGTGGCAAAGTTACAGACACACAGGTCACTGGGGAAAATTCTTCAGGTCCTTTACGCAGCTGTAGTGTAGTGTAGGAAAGGCACTATACATTTACCCAACGAGGTAGCACTTACTGATTAGCCAGTAGAAAGTACTCCAGCTGAGTAGAGGTATTGCACAAAACGGACTCATCTTCTTGGATAAATATGCAGGGCAGGATTCATTCTGGGCTGGCACGATGCTCCTGTCACAAAAATTAAACCTCAACAGGAAGCACTTACAGATATAAAGGGGCGCAGCAAAATCTCCGCGAGCACGCTAAATTCCGCGTGCTTGCGGAGATTTTTTGCCGTTTCGCGGAACACAATTCCGCAAATTCCGCCCACCCTTACTTGTAAGCCCGAGAGCTAAACGCAGGGCCCTGGTCAGAATGTAATGTGCCAATTGCATATGTCCCTATAAAGACTCGCAAATCTTTTATAACAGTTCGAGTGTCAGCCAAGCGTTGGGGCCACACCCATAGGAATCTTGAGCAGCTATCCACTGCAACCATGATATACCTGTAAGCCCCATCTCTTTGTAAGGGGCCGCAGTGGTCCAAGTAAACACACACTAGTGGTTTGTCTGATATTAATAAAGGTGTCTGTGCTGGACGTGTTACGGTGGAACCTTTCATCTGCTGGCAGATGTCGCATTTCAAGACAGTCTTTAGTCTGCTTTGTTAACCCAGGCCACCAATAGCGTTGTTTCAATAAAGAAACAGTCGCCGTAACTCCTGCATGTGCAGAACCTATCCCTTCGTGTGCTGCTAGAATTAAACCTAACCTACGATCCATGTTTGGAATTACTCTATCCCCACTCCAGGAATCTGAGGAAATGGAATGTTATTGGCATCTAACTTGTAGGAGTACTTGAGTGGAAACCTTTTTGGTACTGCTTTGCTGTTTTTGCGCGAAGCAATGACAGCCACCATAATCTCACCGCCTATTCTTGTTTTAGAATGAGTGATTGCAGCTACGGAAGCCGTGCGTACAGCCCCCTTTGCGGCTTCATCAGCCAATGAATTCCCTTCAACGTGAACGCCATCACGCTGATGACTCAGTGTATGGATCACGTGAGCTCTTGGTAGTTCGGTTTTCAACTCCACTACCTGTTTCCATAGCATTTTATGCTTAATTGTGCCACCTTTTGCATCTTTGAACCCATTTTGAACTCAGTGCTGAAAATATTCATTATATGACTGCACACAGTAAAATGAATCGCACACAATCAGTGTGGGGAATTCTCGATCCACATTTACAAGTGCCAGTATCAAGGCTTTTAACTCTGCCAGCTGTGCCGTGCAGTATCCTAGAGATTGCGTTTTTGTGCAACTTGGGTGGAACTTTCCATCCCGCATGCGTCCTTTAACGATTGTGCATGCCGCGCTATATTGTTACTTACTTCCTATGGCCGGTTGAGCTGATCCGTCAGTGTAAATTATATATTCATACTGATCTAGAGGCATTATTTCGTTTGGTAGAGGATATTCTTGTTCGTATTGCAGAAATGCTTGTGTCTTTAAATTTGGGTCGTGCCTGTATTCCACATCTGTTGCAGTGAGAGAATTAGCCCATTGTATCCATCTCGGATGTAAGGCTTTAGCGTTAGGAACGCTTGCCTTTGTCGCAGCCTCTAAGGCTGGAACCGGAATCACTACTATTATTCGTTTCCCCTGAGCCAGTGCTCTTTCTCTCATTACCGCAGTTTGTACTGCTGTCAGAATCTTTTCTGTAGATGCGAAGCGCATCTCCGCATTTGTGTACAAATGTGATTTATATGCTATTGGTACCATTTCACCTTCATTATATGTTAGATAGGTGTACCCAGATTGACCCGCAACTATACGGATCACCGGTTGCGTACGTTTACGCATGTCTAAGTTATCATGTCAGTTTGTAAGGAACGAAGGATATCTGTGTGTTCCTGTGTCCATTGTCGTAATGAAAAATCAGGTTTTATTAAATCGTAGAAAGGTTTTACTCTTTCTGCGTAATCTAAAATGTATGTTCTACCAAAATTTAGGAATCCCAGGATTGATTGTAAATTTTTCACTGATTTTGGAGGTTGGAGCAGCGCGCATTTTTCTAAAAAATTGGCTGCCAGGCTTTTCCCTTCACTTGAAAGCTCATATCCTAAAAACAGGACACTGAGGTGGGCAATGTTTGATTTTTTAAAGTTGAATTTGTAGCCCTCGGATGCGAATCCCAAAATTATGGTGTTCACTCTGTTCAAGTGCTCTTCTAGGTCATCGTCCGTTAGATAAATATCATCCACATAGGACAATGACTCTTCATCCAAATTTTGAAGTAACTCAGTTACTCTGGCCGAAAACAACCCTGGGCTGTTTTTATACCCTTGGGGGAGTCGACAAAATTGACGCTGGGACCCTAGCACTGAGAATGCTGTTAGATACCTGCTTTCAGGCATTATATTTTGGCAGAAAAATCCATTTGAGATATCAAGTGTCGTTTTATATTTTTTTCGCATAATATTATTCATTAATGCAGCACTGTGTGCATTTTGTACTGCAAATGTCTTAGTGCAAGTGTTTAAATGTCTATAATCTAAAACTAAACAATATGAATTGTCAGGTTTCATGACCGGAAACAAAGGATTATTCATTGATGAGGTGCAATTTTCGATCACCCCTTTTATTCAAGTTCATCTAAGATCTCCCTGACCTGTTTTTTAGCTTCTTGCTTTATAGGATACTGCCTATGTGCAGTTGGAGTATTTTTTAAAGGAATTATGTGGTGGGTTGAATCCTCATCCCATCCAACATGGTTTTTGTATAATGCAGGGGCTTGGGCTACCCCCCACTCCTGCGCATATGTGTGTTTTAGCTGCCTGGGAATATGGCCTGAGAATGCCGGTAAGGTTACCGTTTCTCCTTTAGGGCAATCCATGAGGAATGCTGGTTGCCAATCTTGTTCAGCTAACAAAATGTCATAGCTAAATGACAGATTCTCCCAAAAGAGACCTCTAACTGTCCTACATTTGCCCCCTTCCATTGGGAGTGTTATTTCATATAACTTATGTGGGACACTTACCCTAGTATCGGGTGTCTCTACCGTGATATAATCATTCAAGTCCGCTGTCATCAGAAATTCCATCAGGTTCTGGCGAGCTATTGTTACTTCTGCCGCACTGTCTAGCATCGTCAGAGCCAATTCCCCGTTCAGTTGTCGAGTCCTCAGAATTCTGGGCATGTCTGATCTTTAGACCTGCAACCTTCTTCTTTTTGAACTGTGGTTTTGGTTTGGCTTTATCTTCTTTTTTGAAGTATATTCTTGAGCGTTCTGCTTGTCTCTGGACTTTGTACGCTCTTCTTGTCTGTCTGACCGTCCTTCCCTCTCGGAGTTTTTCGATGAACCCTGAAAGGAACGAGAGGAACGTGTATCAGTATCCTGATACCTGTCAGGTTTCCTAATATTATCCCTATTACTAAGGTTATACCTCTTTTCGGAGGGCTCCTGTGGAGGAGATCTACCTCTGGATTGAGATCTGTTTCCTTTAAAGTTTTGTTGTTTTTTATTGTACCACTTCTTTTTTGTTGAAGCGGGTGTCTGCTTGGAAGTGTCCTTTTCAGGACTGCCCATTAGTTGTGGTTTTAAAGCTTTCCCACCCAAACTGTCTCTGCCTAATTCTGCATATGCAGTTTCAATTATTTTCGGTAGTTCGTGTTCCTGTTCTAAAGGACTGAACTCCCTTAGGCGTTGGCGGATAGACAATGAAGCTGCTTCCCCTTTAATATTAGCTAATATTATGGCTGATACCTGGGCATAGTTACCTAGTAACTTCATCCCTAAGTTCAGAGCAGGCTCTGCTCCGTACTCGTTTTGTATTTGTCTCAATACGTCTGGTACTACTGCTAATGACGGGATACCATGAGTTCTGGTATAAATGGCACCAAAAACTGCACCCCAAGTGGTACAATCCTCTATTTGTGGCGTTATCCCCATGGGCAAGCAGATTGTTAGCATTCTGTTTTTTTCATACGGGGTAGTATTCGGGAATACTGCCTCTAGCTGTGTTATTTTCTGAGCTACCCAGAATGGCATTTGTTCACGTTTTGTGGGCATTTTATCCATCACTGCGTGTAATGTTTGTGGTGTGATTTTAGTTGCTGTACTCTGAGCTTGAGTTCCATTTGTTGCAACCATTGCTGGTTGGACTGTAAGTGTCCTCATGACGAATTGCGTCAAGTTTCTGTAGATTTTTATTAATTCTTTGTGTTGTGTGAGTAAGTCTCCTGGTGGCATTGTTTCAATGTCAGGATGTGGTGTGTAGGCCGCTAATATTGGCCATGTTGCCCCTTCTCTTCCGAGTGGGCCGAGTCTCACTCTTCTTCTTATATGGGGTAGGGCGCCTTTAAACCAGTAAAAGTGTTCCTGGTACGTGAGCGGAACCTCAATGTCCTCAAACGGACAATATTCCGCTGGTGCATCTCCTTCTGTATAGGAGTGAAATGTTTTTGCATTTGCTGCTGGGAATGTAACCCACGAATAAAATACCTCTGTTCTGTGTGCTTCGTGTGCCTCAATCACGAAAGCTACTATGCCACCCCTGGCCGTTACGCCATACGCAAGCAGTTTCAGGGTGACTGTATTTCTCAAATTCTCTGCAATCGGAATTGCATCTGCATTTTCTTCATCTGAGAGGTGCAAACTATGCACAACTCCTCCCGCGTTTTCTACGTCTTCAGTCATTTTTTTTAGAGGAAGAAGATTTTCAAGGAAACTAAGATAAGGTGTTTTTGCACAATTTTAGGAACACTGTGTCCTTCAAGCTTGATTAACCAACAGCCAATAAATAGGATTTTTTAGCCTACTCAACTGTGGCGGAGTTTGTGCCCACCCATCCAGACGTCTCTGGTGTTTTGTTAGTAGGGGTCTCTGAGAATAGAACGACTGAACTACTCAGATTCTACTGTTAAATAAGTACCCAACCCACGATGGCGGCGCCATGTCGTGTAGTTCCTATATAACCTATACAGGATCTGCGCGTTTGGCTAACATAAACTGTGGGATTGGTGACAGACTGAATCCGTGCACCCCCACCGAGTATGTTAGCCTGTCTGTATCAGCTAGCTCACAGTGCCACTAGAATCTCCTCTTACTGGGGAGAGAATAGTTCTTGGCAACCTCAGAACATGACAACCCCAATATACTACCTTTCGCTCAGTCACTCGTGCTCACTTAGTTTGTCTCAGAGAGATACACAGAATAAACAGGCTGGGCGTTTTCAATAAGAATTTATTGAGCAGTTGTTATTCTAGTTGTTATTCTAGTGTAGAATAGATGAGCTGCAACAACCATTAGACAGTAGCAGAGATATATGATTAGAAGTACTACGAAAGTAAAGGGATGGTAAAATTCTACCATCTTGCAGTAATCATGAATATATACAAGTACATAAAACACATGATAAGAAGTGCATACTCCTACAATGCCTCCCTAACTAGATGTACCTAAATGTGCCTAGCATCTGTGTAGGTGTTATGCCAAGAATCCCTCTAGGATCTAGTCAACCCCATTACCTGAGAATGAGAGAATATGGGACCCCGTCCTGGTCTCTAGTTGGACACCCCGCGAGGGATGTTAGAGCACTGCGAGCTCGAGCGTCTGCATGCAGGAACCTCAGCGTCTCTGGTCAGTGTGTCAGCCGGGAAGTCTTGGTCTCCTCTGTCCTTCTAAGCAAGATGTGATGTATATATACCCATAGGTCTCCCCAGGGGTCCTACCTTGCTGTGTTACTGTGTCGGCCTAAAGGATGACGTCGGGCCTGAACTTTATACAGAGATATTATACAGGAGATGTTAGTCCTGCTGTGCTTCCAAGAAGCCTCATGCATAATGTATGAGATTCGAACTAGGGGGAAACCCGCGTACTGAATGCAGTGTTGTATCTAGGTAAAAGGTCAGTCCCTAAGAACCGTTATGTATGTAATGTAGAGAAGAATATAGGTGAAAGGTTGCAATGTTACCTGCGCCTATATAGGGTACCTATATGGAATATAACACCCTCCCCAACACGGCCCCACCGCTCTTACCTGCACGGGTCGCTGCTGCGTCCATCACCCTTAAGAATCATGCAAAAACAGTCATCTTGACAAAACTGTAATTTTGACTGGCAGCACTTTGTAAAAGGGGCAGGGATCCTCCCGTAAGTGGGTGCAGTGTGTGGCTACAACCGACCGCGTAGCATACGCAAGTAGTCAGGGGCTTCCATCCCCTTCTCTAAAAGGCTGCACTAGGAGGATGCAACAATTTTCCAACTTCATATGTTGTGCACAAAGGTTGCTTTGCCACTGTGCTGGCATTTGTAATAGCAAGTGCACGAGCATTCCGTCATTTCATGTCACCGTACCTTTATGCAAATGAGGGAATGTACCATTGCGATCTTATGGTTACAAAATGTGTGCCTACAAGATGGATATTGTGGAAAGAGGCACACTGGCAACTTTGACCGCTCCTGTGTGACCAAAGTTTGGACAGATGATGGCATATAAGACACAGGCTGAGTATCTGGTGCATCGATCCACTAGTGTAATTCAAAACTCTTGAAGTAAGGTACACTGAAGCCAGACCATCCACTGAGGTTATCTAATCTCCCGTCAGCCACACTTGGACCAACACTGCAGACTATGGGAGTCTGATATTTGTGGACCTTTGCTGGGAAGGCATTTGGCATAAAAAAAGGCCCACTTGCCTTCTAAACAAGCATTGGCATAGCCAATAGGTCTCGCTTTTGGGACCTTACAAATATTTAGTTATGCAACTGTTGCATGGCTAAACACTTATAAAGGTCCCAAAGGCGAGACCTATTGGCAATGCCAAATCTTGTTTGTTTACGCAGCACCCCGCCCTTTCAAAGTTAGCAAGCTGAGGGCGGCCTAATAATAATGGAGATATCTGTCTTTTTCTGAGGGTGATCCAGATTGAAAAGAGGGCGACAGCCACCAAAACAGGGCGAGTTGACATTGGCACTTTTTAAGTTCAGATTGCTGAAGCGCCGTCCGCACTTTCCACAATATTGGAAAGTGTACGTGGAAAATTCCTATGTTGAGCAAAACATATCAGCGCCAGGTCCAGAATTTGATTAGGTGCCCCTTGCTGGTAACCTGAAGACAGCCCAGTGGGTAGTTCAACACTCTTACCTCGTTGCCTCCTTCCTCGCGCACTGTGCAACACACAGTGCAATTCCACCTCACTACCCCCCCGCCCCCCGTCACCTCAGACTTGTGCACGCGTCGGTTTGACTGTGCCCCCTCATGCTCCCTCGTCCCCGCAGTCCTGCACGTACCTCTCGCAGCGGGCTCCGGTACCAGCGCTCCTCGAAGCCCCGGTTTCGGTTCTCGGAGCTGTCAGCCCGGAAGCTCCAGACACCTCCGAGCTCCTTCAGCTCCCGGCTCTTACTCTCCCGGGGCTCAGGAGACCCCTGCAGGGCCCGGCTCGGGGCTCCGAGGAGGAAGCAGCCCAGCACGGCAAGGTACAGCCGGGAGGCGCCCGGCATGGTGCGCGGAGGCAGCAAGGGTAGCACGAAGCTGGGTGAGCGAGCCTGGCAGGGAGAGGGGCAGCTACGAGATCCGAGGGGAGACGGGCAGCTACGAGATCTGGGGGTGAGTTTGTGAGGGGGTGCAACACAGAAAGGATAAGGGAGGTGAAGCACAGCGTCCTGCTCTGGGCCGGGTAAGCACTTTGTAATCTCCGCTTCCTCTCAGACTCACTCACACAGCCCGGGAAGAGTCAGCTGACAGCAGCGGGCGGCACATGACTGGCCACAGATGAGTACATGCACGAAGTACTGACACCACCTATGGAAGTGCTTGGAACTGTGAACCTGAGTACAGTAGGGGCGGGGTCAAAGGCATGGCTAAACAAGCACGGAATCGAAACGGAGGAGCGGGGCGAGCGAGCGCGGCAGCCTGCTCAGCTGACCAGACGCTCGTGCGTCATGGCCTTTGCCGGCATGTGTTTCCAATTATCGCGCCCGCGTCTGGGCACGATAATGGGAAACACATGTCTGCGTCGCGCGTAACCATCCGAAAAAGGCCAGCCACGACGCACGAGCGTTTGGACTGCTTCTGAAACCCCTTACTTAAAGTCTTCGCCTAGCAGCGCTTGCGCGCTACTCGAGGCTCGACCTAAAAAATAAGGTGGTGGTTTTCTTTGTAGTGCAAGCATATAAAGAAAGAAAGAAAAATGGAAACAAAATCAAAAGAAAAATATGCCAACTAAATGTGGAGGGCATGTGCTTCAATAAAAAAAAAAGGTAAACCTTCACACTGGTCTGCCATCTTGGAACAGTAAAAATGTATACCGTTTTGGAGCTTGTTGCAGTAATGCCTGGCACTCTGCAAAAGAAAGTTGCAGTCCAATAGCAATGGCAGTGGGGCTTTTGCTACTCTGATTACTCAATTAGCATTAGTCTGCATTTGCAGGTGAGCTGCTGGTGGATGAACTAAAAGAAATATCTCTTGAGGTCACAGATAACTGGGTGTAGAGTAAGCAGGCAAAATATTGTTACTCAGAGTACCTGGCATCCCAAGTGCCAGTGGTTGTCTACCAGGCAGAGCCAAACATTGTCAACAAATCCAATGGGTGAAGAGGGCTGAACTACTGCCTAATTGTATGTATGTTGTTCTGAAAGGCTGAACTAATATGTGATTGTGACTCTTGTCTGATGAATAACTGAAGTGGATTTGCCTAAAGCCCCATTTCTCTAAGCAAGAGAAATCAGTCTTTTGGCCGGACCTAAAACACACAGAACTAGATAGAGCACAAGGAGCAGAAGCACAGGAAGTCATTGGCTCACTCGTCTAAGACATACCACAGTGGTCAAGAGCATCACAACCTTCCCTGAAAGACATGGGACAATTGTGGCACTGCAGCATCAGTGCACGTTTCCTTTAAAGACCTGGAACAAGTGTGGCACTGCAGTGCCAGACAGTGCAAGCTTCCTTCAAAGACATGGAACAAGTATGCTACTGGCGGGCCAGTCAGTGTAAGCTTTGTTCGAAGACATGGAACAAGTGTGGATTGGAAGGCCACTGCAAGCTTCCTTCAAAGACATAGAACAAATGTGGCACCAGGCAGCAGCATTTAACGCCTCCCTTAGATATAACAAGTAGGGTTCCTGATTTGGTACAAGAGTAGGGAACAGCACTGGGGCGTATGACTGCAAACTTGCATAGGAAGATTTCCACACACAAAAGAGGTACAGCGCCAGGCAGGAGTATACACCTATGGATCTGCAAAAAGAACTATTGATGGACGGAATGCTGAACAGTGTCAAACACTCACCCCTAGTCAGAGATCTGGGCCTAATTCCATCATTGTTTTGCTCCCCATGCCATTCCAGTTCAGACCCAGCCATATGGAAATCAGTCTTGACCCTGCTCCCCATGGGAACACTTCAGCCCCGAACTGCCAGGCCAGGTCCTCCCTGGGCTGGAAACAAGCATCCTAGGACCGGTTTCGGGGTTTCACCCCTCATCAGCCAGGCTAGCTTGACTACAGTGGCATGGAGAGCACGGGACCCACGTCTGGGCATACCTTTCCCACTCCGGGTGACAAATGCAAAAAGAACAATTGATGGACGGAAGGCGGAACAATGTCAAACACTCACCCTGAGTCAGAGAAATGGGCCTAAATCCATCATTTTTTTGCTCACCATGCCACCTCAGTTTGGACCCAGCCATATGCAAATCATTCTTGACCCTGTTCCCTATAGGAACAGTCCAGCCCGAACTGCCAGGCCAGGTCCTCCCTGGACCGGAAACAAGCATCCTATGACTGGTTTCAGGTTATCACCCCATATCAGCCAGGATGCATGGAGTGCACAGGACCCATGTCTGGGCATGTGCTTCAGTAGATTCTACTGCTTGGAGTCTGACCCCTGCAGCTGAGGGAATCGGATGGAGCTAACAACCAGCTCACAGTGCTGTTAGAGCTCCTGTGGCCCTGATAGGCAGCCGTGCTGGAACAGTTTTCACATTGGTGGTGCTCCCAGGGGAGCGCTCGACCTCGGAGCTGGGGAACTGGGTTCCAGTCTCAGCAGGGACACTCAACATCCTGTGATTCTGGGCAAATCACGTAATCTTTCCATGCCTAACAAAATTAATGTTTCCGTCTGTAAAACAACTGGTGCTCATATAAAGCACTCTGATACCTTCAGGTCAAGTTTGTGCTATATAACACTCCAAAGCAAAAAAAGTTACATAACTGAACTCTTAGGGATTCTGAGAAATTCAACCATCACACAAAGAATAAGTGTTGCAAATGAGCCACTCTCATTCAGTGTGAGAGTGGTAAGCCTGTCGTATGTATCTGGTGTTGCATTTAGGAGAACACTGTCACACATATATTATTAAAGCATGGTGTGGTAGCCACTGTCATTCACAGGTGGCACATTTTACATTTAAATGACCACTAAATTTGAACAAATATACATTTTTACTGAGAAAACTATATAGCACACACGTGATTATGTGTGGAAATTGGGTTTTCACAAATATTTGGCCTTTGCGCATCACCAAGTAAAGATTCTTGATTTGTTTTGACCTAATCAAAATCTTTGTTTCCATTACAAAAAAGGAAACAAGGTGCTTCATTTATGCTTTCCTATTTATTTAAAAACATTTGTACAGTTCATTTATAGGTATTTAAATTTTGTTTTGTGTTAGAAGAAAACTACGTACTACAGCCTTTCCTTTCATTCCAGCAAGATTTTCACATAGTTCACTTTACAGACTCCTCACACTTTGCAGTAAGCAAAAGAAAAGTAAACACCAGATCCCAAGTTAAAAGGATCAGTAGCAATTTGTCAGAAGCCTAGACTGACATTTGGCCTCTCTCTTTGAATGCACAGCAAATGTGACATGACAGAAATAAAATGTAAACTCATCTTTAATCCTCGGTTCACCTTGGGGATTCCAGCATGGATATTTAGGTGCCCTCTCAGGGTTCAAGGGGCTGTTGTAGTTGGGCCCTCTTCTGGATGCACCACTGATAGCTACACTCTTGTGTACATTAGGTACCACCCCAGTGCAGGCATGAGGATAGTGCAACACTGACAGGCAGACAAGTTGATTGAGACTGGCAACTTGTTTTTCAGTAAAGAGGGAATAGCAGCACGTTGAGGACGCAACATCGATCCCCCTCTTGCCTCACGGTGTATTTGATGGATGAACTAAGGGGCATATTTATGGGTTTTTTGGCGTCGGGCAGCGCAAGAAGTCACCTAGCTGCGCTGCCCTGTGTCAAAGTAAAAGGGCAGGCATGTGCCACATTTATGGCATTTGGCGTATTCCTGTCCTTTTCCGCTGCGATGACGCTGTTTTGGCAGTCTAGCGCCAATGCAGGCACCCCTTACACCATTGTGTAAGGGTGCCTGCATTGCATGCTGGATTGTTTTTGTGCAGGAAGGAGCACCTTCCTGCACAAAAATCAATCTCTTGAGGCGTATTCCTCTTTCTATGTGTGCTATAGGATGCAGCACATATAGAAAGAGGAAAAATGGAAGAGAAATATACATATTTCTCCTCATTGCGCCTCCCCTGGGGAGGCATAATGTTTTGGGGCATCCCCAGGTTTACATGGTCTTGTAAATCTGGGGATGCATTTAAATCCATGGGTGTTGCATTGGAACAGCCACTGCAACAGCCATGGAGTGCATCCCTAGCGCAGAGTGAGGCAACACAGAGATTTGTGCTGCCTTGCCTTACTCCATAGCTATGAGGCCATTCAGAACCACACAAACTGGCTTTGTGTAGCGTCATATATATGATTTGGTTGTTTGCGCTGCTGTTGCGTCAGAAAAAGTGACGCAACAGCAGTGCAAAGGGCTCGTAAATATGCCCCTAACTGTGCACCACTTGTCTCTAGGCATAGATGCAGGGGCTAATTTCTTTCCTTATTTTCAGGGTGCACGCCCCAGTGCAAATGAGGGAATACCACCATGGGAATGCGCAGGTGTAAAAAGTGCGTGGAGGTGACCCAAACCAGGAAGGATCTCAAGACCTGGCTCTTCGACTGAACCTCCACTCCCAGACAGATCAGCACCCGCCCCCGCGCCTTGAGACCCTCACGGGTGAGTGCAGCGCTATACAAACTCCTGATTGATTCATTGATTGAAGCACACGTATCTGTGGTCCCTTATGTAATACCAAAGTGTCTGCACCACAGCACTAAGCCAGTGCAGAAGCCTTTTTTGTAGCCCAGCATCAGGCGCCTGGCACGCCACTAGTCTGGCGACCATGTCAACACAGGCGTTTCAATCACAAACTCAGGCCTCAGTCCATCCTTCTCTCGTCGTGAGAGGCTTGCTGTGTATGTCTCTCCATTCCATCGAAGAGCTGAAGTGCTCTTGGGCCCTTTTTACAGGTTTTCTTAAGATAAACAGCACAGTTCTATCGCATGTGCTTTAACTTTATTGGCAATCTAAAGCCTGCCCCCTTAGTTGTCAATATGAACCTTCGCTTTATGTTTTTCACTCCAGAGGTATTGATTATTTGTATCACTCTAATTGCAAACCTTTCTATCTTTATCGAATTCTTCTTCCTTTGTATTTTTTTTATTTTGTATATATTCCAACAGTCACTGGGTTTTTCTTTCACGGTGCCTCCGGATACATCGATTCAATCCCGGTGCACCCTTTAACGTCATTGACGTCACGGAATTGAGCCAATGCTCTCATTCCTAGTTCAACCACAGCCTCCTTCCTGCCTGCTGCTCAGGGGCGATGACGCGCACAAGGAGTGGAGACCCACGGAAAGTGCACTGTGCTTCAAGCACTGCTCGATCAGCCCCGTTTACTCATTGTGCCGCCCTCTGCCCTCAGGGCAAGGGCAGCGCCAGAGGTGCCAAAGGGCGTGCGACCATGGCCACTACTAAATGACATTAATTAGGTATTTTTTTTTCTCTAGATTGATATAGCGCGAACTCGACCCGAAGGTATTGGAGCGCTTTACATGCGCCTCAGTTTCGTTACACAAGGACAGATTCATTATTTGGTAGGCGCGGGGGCATTACGTGATTTGCCCAGAATCACAGGATGCTGAGCTGACGCCGAGGCTCGAATCCGGTTCCCGGCTCCAATCCAATGTTAATCAAAGGTCGAAGTGTAAACGAGAAGTGGAGCTGTGGCCTTGTTTAAATCAAACCTCTTTGTGGTGTTGGGGGAATTCAGCAAGACTCCAAGGACAGCCTTACCCTTCTAATAGCAGACAGGTTACATCTGTTGTCGACCTGCCCCTCACTAAACGAGCGGCCCCTCTGATAGAAGCAGCTATCGGTCCACTTTAAGCCTAACACGGACCTGCTCGTACTGCAGACGTTAGCACCCTCAGTAATGTTCTTGAAAAGGTGCTACTTGGCAGCTGTGAAGGCATTTTGATGGGCGTGACTAGCTAGATAACTGGCTTACCTCAGGGACACGAAACAGAGACTAGCTTTGTTAAGAAATGTGGACTATATTCCTTTGCGTTTGTGCCTTGAATCCGGTTATACTGACATTGATGTGCAATATATATATATATGGGAAAAATAACCCTTTGGAATACATTATAAGGATATTTCAAGCCACCAAGGAGTTCCATGACCATATAAAGAAACGAGGTCATAGACTGCAAGGTGGCTTGCAACATCCTTTTAACATACGGCAGAGGGTATTAAATTCCTTTATACATGGTCAAACCATCTACGTTCACCAAACTGCTCAAGTACTTGGGGGCATATATACAGTGACCTGGCAGAGCACGAGTTAGCTCCAAAATTGCTAACGCCGCCCTCCGTCAGTTCGAAAACACAGGGATGCGCTGTATTTACAATGATACGGCGTGTTTCAGGGATTCTGCGGAGTCACAGAACTATGCTTGGGATAATAGAACCTTAGTAGGCAGTGGCTGAGTCATTCTACCACCTGAGTACTCATGATCCCGAAACGGGCTAGCTGTAGTGTCTCCCTTGTCCTCCTACTCACTCACAGAGGAACAAGTGATTATACACCCCAGAACACGACACTCCCGACCCTCTCAGGAATCGCAGTTGCAGGACACACCCTTGCGCTCTCACACTCGTACTAGTCCAGAATAAGTTCTGACAGAGACACGAGTAAAGTTTAAAATGTTTATTTTAACTATTGTGCTCTAGTATGCAGTATAAAAAAAGAAAGTGCCTAACACAAATACGGTCAGCATAGCAAATAGTCCATAAATCATAAACGGAGCTTTCATTATATAAGACAGTGTAGCCTAACCTCCCTCTCCTTCTACAGAAGCAAAATGATTATATATCAGAAGATCTCTGGGTGTGAGCAGCAGACCCAGTGCCTTAGCATACACAGATAAAAGTTCTACATCTCAGGTGCTGTCACAATCTTTTCCCTGGAAAGGTCCCTCTCCAAGTGTGTCTGTTACTTATCTGTGCATACCTATATGACAAAAGTACGTGTTCCCAAACAACAGCTGCATTTGTGTGTTTTGTCTAGGTGCTAGGGCCTGACCAGAACAGAATACCAAGAGGCATTGTTGTTCGATCTTGTCTACAGTGTTCAGACTAAATCCCATAAAAGAACAGAACGCAAAAACAATAGCATAGTCTGAGTGAAAGGACAGTGTTGCACAAAGCAAAATATATTTGTAGAGTAACGTGCGCAAAGCAGAGGACAGTCTGCAACGTGCTCCTGCTAGCATAGGGAAAACGACAATGGGCCTGCATGGGACATATGACAAACCCACTGCTGCGTTTCCCCTAGCACTGGCCACCTTCCTGCACATAAACAATCATTCATGGCGATTTGCTGTTTCTATGTGTGCTGCAAAATGCAGCAGTCATAGAAACCGCAAACACGTGGAGAAATTAAGAATTTCTCCTTATTTTGCCATGTTAAGACCAGGTTATTTTTGGTCTTATTTTTGGCGCTGCCTCATATTTACTCCACCCTTGTAAATAGAGGGCAGCGTCAAAATCAATGGGTGTTGCGGCGGAACGCCCTCTACAATGCCCATTGCCCGCCCCTTTCACGCATACCATAGCGACTCGCTATTAGGAAGGGATGCCCTTAACAATCCCATTCCTAGTAGCGACTCCCAAACCCTATTTGTGATTTGGTAATAGGTTACCGAATTGCGTGATTCGGTAAAAGGTTACCAAATCGTAAATAGGGTTTGGTACATCAGAAAATGCTTTTTTCTGGTTGCAAACGTCCTGATTGCGGATTGATCCGTTTGCGAGCAGAAAAAAGCTTTGCACATCTGGCCCTAAGTTCTCCCTACTGAAGCAATTCTCATCTGTGAAGATCCCATAAATCCTTGGACACCATCTCCAGGCGAAGATTAATATGAAAAATCTGAGATTATTTTTAGATAACATGCCATGTATGGATCTAGAGATGAACTTCTTTATTATAAAAATTATGTTCTACCTTGTCACTCCTCTTAGAGTAATTTATGTCATGCACTAACCTTGATCCAGCAAGTGCGATGGATTCAGATGATTTTTTACAGCGTGACCTTTCTCCCTAGCTGTGCTGCGACCTTCACAGTATAGCTTATAACCATAGCTGGAAGTCATGATGATTGGAGTTCTTGTCAAACTCAAAACTGCACTATCCTGTCTGAGGGCCTGCCAAGTCCAGATTGCTAAACCACAGATGGGCTCAAAATGCAACTATTTGCCTCATTGCTGGTCTCAGAACGTACGGCTGTGTAACAACAGCGAGACGAGGATTCAGCTACAAGAATTCAGTTCTAATACCTACACCTTTTACATTAATCTAAATATGGAATGGCCCATAAACAGTCCTAGGTAAAGTTTATCAATTACATTCCACTAAGAATTGATCATTTTTTCTGGCAAGAATCTTTTAAATTGGCTATGGAGGGTGGTGGATGCAGCAGTACTCTGGCTGTGGGGCTGTGGAACTCACTCTCAGCTCACAGTCAGAAGGATCCTAATATTAAGGCATTCCTAGATAATCTGAACACATTTTGGGCCCCATTCACAAAAGTAATCTGAGACAAAATCCTAACTTTATGACTTTCGGTATTCACAAAAGGCATTTAGGAGTAGTAAAGTTAGGATTCCTAACTTTACTGCTCCTAAATGCCTTTTGTGAATACCGAAAGTCGTAAAGTTAGGATTTTGTCTCAGTTTAGGAGTAGTAAAGTTAATCCTAACTTTACTACTCCTAAACTGAGACAAAATCCTAACTTTACGACTTTCGGTATTCACAAAAGGCATTTAGGAGCAGTAAAGTTAGGTATCCTAACTTTACTACTCCTAAATGCCCTTTGTGAATACCGAAAGTCATAAAGTTAGGAATTTGTTTCAGATTACTTTTGTGAATCGGGCCCTTAGATTTTGGGGATGCACTCTTCTCTCAGGGTTTAGCAGATCAACGCCTAGAGACAGTTTGTTTTGTAGTTAATGCTACACAAATATCCATCTTCATTTATTCGAAAATGGAAAAGGAGAAAGTGATTGAAGGCAGGCAACAAAAGGAGGCACCTGGGAGGCAGGATAGGGGGTGATTAATCTGAGAGGATTTGCAAAAGAAGTAGCACTCCTAATCCGAAACTCGCCCCTTACCGGAGTACAATGATGAAAATATTGCAAAGAGGTCCTCTAGACCGACAAAGCTTCCCTGTAAAACGACCTATGTGGCAGTACATTATGAGTACTAGTCCACCTTTCAATAACCAAACAGGAGTCGGTGGGCATGTACGCCATTCGGTACATAACAGTCATTACCTCATGGCCACCCATCTCTTTGAAGAACACATGAGTCCTTATCTAGCCATGTTTACTGGAATAGAACATGCGCAGTATCGCAAGATGAGGCAAGAAGAGGATAATAGTCACGGACCACAACTCAGCTTCCTTTGAGTGAATAGCAATAACATTGTGAAGAAACCTAAAATCATGTATCTTCCTCCTCTGTGAGGTATGGATCATAAAAACAAGCATTGTCAAAGCCAATATGTCTGGCATTGTGAAGCTAGTGCAAAGGCTCATTTTTAGGTCTCGTCTAGGGAGCGCATGCGCTGTCTCTTCAAGACATGCTGTATCTAGACTATGGGCTTTAAGTACTGCCCATCTTTCTAATTGGCTCCTTTTACTGTTCTTCATAAATTGGTGCTTGTCATTGGTTAATAAGCTCATTAGTCCCTCCTTTTTTACTTTTGTAACCTCTCATGAGGACTGCCCCTGCTACATGTGGTCTTACTAGTTATGCTATTTATTACTTTCTGACAACTCTTTTTTACTTTTTGCATGTTTAGGCTCAGAATCTGTTCGCGCCCACACTTGCTCCCTCTCCTCGTTATTCTGAACAACTGCTCTTTATATATCTCTCCTTGGCTGCAGCTGCCTCCCGATTGTTTTAGATTACCACAAAGTACTTCCAGTATGGCACGGCGTGATGTTGCGCTTTATCTTTAAATATGGCGGCGGTGCCTTTTTAAAATATTTACTACGGGCACTTCTGTGGGTGGGTGTACAGGCGCACACCTTATATCAGCACGTGGCCCGCTTCACGGCTGCCACGCTTCATGTCAGCATGGTGCCCACTTCACGATCGCCACGCTTCATGTTTCATTAAGCTCAGCGGGCATACTAGAGCAGGACCTGTGCACATGGGCTCCCTGCACTACACAAACTGGGCTTATTAGGCTGCAGACCTCATGGCGTTACAAAGCCCCCTTCTCATTACTCTTTTGCCCTGTTATGTCTTTCCAGAGCAGATGCAGACCCCCGGTGCCACCACTAAGCCATAGCTACTCCTCACTCGGATGCCATGTTCTGCGCACGCACATAATATGACGAGCCAATTGGCTAGAGCACAAACCTCAGTTAATCATTCCTTCAGGATGAACAGTTGACGGCGCCTTACCCTACACGCCTGCCGCATCTCACTGATTGCTTATCGTTTCACAGTGTATGCATCTAACAAACACTCTCATTATGGCGGCCGCACCCGGCCACTCCCACCTACATTTGCGTATTTCACATCTCACACCGGAAGTGAAGTGCCTCTACAACTTCCGTTGCCTCCCGCCTTGAATTTTTGTGTAACTGCGGGAAAAGCGCACTGACCATCCCAAAGACCTCATCGGACTTCAATCTAGGAGACCGCAATAGCTAAAGTCTTCTTTTTGGTAAATCTCGTCCATTTTGTGCTTAATTTGGCATGCAACAAATCTTTTCCCCGTCTGTCTTTTTAGATATTTTGCTTGGTACAGAAGCCGGCGCCCTACAGGGCCCCTAAATGTAATGTTACAGCCTTGCATATTACAGGTACTTTCATTACCACACTGCCCAATTCTATGCCTGTACCGTTGCCTCTCGGTACAAATCTGACAGTACCCCAAATGATGGGGCTCTTCTCCAGAATGTGGTGGGGGGCTCATAATACTCCCATTTCTCGCAGATCTTCATAGGCCTTGGTCTGAATGGAGCCCTGGCTGCTCCACAGGGACTGCAGGAAGCAGTGTTGCACCCCTGCCTCAACCTGAAACCTCCACCTGGAAGGAAATGGTGAAAACTATCTTTGACCTAAGAGATTTTAGAATTGTATCTCCTAACCTGCAGCCTTAAAAGAAGCTATCCCAATATAACTGGGGTCTGCAGGTGTGAAGAATATGCCACTGCTGCCAACTCACTTTTCTTAAACGAACCAAAATTTCTGTAAGCCATATCCCATGATGGCATCATTTCCTTCCACATGTACACAATCATGTAGCGACTATCATTTTTATTGTACAAAATACTCTGTACCTCCCTATTTAGGTCTGTCCAGAAAGAGCTTTTATTGTAATAGACGTTGTATTGTTTGCATAGTAAGAGGGCTCACAGGAAGAACACTGTCTCGTGACGTAAAGTTCTTGGAGGCAACATATCAAGTGGTGCGAGATCGTGGGATGTGTTTGCGTACACCAAGCACATTTTACAAATATGTAGTGTTTATATGTCCACGTATATGATGGCACTAAGCACATACTCCAAATTATGTTAATAAAAACCCTTTAAAGGCAATTTTAATTTCTTCATAGCATCTCTAATTCTGAACATTGGTTGAATCTTGCATGATTTCCTCATTTTTCCAAAACAAAAAAAAATCCTTTTCACATCACAAGTCAGTGGAAAATTTAAACCTACCCTTGAGCCAACAAACATCTGCCCTGTTGCTATTTGTGACTATGGCACTGTATGTTCCCATCTTGGGCCTTCTGCACATCTAGCAAACACATTGTGCCTTTTTTCTTTTCTTTTTAAATTTTTTTTTTTAATTAATAAAGAATTATGCTATTGCAATTCTGCTGGGGTATATGTACCTCGAGGCACACTAACAGGTGTAAGCATTATCTACTGGGTTGCGGAATGCAGCATCTGTCTTGTTGTGTTGTTACATGTGCTGTTGTATGTTGGGACTTCACTGTTTCTTGCCTCAGATATTAGGATGTTTTCAACTTTCCCCCTTTTTTGCCAAATAACCCAGATTGGCATTCTGAAGCCCTCTGATGCTTTCGCTCAGTGTTATGGTGACCACATCACTCAAGGTCATTAAAGACACTAGCTCAGGTCCTGAACTTTTCACCTACAATTTATTGTTCTTAGATGTGTCAGTTTAATTAGTTTTATCGAAGCAAATGAAGGCTGCAACTTCCAAAATGTATTAGGTGATCACATGAAGGTTCAGGACTGAAACAGTGTCTGTAATGATCAGGAAGGAAGTAGCGCCACTTTACAGAGTTTACCAGTGAAGCGCTACTTTCGTTTTCTCGGCTTTCTTTGAACAACATTGTTTTCCCCAGTTGGGGAAGTGCACCATTCCTGGAGGTACTGCAATACCCGATTGATGCTAGAGTGGAAAACGTTTAGTGTGATCCTTACCAGCTGTTTTCCTTCTTTTAGTTTATAAAATGTGTACCGCGGCTCTGTGTTCAGGGATGTGGTGTTTTTAAAACATACTGCTTACGTTTTGTAAGGATATTAGCAATGGACATTGAAACGGGTCCCTTTCGAGCCTTGTAGTCATGTCCTTAATTTTTCAGGCAAAAACACTCATGGATTTCTGAATAATAAGTGTAAAAGTGTTAAGGAAACCATGTTGTCCATGCTTACATTTCACATGCTTTACTTAATCTTGCATCCCCTATGAGTGTTTGCTTATACCGGGACTTGTAAAGCGCAACTACTCAACTGTGAGGGTCTCAAGTCGCTGGGGGTGGGGGGGACTGCTGGTCGGACTGGGTGGAGGATTAATCGAAGAGCCAGCTCTTGAGGTCCTTCCTGAATTGAGTTATTGATGCTGATTGCCTGAGGTGCAGGGGCAGGGAGTTCCATGTCTTGGCGGCGAGGTAACCTATTTCCCATTTTCTGGTTCTCCAGGCCTTACTCCTCCGGGAAGCTATTCTCTTTTGCTCTGTATTCTACGGATTTCCCTACTTTATCTGTTGATCTTTCCCTCCTCCTATCATTGTGATGGAGAGCATTAAGACCTTCGGGTTTTCCGATGAGGACTTTGCCCGCATGATCGGCCTATCGGCAGGCAGCAATAGTCAGTTTACCCTTTCTAAAGGACTAGAGCAGGAATGGATTAAACTTCTTGATCTCAAGAAGAAATCCAAGCGGACTGAATTTCATGCTAATTTCATGTTGGAGTATCTCAAGGCTGGCACTATTCCTATTGGTTTAAGGGTCCGGAACATCCCTGGGCTCTTTATAGAAATTAGACAATTTCTGGAGAAGTGGGCCCTAATATCAAATAGATGCTCCAATGATTGGATGATGTTAATCATCGAGACAGCAAGGGAGGTAATAGCCATTCTTAATAAAGAGATTGATGAACGTGAAGAAAAGTTGAAAAAAGACAATTCTGTTGAATTGGGCAAAAAGAAATTGGAAGAAATTTGTCTGGAGCTAGATTCATTCTCCGATTTATCTCCTGAAGAGAAAGACGGAGAAGCTTAGAAAGGACATCAGGCTATTCACCCAAGAACGTGCCTATCCATTCCTGACAGCCAATTTCTATACCACTCCTGAAGAGAACGGCCCCTATAATGAAACCCCCCGATGGGGCAATAGGCGGATCACAACATTCTCTGACACCACAGACTCTGATGGAGAAGGCTCTACAAATTATGACCCTAATCATAATTCAAACTATCAACCGAGACAGAAACCTTTTGAGAGACCAGCGATGCCTAATCGTTTTTTAGGCAATCGCAGGGGGGACTTCCGCCCCCGGACCCCCCAACCGAGGAACTTCCATCAGGGTCAGGGTCAGCCGCAAATGTATATATAGACCCAACATCACCAATATTGGAAAACATAATAAAAAACATTCCTGTGTTTAATCTATCCACCTCCACTATTGATTCAGAAGCAGTGACCCTTCTATCTAGGGGCCTCTCTTTTGTCCCTACTATAAATTTTAACAAATTTGAATTCTTGAAAGATCTTCACCTTTTCTTTCGGAAAATTAGGCTAAAGAAATATTCCCCAACTAGACCTCATCCTGTCAGTTCTGACAATATCTCCGGACTGAGACCCCCCTCTGAATTCACGCCCACCCTTGACTCTGTTGGACCGGAAGTGGCCATTTTTGAGAAAGCGGTTATGTCCAAAATTGAAAATATGTTCCTAAACCACCACACAACCTCCCCAGAGCAGAAAACATCGCCCTGTTGTCCCTAAGAGAAAACAAACAGTTAACGATTAAACCCTGTGACAAGGGAGGGGGAATTGTCATTTTTGACACCCCCGCGTACATCGAGAAAATGAATATTCTTCTCTCATCTACCAGACACTACAAACGCATTGTGAGGAATCCTGAACCAGGTTTGAAGCAGCGGATCCTGTCTATGGTTGAGACCGCCGTAGATAATGGACATATATGTCCCAGGGAAGCGGAATATTTGACACCTAAATATACCCGCATGCCCATTATCTACGGGTCCCCAAAACCCATAGAAAATGTGCTGGACCCCCCTCTGAGACCTATTGTATCCACCATTGGATCTGCCACTGAGCCTCTTTCCAAATATGTTGACCGATTTTTAAAACCTCTGGTCAGCAAACTGGAATCATTTGTTAAGGATACAGGCCATTTCATCTCAAAGATTGAAAAGATGCAATACCATTGTGATAGGGAACTCCTGGTCACTTTGGACCTGGAGTCCCTTTACACGAACATCCCTCAGGAAGGAGCAATGATGGTGCTCCAAGAGATTCTGTCTAATGAACCTGGAATTATTAATGCTCCGTTCATTATCCAATGTCTCAGTGTGGTCCTTAGTGAAAATTACTTTGAATTTAACAACAACTATTTCCACCAAATACAGGGAGTATGCATGGGAGCGTCATGCGCTCCGAGTGTAGCCTGCTTATATATGGGACACTTTGAGCAAGTCAACATATATAATGAGGTGGCCCCCTTTCATGAGAATATTCGAGCCTGGTCTCGGTTTATTGATGACATCTTTTTCATCTGGGAGGGGGACCAGATGTCCCTAGATGAATTCATTCTATGGATCAATGCTGCAGATGTAAACCTGAAATTCTCGGCGCACTCCAGTAACTGTAAACTGGAATTTCTGGATGTATGGATCGAGCACAACCAAAATGAACTTTTTGTCTCCTTATACACCAAACCCACCGCCAGAAATACCTTGTTACAATATAGAAGTTACCACCCCGCTGTCAAAGGGACAGCATTCCGTTCAGCCAGTTTCTCCGCTTGCGGAGAAACTGTTCTGATATCAGGGATTTTCTCAAACAGGCAGATACCCTCAAAGAAAAATTAGCGAACCGTGGATACCCTCGCAAATTGGTCAAAGATTCTTTCAAAAGGGCCAGATACTTCAATCGGGAAACCATGTTCCAAACCAATGAGGTTAAACATATGGACAAGCTGGTGTGTGTTACCAAACACTCTAACATCAACCATAAAATTAGACAAACAATCAATTCTCTGTGGTATCTTTTAAACATGGACGATAGCGACACCAAACTCCCCAAACCACTCTTTGCGTTCAAGAGAAACAAGAATCTTAAAAATCACCTGGTGAAAGGAAAAATTTCGGAATCATCGGCCCTATGTCAAAAATCGATTACAGGCCTTGAACCTATAAAGGGGAATCATCGCTGTGGCTCCTGCCAGGCTTGCCCCAATGCCATCGTGGGCCATACCATCAAAATTAAGGAGCGATCTATATCCCAACTAGGAATGACGAACTGCCGTACTCTCCAATATCATATATATTATCATCTGTCCGTGTGACCTTATATATATTGGAGAAACAGGACGAGAATGCAGGATAAGAATTGGGGAGCATAAATCCAACATTCGAACTAAAAAGATCTCGGCCCCTTTGGTCAATCATTGGCTGGAAAAGGACCACACTGAAACTGACCTTAAATGGTCCATTCTTGAGAAAATCTTAGTTGCCCCAGGAAAGGACCCGACTGCTAGCAGGAAGAAAAAAGAGGTATTTTGGATTTATCTTCTCAACTCTGTCAATAAGGGCTTGAACGAACATTGCCCTTGGGAAAATGCCATCACTTAATGTCCACTTCCGCCACTCATGTAGTTTGGACCCTAATTGGCCTCTGTTTCGTTCTGGAATGATTATAATTTTCTCTTTGAATTTTTGTTCTAGACTCTAAAACTCAGCATTTTTGCTATGTATTGCAGTTTTTATGACCCCGCTTTTACCCCTGAGAATAGTCTTTTCGAGGGATATCCTTTTGAAACTCTCGTAAAAATCCCTCTTTTAAAGATGGCCGCCGTGTTTACTTTTTAGGACGAGGGTTATCTCTTGTCCGTTTTCCATCTCAGTAGGTTTACGTATTCCTCTCTCCTATTGGAGGCTGGGCGGTGCCGGGATATATTTAAACTGTTCAGCTCTTCCATTCTGTCTCGGTCGGAGGAATTCTTACCCAGCCGTCTGACAGGAGAAATACCGCGCAGGATGGAGTCTTAATCGTTATCTGGTGAGTACACTTGTACATGCTGGGCCTACCAGAACTGTCCAAAATTTAGGCTACCATCTGCTCGAATCCTCGGTGCTCCTTGTTTAATCTATTCTGCCGCAGCCCTGAAATGGCCACACCCGTTTATATCTTTCGGTGAGCCTGCGGATATCTATTAGTCAGACCCCCCGGTTATCTTATTCCTTTATTAATCTACGGGTTCTGTACCCCGTACGAGTGCGTATTGGTCATTTAGTTTATTCTTATTACGATCCGTTGGGTGACTTTTGAACTCTTAGAAATGCCTCCTTACCAGTTAACAATTATGGATTAGGAGTACCGGTTAGGATACAGGGGGCGCCCATAAGTACAGATGCTCTTAGATGTTTAAATAACCTTACGTGTCGTAACTGCCGTTTGAATCCATATCTCTTTCTCGTTTCTGGGTCGGAAGTATCCTAAGCCCTCGTTGATGTTTTCGGAGGGGCTCATCCAATCGATCCATTATCGATTCCCCTGAGGTGCTGCTGGCAGTGGTCACAATCCCTGGACTAAACGCTTGATTGACCTATATGAAGTACTCCGGACCTTTGGTAGGCATCTCTGGACATATGGGTACTTCTTTCTCTTTTTCCTTCTATATCTGTGAACAGGACAACTGATGCTCGATATGTCTGACCCATGGCTATATGTTTATACCTTTGTCTGGGCCTCTGTTTCAGATACCAGCTTTACTGTATGGTTTGGTCTCTTGAGGACCTTACAAAAAGAATCCTAGCGAACATTGTCATTCATCAAGACAGATTTGGTGTGTGAGTAGTGTTTCTATTTTGTGCACTACGTGTGGCAGGGTTTTCTTTCACACGTATGTTTAATCTTCATCACACACTTTGGAATCTGGCTTTCTGAACTATTCACATCTTATGCATAATATGGTGAACTTCACGGGTCTTTCTTTTCCCCTCTTTATGGTATCCTATTCTGGATTCATCTCTTTCTTGTGCACTCCATCTCGTGTTCAGACTATTGTGTCCTCTTAATTATAAAATTATCAAAAATGAATTGAGTCTTACCCTTGGGTTGTTTCTTGACAAAATCTTTGTATATATTATGATATTTAAAATCAAGTTTATTCTGTCTATAAAAATATACAAATGTATAAACTGTTAATGTATTTCTATGTGATTTTAGGTGTGTTTGTGTGTCCCACACTACTTATCTACCTCCGCCCTGACGAAGGTGTTGCCCTCTTGAGGGCTTCACACCGAAACGCGCGTTGGCGTTTAATTCTTCTCGTGCTTCTGGACCTTGTTTCCATCCACTACCGGGAGAACACACGAGAATGCTCCATCTCATCTTCGAGTGGCAGCCTTACCATCTGGAGTGATTTGCGATGTTTTATAAATATGTTTGTATTGAGGAATAAATGTGTATGTCACTATGAGTGAGTGCAAGTATGATTGATGGTATGATTGATTTGTGTGGGACATATTTTCAGATACTATATATGTAATTATTTATGAATTTGTCGGAATGTGTTAACTATGTTTTGATACTATGAAAATAAAAAGAAAAAAATAATTTTGTTAAGCAACCTGTTCTCTGAATCTTTTGAACATATGCATTTGACAGCCCTGGGTGTTGTTTTGCAATACTAGGATCTCTTGTTGGGCCTTTGTGTAAATCTTTTCTAGGGGCGGGTGATCGTTGCTAGTGGTAGTTCTCCAGTGCTGCGAGGTCATACGAATGGCAATAGCGCTATGCAAATATCATCATTCCACTGCATACAAAAAAAAAAGTAATAAACATTGTCATTTTCAACTCCAAGAGCTCTAAATTTCACAAATGCGAGACTGATTACATTGCAAATGCTTGTTTATTTTCGTTTTCCTAGGTGAAAATAAAATAATAAATGAAAAGAAGAGAAAAAGGACATACTGTATACTTTCAATAGCAATTTTCATTAAAAAAAAACAAAAAGCTTAACCGTAACATAATCCTAGTACGGCTGCCTACCTCCTAGCAGGAAAGGGTACTTACAACACGTTTAAAAACCCTTTTGAATTTTAATGCACATCACAGAAAAATATGATTCTTATTGCCACAAACAAAATGTACTGCTGACTTGTAAGTACCATAACCTGAAGGCTAAAAACGTATAAGATGATGAAGTATTCAAAGCAAAAAGCATTGGCAAAGTAAATCTTTGCCACACTAGTCCTGGCACAGCAGTGCGCTTCTTTTTATGAGGATGTGTGCCTGCGATCAGGAAAAATGCCCAGCTGACCCTTTGCCCATGCTGTATACTTTGTTGGGTGCAAGCAAAATGTGAATGGCAGTTGAACAAACCAGTGGATGAAAAGGGTTTAACCCAAGGCCCCTCTACGTATGTGTAAATTAATGCATTTTTTTAGGTATGATTTTTTTAAATTATATGAGGATGGCAGGACAGGTAAAGCTGTTTGTGGGCCTGACCTAGACTCTTATAATATGGATGTCACCTGCTATATGATGCACAGAATATTTCTCTTTTCTCTATTACACTGCCACATGCGGTATCTTGGGATGAGAGCCTGACCTTTTCAGGAAGAGACATGTATACTGGCAGGAGCCATAAGATGGGCATAGCTGACGGGTAGGAGTTGATGGGGTCTGAGGGGAAGAGTATGCGCCGTGGGAAAAATGAATTAAAAGAACTTTTAAGTGCAGATGCTGTTTTTAATAAAGTTGCTGCCTGCAAATTAGTACACATTGTGACAATCCTGTATGCGGACATACTTGTGCATTTAAGTAGTCGGAGAAATATGTGCATTCATTAGTGAACATGCATGTATACATTTCTTTAAAGTATTTTTTAATATGTTTATGTGGAATTGGGGTTAAATAATGAATAAATAATTATGTATGCACATGCATGAGTATATACGAGTACACACTACATGTGTAATACATGTATAGTTTTTTGGGTTTTTTTTACCTAGGGAGGCTGCTTCGAAGTCCTGAAAATAATATGGAAGTAAATAGAAATAAATGGAAAATGTGTGTCTGTTATCTATTTGCTATACTTTGTGCGAGCTAGCTACAGTACTAGGACATCTTGACATCTCACAATTACCTAGATATGAGGGATGATAGTAGCAAAGTCCACCCCAGCAGATCTCCCAAACATCTCGCCCTCCAACCTTTGCCTGTTCAGCCTCATAACCTTCAAAATAAAAAAATGAGAATTGGCACTTCTGTGGGGTAACCAGCTTGGTGGACTAAGATCATACGTAAATTATAAAGGGACCTGCAGACTGCTCAAAGCCGCCAGCTTACTGAACACCATCAATTGCGCAACTGTCTTTCACACTTCATCCATCAGACTGCAGCGTGCTGTGTCCCATAACATGATAACTGCACCGCGGTGGCCATCACGCACTCCCCACATAGGAACAAAACAAAGACAATACTCTTCCAACCAGACACACCTACAGAGTCAAATAAAAACAATACTCTTCCAACCACACACACACACATAGGATCAACACACAGACAATACTGTTCCAACCACACACAGAGTCAAATAAAAACAATACTCTTCCAACCACACACACACACAGTCAAATAAAAACAATACTCTTCCAACCACACACACACACATATAGGATCAACACACATACAATACTGTTCCAACCACACACACACAGAGTCAAATAAAAACAATACTCTTCCGACCACACACACATAGGATTGACACAAAGACAATAATCTTCCAACCAGACACACATACAGGGTCAAAACAAAGACAATACTCTTCCAACCACACACACATAGGATCAACACAAAGACAATACTCTTCCACCCACACTTGACACACACATATATATGATCAACACAAGACAATACTCTTCCAATCTCACTCACACACAAACACACACATAGGTTCAAAACAAAGACAACACTCTTCCAACCACACACTCATAGGATCAAAACAAAAACAATACCCTTCGAGTCACTCACCATGCACAATGTAGCGTGCTATCCATGTAGGCATGCGCTTCAGAGCCCCACATAGGGGTAGTAAGGGCTATCCAAATGTTACAATACAATGCAATACTCACGAACGTCTGTGGCTTGAGTACTTATCCATGAGTACTCCTGGAATTGTGTCTGATGTGAAAAAGTCAGAAAGGTGATGCAAATGTCAGAGTAATACTACAAGAGTGCAATCCTGACTTTTTCTGAAATGTTTTGAATCGGGCAGAAAGTTAGCAATTATTAGATGTTAATGTCTATAAAGAACTTTGTGTACATAAATGAGAGGTTGATAGTGATGCACTCACAAATTTGTCAAATTAATTTGTAAAATAAAATGAACTTTCTACAATTTATAAGTTTCAAACGAATTTGAATTTCTTGCCCGTAGCTCAGCGGGCTCCACCCACGTCCTGACCTGTGTAATGCCAAAAGAAACCAGAACCGAAGTTCCGGACGCTAGGTGCGCGTTCCTGCCCTAAGGCTGCCCTATAATCAAATGTTCAATGTCATGTGATAATCAATATAATGGGAGTGGGGGGGGTACTGACATCAATAAACATAATTAAACTTCAACACTTAATTGAACAAACAATTTTCAAACGATAATTGAAGCGGAGAATGAAGATTTCTTCCAGGGATCAATTTTACTTTGTTTCTCGAAATCATTTGTAAATGTTATGTAGTCACATTCATGGCGTCGAAAACAACTTCGAGGTTTCACATTTTCTTTGAAAAATACCCAATGCGTTTCGGGTCACAAAGACCCTTCTTCAGCGGCCACTCATAGTCGACTGCCTCTGGTTTCCTCCTCGAAGCAGTAGCGGCCGCCTGAGTCCAGTCGGAGGTTTTTTCACACCGCACGTCTTTCTAAACCAGCATGTTTCTCGAATGAGTAATTTTCCTGAACGGGAATCCATGCGGTAAAATTCTTGCTGTAAATTCAGAGTGAGACAGTTAATCTTGGCGCACAGTGTGAAGTCGGTATTTTGAAGAAGGGTCTTTTGATGTCATTACCCCCGATATATTGGTTATATAAAGAACTTTGCATATTATGTACAGCTCTGACGTGAGTTAGGCTCGGGTGTCGCACCTGCCTGCAGAATTTATATTTCCCCCGGAGCAGAAATGTCCTTGAAAAAAGTGTGCGTCATTATACAACAGAAACTAGCTTGGTGTGGAATCAGTGGGAAGGGCTATAGTAGTTGTTTATCGAATGGGTGAGCAAATATTACTAAGGGAAGATTCTGAGGTCGTCATAAGGCCACTAAAACAATATTCAGGTAGCCCCTCGAGAAACCCTGTGGGAGAGGGCGAACTGACCAGCTTCTAAGCCATACACCTATGAATACAGGCCACGAGCTACAACAACGATAATCTCACACCCTCAAAAAAGATACTGAGCGCCTGAACCCTTTCTTTAGAGAGAAACAGCTGCGCCTTTGATTAATGCAAATACCGACCTTCACATAATTGGTACCTGGCCTGAGAGTTTGCAGAGCACGTGAATCAACCATAGTCATGTCATGCATCCCTGATGCCCAATCGTACTGCACGTGGCGTCTCAAACTTTCACTTTTAATATGCAAGAAGTGAGAACAGAGGTGGAGGGTCAGCGGCCAGTCAGTGTTCAGAGAAAAAACAACTCTCTTTGCCCAGTCCTGTATCTCTAACAATCACCAATATTTTACAATGATGCATAGTCTTATGACGTCGGCTTGGGTTTTGCGATCTATTGTGACATCATTCACTGGATGGCCTCTTTAAGTTGGGCTCCGGCAGTTGGACCAACAGAGGTGGCATATTCAAAAGAAAATGTTGGAGCGCGGCGCTGTGCCAAATTTGGCAGCGCCGAGGTCCGACATTTTCAAAACTCAGGGATGCGCCGTATTCACAAAAATACTGTGCACCCCTGTGTTTCCCCCTAGCGCTGACTAAAAAAAGGTTGCCTAGTGCCAGCGCAGGCACCCTGCTGCCATGTTGCAAGAGTGCCTGCACTGCATGGACGATTAATTATGCGCAGGAAGGGACACCTTCATGCACATAAACAATCAATAATGGCGATTTGCAACTTCTATGTGTGAGGCAGGATGCAGCACACATGGAAAGAGCAAAGAATGAGGAGAAATTAATAATTTCCCTTCGTTGCGCCATTCTAACGCCTGGTACTCCATGGGGTTTGTTTTTGGCGCTGCCTCAGCCTTGTAAATCTGGGGCAGCACCAAAAAGCAATGGGCGATGCGGTGGAACGCCCACAGCAACACCCATTGCCCGCCCCTTTCCTGCAGAGGACTGCGGCGGAAAGGGGCATATTTATAAGGTGGCGCTAAGCCATGCAAAGTGGCTTAGCACCACCTTGTAAATATGGGAAATGGCCCTGGGCCACTGGAGCATCAAAAAAGCGATGCTTCAGTGGCGTTGGGGGCTTGTAAATATGCCCCAGAGTTTCATAATGAAGAAAATGCTGATAAAGGTAAATGTGCATAAGGAAGTAGGCTCGTCAAATCAGTTCTGATGCAGAATGTTTGGGGGCATATTCTAAAAAAAAAGTGTTAATCGGCATCAGTATTGTTACATCTAAACCGAGTAGATTAACATTTTTTTTATTTCTCCATAATTCTAGGAGTACTCCCAGAGAGATGTCAGAGTCCCGGTTTGCCACACGTACCCACATATGCATGTACTTATCTATGCATAGATTACACTGTAGATTTGTGCAGGTGTAAAGCAGCAGCAAAAGTGCATTTGCACAAACTGACTAGGAAAATATTTTCCCCCATGGGGAGACCTCTTCCCTTATATTCATGCTTACATTCTATGCAGCAAGGGTGGACCAAATTATGCGGCAGAGTTGACTATATTATGTTGCAAGAAATGTTAGATTATGCAGTGTAAAGCATAGGATGATAAAGTATTACTTCATCATCCTATTATTTTTACTTATGTTAACATTGTAGGACAAAGGTTTCACCTCTCTCCCTCACACGAATCCAGCACATCTGAAGAAGCAAGACAGGAGGGCGTGCCTTCTGCTTCGTCGCCACCAAAAACTAGAACAAACTTCCTCTACACATCAGAGCTGCTACTCCACTCTTCAACTTCCACAAGAAACTGAGTACCTGGCTGTTCAACTAGGAGCACCGCTGGCCCCACGCTCCTGCTCCAGCCCTTGATACCCTCACAGATGATAAGTTGCGCCATACAAATCCACCTAACATAACGTAACATAATGTAACATAACGTAACAGAACATTAGTACTAGTTTAACACCCAAACACAGGTTGAGGAAGGCATTGTATTTAGGAACTGATTGGGGTTTGACCAGTCACTGAAGCTGACACTTGACCTGGTGACGTTTGTAGTATCTGGGAAACCAAGAAGACATTTTGTTGAGCTAGCCCTGGTCAGAGCTGCATCGTGTGATTTTGCTCTATTGCAGTTGACACTCAGAATAGACATACCACAGTGAAAATAGAGAATGGGAAAACATCACTGTTAGAAATCGGGTTGTAGGTTGACTGGGATATGAGCCCTAGACAAGTAGCAACCTTAATCCTAGTCAGGATAAGAAGCAGGCAAACCCTAAATTAACTTGTGCGCACCCTCTGGTAGCTTGGCACCGATCAGTCATACTTAAGTTAGAGGCAATGTGTAAATTATTTGTGCAACACTTCAAACAGTAAAATAGTGAAAACACCACACAAAAAGATGTCACACCAGGTTAGAAAAATAGTTCTTAATTTAATTAATAAAACAAGAAAAATCCAATAAGTAGAACTTGAGATATGAATTTTTTAAGAATAAACTGTAAAATAGAGCTTAGAAGCAATAAGCGCTTACTTGGGACATCTAGTCGTGCCGGACCGGGACAAAGTCAAAAGTTCAGGCCGACGCGATGGAGCACTGGCCGGAGATTGGGACCTAGTGAGGCACGCTGAACAAAAGGACCTTAATCCTGGCTACGTCGATGATGAGAGTTGCAGCCGAAGCGACACGTCAGTGTCGACCCATGCAGTGGCGGTGATGCGTCGGTCCTGATCCGAGCAGCAGCGGCGATGCATCACCTCCGATGAGCAAAGAGCTGCGATGCGGAGATTCGTCATTGTCATCGAGGATAACGTCAACAGGGATGCGAAGACCTTGCGGTGGTAAGAACATCACGCAGTGGGGGTTCCGAAGGCTGTGCGTTAGGGTTGATCCACGCAGCAGAGGCGATGCACCGGTTCTGGTACACGCAACAGGAGCAATGTGCCAGTTCTGATCATTGCAACAGGAGCAATGTGTTGGTTCTGATCCACACAACAGCAGCAATGTGACAGTTCGACAGATGATGCATGGGTTTTGCTGGAGCAAGCACCTTCGTCCCACTTCCAGGTGCAGAAGCAGGTAGGTTGGAAGACTTGTATGTCCCTGAGACGTTAGCTAGCCCTTGGAGTCACTCAGGGTTCAAGTGATGCAGGTCCAGTCTTTCTGCCCCAGGCAGAGGAACAGTAGGCAGCAGGGCAGCACAGCACGGCAGGAGTCCACCAAAGTAGTAGACCAGTAGAGTGGCAATCCCTTTAGCAGCACAGCAGTCCTTCCTTGCAGAGTCTTCACAGTTCCAGAAGTGTACCGAAGTGGTGATGTAAGAGGTTCAGTACTTATACCCAGTTGTGCCTTTGAAGTGGGGGAGACTTCAAAGACATGCCTTTGAAGTGCACAGAGGTCCTCCCTTCCTGCCCTGGCTCCAGACTCACTACAGCGGGATATGCAGCCCTTTGTGTAGAGACAGGCACAGCTCTTTTTAGTGCAAGTGAAGCTGGGTCCAGCTGCTCCCTAAGCCCCATTGTGTGCGGCGTTCTAGGAGGAATGCACAAAGTCCAGCTTCACCCACCCCAGGCTGGTCAGAGACAGGCTGCAGGCTAACACAATATCAAGGTTAAATAGGGAGCAAACAAATACTTATAGTCAAAATAGTGTAGTCTGAATTGACATCCCTTTACCATATATATTCATAAGGATATATCTGAGACGCACATCTTGATGCACATAACCTATGCCGAACATTCCTAAACTTATGTTAGAAATTCCAGTCTCTGATAAGATTTAGAATATAAGGACTGCCATTTGACAACTTGTCTGGGGAGGGAGGCCCTGTCACAAGATTGGCATACAAAATACTGGCGGAGACGTCTGGATTGCAGCCAGCACACTAAGATGCTACATCCCACCTGATTCAAATAATGAGCTAGTTGAGTCCAGGATAAAGGACGCTGCTGCAGCGTGTATTTTCCTTTCGCAGGGAACCCCTCACTGATAACTACAGCTTTTTGCTGTCAACAAGGTATGCAGTGCCTTGCTTCTCCTTAAGAAAGTCTAGTTTGCAAGTTCTACTTTTCATGCACTTCCAGTGTAGCACATAGAAGTAGGTTTTAGGGTGTTAGAGCCCCAGACTTGATGTCTCATTAGGTGCAATATCTATGTCATCATCTGAATAACTTGACACTTTAACAGTTCTTGGAATTATCAGGTCAGACGACATCTGCGTCAATGGCAGACACGACAGTGATTCTGTATAAATTGAAGAAAATGGTGACTCCCATTATCTAAAATTGAGAAAATGGCGACTTCCATTATCTAAGATGGAGTTGGGCCTACTTAAAATGGAGTCAGACCTTAGGTGCCTACTTCACTCCCTGCTTGTACGTCTGAATGTGAAGTCATAGGGGCATATTCAACATGTAGGGATTTAGCTAACGTGTAGGGAAATCTATGCTCTCAAATTATGAGGATATAAAATAACTAAAACAATAAATATCTAAACAAAATATATAAGTCATAAAGTAAAGGCAGGTAATATATTAATACATAAAATGGCATGTGTAATGTGCGAAGCATGAATACTATTAAGCCTTATATTGTTTCAAGTTATTCATGTCTGTATGTAAAATGTAGTCTGTCTAAAATGCGGTCCTAAAGAGAAATGCATGTTGATGATTAGACATACAAGTGATGATTGAAATAGACTAGATTAAAAATATGCAGCAACAATGAATCAAGACGCTAATCGAGTGTTGTATTGAAATGTTTCACTGGGGAGACTGACCTATCATAGTCAGCATCCTGTAGGAGGGACAGATGCATTCCTCTGCATTGTTTTCTGTGCTCTTGTAGTGCTTGCAGCATGGCGTTCCTATGAAGATAAGACACAGGGGGCTGTTCCAGATGTAGGTCCAAATGATATCAGTTAGGTAGTTTATGCACCACTGCACCAGAACACAGGATTCACGTGTGTAGTGTCAATTTTGTGACAGGATAGCATGTCCCAAATAACGTGTTAGAGTCTCTCTGAATCTTTGCTCAGCTGGATACTTGTACTCAATGTTCCTAGATTCCTTGTCGGAATTGGAGAAAGAGGATAATACCACAGCCGATTAGCAGTAAGATGGTTGGAAAATCTCCAAATAGGCTGGAGAACAAAGGGGGAGATCTACTAAGCTTTTGTGCTGTGTTTGCGTCACAAAAGTGACGCAAAATGACGCAAAATCTTTTTTTTTGTAATTTACTTTCCAGCGCTAAACTTGTTTAGCGCTGGAAATAACGTAAAAGTAATGCGAAGCAGCGCATTGCGCTGCTTCGCGTTACTGTGCGCCATGGGGGCGTACCAAGGGTGGTGCATGGGCGTTCCCATGAAACCACCCAAGGTTTCTCACGCTAAACCCAATTGACTAAATACAGTAGATTGGGTTTAGCGTGAGAAAACTGCGCCCTTTTCAACTAGGCGCTAGGAAGAAGAAATGCTTTCATTTCTCCTTCCTTTTCCGACTTTGCATTCGTGCTGCAAGCATACAAAGTGGGAAGAGCTTTCCCTTGTGTCGAGCATAGTATTTTGTACAGGAAGGGTACCCTTCCTGTACAAAACCTATACTGGACTCATGCACACACCCTAGCGCTGCGGCGCTAAGGTGTGTGCATGGCGCATGGCAGCTGTAATCAGCGCCGGCGCAAGGGAAAGGGGAGGAGATAGCCATATCTTTGAAGATATGGCGCTCTCCTGCTCCCTCCCTGTCGCACAACGCAGCGCAGCCTCGCGGGGGGCTGTGCTGCGTTGCGTGACTTTTTCGTAAATCTCCCCCAAAGAGCAGTGGCGTAACGAAAGTTGAGGGGGCCCCCCTGCAAGGTACACGGAGGGGCCCCCACTCCGGATTTAATCCGGAGCTCTCAGGCCTGAGTACTGTGCTGAGGGGGCCCAATGCAGTTCAGCGGCCACCTGCACAGCGGGGCTGCGGGGGTCTTTGTTAAGCCCCTGTGAGGCAGGGAGTCTGGATGTGGAGTGAGTGAGTGAGCGAGGCAGGGAGCCTGGATGTGGAGTGAGTGAGTGAGCGAGGCAGGGAGCCTGGATGTGGAGTGAGTGAGTGAGCGAGGCAGAGAGTCTGGATGTGGAGTGAGTGAGCGAGGCAGGGAGCCTGGATGTGGAGTGAGTGAGCGAGGCAGGGAGCTTGGATGTTGAGTGAGTGAGCGAGGCAGGGAGTGGTTCAGGGAATTGATGAGGAAGTGAGGTGGCATGTATTGTGAAACCCTATAAATCTATCGCCTCTCTGATATAAGTCAACTAGAAGTAAATCATGAACCCTCTGTCTTGTGTTACCTCACTGATGCTTTTCCAGCACCTCCTCCTCACTTCAGTTGTATTCATTGTTTTAAATTAAAACATCTCAGTTGAATGACTACTGGAGAAGTTAGGCAGAAAACATAAACAATTGCAGATCACTTGGTTTTGGGTAACGTCGCAGGTAGAAGTAATTACGTTTGCAAATGTTCTTAGATTTGAAAGCATGCTAATTACAGCTAGAGGCGGATGTTCCATACCTTTGCCATGCAATGCATTGTGCTACCCATTATAGAGCACCCAGCAGCACATACGTCACAGTACATATCCAACACTCTGCTTAGAAGCATGCAGATGCACGGCTGGCCATCTTGGAATGGTTTTTGTAACAAAGAGCATTCCATGATGGCTGTCGATGCATGCACAACATGCACAAGCGTTGTGATGCACTGGCAGGTATTTTGCCATTTTAAAAACTTTAATTTTCTATTCCATGGCAGCTGACTTCCATTTAAAATGGCGAATAAAAAAAAGGTATGCATACAATGCTGCATAAAGAAAAAAAAGCAAGCCTCCCAGTGACAGTGCAGCTGCCGAGCCCTCACCAAAGCAATATTCTTTTTTTTTTTTAAATGAGGTGTATGGGAAGGGGCGAGGTAGGGTAACAGGAGTTGGGGGAACGGGAAGTCCCTAAAGAAAGTGAGGGCGCAAGGATGTGAGGAAAAGGAGCGGATGGGAGAGTGAGAGCTAAGAAAGACAGACACCTCCATGGAGTGCTGAAGCACAAATGAAAATGTAAGCGGTGGAAAGATAGAACTCATTCAATCAGTAAGAAACACAGTAAAGATTAAATGATCCAGGGAAGGGACAAATGAAAGACCTGGGTGAAAATCCACAGATTAAGAGTCAGGGAAGTGAGACAGACAAGAAAGCCATCCGGTTATAAGCAAGGTGCTGACCCAAAGTCCACTCAATGTATTTTGTTAATTGCGTTGTAGACAACCCCCTAGACAACAAACAGCTAAAGCTGTCTGTAAGCGAGACCTAAAGAACACTTTGCCACAGAGTGCATTACATCTTTGGCATCACCTTCTAAAACCACTTCTGAAAATGTGCCTTCAGGTGCACTGACGATGAACACTGGCATTTGTCGTGTGTCGTCCGAAGGCACTAGGCCGCAGCGGGGACACACGGAAAGAATGACGCTACGCAGTATTACACCTAGTTGGCGCGAAGACCCCGAGCGGTCTTCCGCCGTTTATTTATCCCCTCGGGTCGAGCCCGCCCCGAGGGGTGCGTGCGTGTGTGTGTATTGATACATTGTTAGAGAGAGCCCGGATGGCTCTCTACAGCATTGTATTCCAATTTATTGTTGGATTCAAAGCTAGCAAGGCACAGCCTTCTTGAAGGGCTCGCTTTGTAAATATGTCTTTCTCTTTCTGTTTAAGTTAGGAATTCCATCATGCTGAGCCTACACATGGTCGAAGGAGATGTATTCTGGAAACCAACCCACATAACAGTTTATTCATCATATATTCTGACAAGTAAAAGCTGCCGCACCCTAACCAAATATTACTTGCACTTAAAGGTGTAGTCGTAGGAGGCATGAAGCAAACAACGCTAATTTTAGAAGCACAGGGGTCGTTCTGATCACATTCAAAATATATAAATTTATAATCGCGAAACGTAATTGTCGCTACTTATCTTATTATGCTACTCCAGTTTTACTCTTTCATTCTTAACAAATGTAGGGCACGCAGGAACTGATGTAAAAAGCACCCATGCCTTAGCGGAACTGTAAAAGATGCAGCCCTCATTTTGCTCAGTGCTAGCCAATGCTGCCAAGTCGTGCCCTTCTCTAACATGTAAAGTCTCACACTCACGCCTGCCATTGTAGACGCAAAATGTTCGAATAGTTTACTCAGGTCTGAAGGTTTACATTTTTCTACCGGTTTGAAGGTCACTTTTTCAATGTCATTTTCTGCACCTACACAGCTCTTTTGTTTTTATTATGTCACGTGATCTCATTTGAAGCAGTGCAAATGGAAACGTATAAATCTGCCTTCTGCGCTTGCGTGCTTTACCTTTTATGCTCACAGGGTGCTAACAGATCCCTTGCCGCCCAGCTCTGTGAGTTGAAGACCATTTTTTTTGTTAATAAAAATTTCCTGCCTCCCAATTCGGCATGAGCAAAGATTTCTCTGACAGTCTGGTGCATTGGCTGGTGTTTGCGATTAACCAAGGGTGGGGATAAGAGGCTGGCTCTCTGGCGTGAGTACAGTGCTGAGGGGCCCCCCCCGCAGCTCGGGGGCCCCCCCGCACTGCGGGGGCCTGTGTTACGCCCCTGCCAAAGAGCGGGAAAATGATGGTATCAGTCCAACTAGTGCTTTAAATCCAGTCACTAGACCAGATCCAATATGCTTAAAAAGATGCACAACACCAGTGTAAAAGATGAACTTATATCGTTTGCATGATATCAGCAAATTGTGTTGAGTATTTGGGGGAGATTTACTAAGATTTTACACTGTGTTTGAGTCACAAAAGTGATGCAAATCGATGCAAAATCTGTTTTTTCAATTTACCTTCCAGCGCTAAACTGGTTTAGTGCTGGAAATAACGTAGCACTGCTTTGCATTACTTAGTGCCAAGGGGGCGTACAATGGGCAGTGGATGGGCGTTCCCATGCAACCACCCAAGATTTCTGCCGCAAAACCCAATTTACTAAACAAAGTAGACAGGGTTTAGCATCAGAAACCTGCGCTCTTATGAAGTAGGCGCAAGGAAGGAGAAATGCTTTTATTTCTCCTTCCTTTTCTGACTTTGTACATGTGCTGCACTTTACAGCACACATACAAAGTGGGATAAGGGTTAACGTCAGTCTATGCATAGTATTTTGTACTGGAAGGCTACCCTTCCAGTACAAAACCTATGCTAGACTCACGAAGACACCCATGCACCATGGCGCAAAGGTGTCTCCGTGGCACACGACAGCTGCTTTCAGCGCCGGTGCTAGGGACAGGGGAGGAGAGTGCCACATTTAAAAAAATTTGGCACACTCCTACTCCCTCCTTCTCACACAGTGCAGCATTTATGGCTGCTGCGCTGTGCTGCGTGAGAACTTAGTAAATCTGGCCCCTAGTGTGTAACAGCCTCTGAATCTCTGAAGCAGTTTTGGCTGTCTCCAGATTATATAGTTCAGACACACAAGTCAAAGGGACTTATTTTTGAAGTAAAACTGGCAATAACTTGTTTAAGTTGTCAAAAAGCATATCCTTCATATCAAGACTAGGCCAAGGGATATTTCTATTATGTTTTGAGGTGGCGGGTACAATGTCCTTCACTGTATTGTTTTCGAAACTTTAACCACATATAGTTGGCCGGGTTCCAGCCCAAAGCAAGTAACATTTGTTAAAAATAAATAGCTGGATGTTGGCGCTTCTCCCTCCTCCCCCGTCCATTCAGCGCCTTGACACCTGCGGGTATAAGTGCGCTTTATAAATATTATCCTATCCTATCCTATGAGAACCATTATTTAATAGTTCATGGTGTGCGGGGATGGATGGAGTGGGAGTTACTGATAGAACACAACTTAACCCTGGCATCAAAGTGCTACACAGTCCATGCAAGGACATAGTGCCACTCAGAAGGGAGTGACCCAGGGGGTGTCTGCAATTTGCTGTACTGATACATACAGGGTCCTCATCATTTTCATTTAACCACGTGTAAGAAAAAGGAAACTTCCACAAATGGAACAATTGTGAATTGTGCATGGTTTCATACTAGTCTACAGATACTGGTAAGAAAATGATGTAATAAACAGGTAACAGGGGTGTTTCATTAACTGAGAATGGTGCTTCTTCTATTTGCTCAATACTAAATAGTGTATATATGGATTCCTTCTTTGCCATTGTTTTTCTGTTAATGTAAATTGTAAGGTTGAAAAATGGCTGTTTAGTTTAGAAGTTGCCAATGCACAAAACCTGACCTGAGGGTTTGTAATGCCCAATTTAACTTTATGATAGCTGTAGGAAGCTGCCTCTTTATGTGATATATCAATAAGTTGATACACCACGTTAAGAGTCCAGGGGTTGCCTCATGAGTGGACAGGGGCTTGCTATGCAATCCCAAAGTGCTCTATAAGGGGGTAGTGTGGCCGAGCAGCCTTAGGCTTAACACAGAGGAGTGCAAGACATTTGCAGATACACACAATGATAAATAAATGACAACACACTCACAAAGGAGATCCACACCAATTTATAAAAATAGCAAGTATCTGAGGCATCAAGGAAAAATCAGTCAGGTAAGTACGTTTTTTAATACAAATTCTTTTCACTTTAATAAGTGGACACAGTGCAATTTTTGAGTTCTGCAATGTTATCCTATGAAGGGAAGAACAAGTATTGCAAACAGGTATAGTACATCGACTTACAGAGCCAATCTCCAGGAGTTAAGGTGAGTGGTGGGCAAGGCCCTAGGAAGCCCCAACAGTACACCACCAGGTGCCGAGGATGGCCGGGTGCAGGTGGCAAATCAATGTCGGGAGCACAATAGGTTTCAATCGGAAGCTGTCTCTGTAAAAAGAGGCTGCAGGTTCTGGCTAGGAAGCCAGTCTGGTTGAACGAACAGGGGGGGTTCAAGGCTTGCGATGCTCGGGACGTAGGGACACCTGTGGTCCTCTTCTCCATGGCCCGGGGATAACAGTGCAGCGATGTCTTTAGGCTTCGGGTTTCTCTTACCAGGATCTGTCGTGATCAAGGGGGACTGAGTGCAGAGGCTGCAGGTGACATCAGGGAGTCCACGAGGGGTGAGACCATGATAGACTCAAGCTCTGGAGGGCTGGGGAACCTTGCTGGCACCGGTAGCCCACTTCAACTCGGTACGGAGGCGTCGGGTGCAGTGGTGGTTTTGGGTGTCGGGTTTTGGCAGTTCTGGAGCCTCAGAGTCTTCTCTTTTGGCGTTCTTTAGAACAGGTCAGCTGTTCACTGGAGGTCTTGAGTTTTCTTCGAGGGCAGACAGTTCTCCCACGTTTCTGGAGTCACAGCTGCAGGATGAGTCGACTTTGGTGTCATTTTCGATGAGGGATGCAGACAAGCAAGCAGGGTTGGTACCATGTCAGCTGCTTCTTCTCTCTTCTCGGCCCTTGCGGCAGTGTCCTCTCTCTTCTTAGGCCATCAAGATCTGAATTTAGGGTTGTTAAGGGAGAGTAGAGTAGTAACCAACAGGCTACTGACACTTGGGGTCACTATGCCCACTATATGACCACTTCCTGTGGGAAGTGGGCATAACCCAGTCCCAGAATTCCTAAGTATGTCATCACAAAGATATCTACTTCTGAATAATTGTGTCCCCCTCACAGTAGCCCACATTAGGGGTGGTACTAGCCTGGAGGTGGCATGCCTACCTGACAAGCTAATTTTCCCACCTGTCTATGTGCTAAGGGGGTTCTGAACAAGGGGGTGGCTTCCTCTCCTTTGAGCGGAGCCAGATTCACATTCCAAAGGCGGCAGCATCTTTAAAGCTTGCCAGCTCAAGGAGGCTAATCAGCAGGTCATCCTGTGGGAGGGGGGCGTTACACCCTCTTCCCGGTCAGGCTTTTGTTCAGGGTCTCCTGAGAGCAGAGGCTCTCACCCTAGGAGGTCAGAACAGCATCTCGGGTGGCAGCCTGGCAGAAACCAGTCAGCAAGGATACCAGAGGCTGGTAGGTTTTCAGGGGCACCTTTAAGGTGTCCTCTGAGTCCATGTATTGGTAAATCTGACACTGGCACCAGTGTGGGTTTACCAATATGAGATGTTTGATACCAAACATTCCTATTTTCAGTGAAGCCATCATGTACCTGGGGAACTCGTTATCACCAGTGTCCAGCACATGTTCTAAAATGGCTTTCCTGGTCACTTGTACGGGCAGTAATGGAACTGACCAGCACAGGGGTATATCTGCTCATGCAGGTATGCCCTCACTTGTAATATTTTACACTCTGCTTTAGGGCTGTCAGGCTTGCTGTAGGGGTGACTTACAAATATTACATGCGGTGTTAAGTACATGGCACACGGGGATGTGTGACATGCTGTGTTTTCACTTTTATCTGCACCAAGAAACGCAGCCTGCATTGGCAGCCTTGCATGTTCTTGGTGAGGGGTCCCTTAGGGTAGAACAATTTGTGCTATTGCCCTTAGTGGCCCCCTTTCTTTCTCAGGCCCTAGGGTACCCTTTACTAGGGACTTACAGAGGGTGCTAAAGGTTTTGCCAATTAGTGAAAACAATTGAATTTTTTTAGGGAAAGAACACTGATACTGGGGACCTGGTCAGTAGGAATGCAGTGCACTTTCCGTCGAAATTACATCATTTACCAGGCAAAATGTGGGGGTGACCATGACAAAAAGGGGCCCTTTCGTACACAGCCCCTCCCCTCAAATGAAAGTGGATGAAACTAACCTTTCCCAAGAGAGTAGAAGAACTTGGAAATGCCATCTGCGTTGATATGGTCAGTCCCAAGTCTGTGTTCCACTGTAAAGTCCATTCCCTATAGGGATAAGGACCACCTCAACAGTTTGGGGTTTTCACATTTAATTTGCATTAGCCACCTGAGTGGCCTATGGTCAGTTTGAACAAGGATGTGAGACCCTAACAAGTATGGCCTCAGCTTCTTCAGGGACCAAACCACAGCAAAGGCTTCCCTCTCAATGGCTCAACACTGCTTTCTGGGGAGTACCCTCCTGCTAATGAAAGCAACAGGTTGTTCATGGCCAGTATGATTGGTTTGGGATAGGACCACTCCTATCCCATGTTCAGAGGCATCTGTCTGTACTATGAACTGCTTTTTAAAATCTGGAGCTTTTAGAATTGGTGCTGAGCACATTGCTTACTTCAGAGTGTCAAAAGCCTTAGGAAAGCTCACTGTCCAGTTAACTTTCTTTGGCATCTTTTTGGAGGTCAATTCTGTGAGGGGGGGCCACAATGGACACATATTCTCTCACAAATCTCCTGTAATACCCAGTCAAGCTAAGGAATGCCCTGGCTTGGGTCTGGGTGGTTAGAGCAACCCAGTCCAGGATTGTCTGGATCTTGGATTGTAGGAGTTGAACTTGGCCTCCCCCTACAAGGTGGTCCAAGTATACAACTGAGCCCTGCCCTATCTGGCACTTACTTGCCTTGATAGTGAGGCCTGCACATCTCAAAGCCTCAAAGACCTTGCCAAGGTGGATCAGGTGATCCTGCCAGGTGGAGCTAAATACAGCAATATTGTCAAGATAAGCTGCACTAAAGGATTCCAACCCAGCAAGGACTTTATTCACCAACCTTTGGAAGGTGGCAGGAGCATTCTTTAGTCCAAAGGGCATAACGGTAAACTGATAATGCCCATCTGGGGTTGAGAATGCTGATTTCTCTTTTGCTCCAGGGGGTCAGACCTATTTGCCAGTACCCTAATGTCAGTAACCTCATGTCAGATATTTGTCTGCCCCTAAGCTGTCAATTAGCTCATCAGTCCTAGGAATTGGGTGTGCATCAGTCTTGGTTACCGCATTGAGGCCCCTATTGTCCACATAAAATCTCAACTCTTTCTTTCCACCTCGGGTGTGAGGTTGGGGACTAAGACAACTGGGCTGGCCCAGGGGCTCTCAGAGGGCTCAATGACTCCCAATTTAAGCATCTTGCTTACTTGAGTTTTGATGCTCTCTTTGATATGATCAGACTGCCTGTAAATTTTGTGTTTGACAGGTAAGCTGTCCCCAGTGCCCACATCATGTGTACACCAGTTGGTCTGACCAGGAGTCAAAGAGAAGGGCTCAGCATACTGATGTGGGACATGCCTGCAATCAGTCTGCTGCTGGGCAGTGAGGGTGTCTGAAAAGGTCACACCTTCAAATGACCCATCTTTAGGGTTGTTTGAGAGGAGGTCAGGGAGAGGTTCACTCTCTGCTTCCTGGACTAATCTGTGACCATCAGCATGGTCACTTCAGCCCTGTCATGATAGGGTTTAAGGCGGTTAACATGGATGACCCTTTTGGGGTACCTGCAACTGCCAAGGTCCACCAGATAGGTGACCTCCCCTTTTCTCTCTAGGATAGAGTATGGTCCAGTCCTTTTTTCCTGGAGGGCCCTAGGATCCACATGCTCCAAAACCCATAACTTCTGTCCTGGTTGGACTTCACCAGTTCAGCCTTTTGGTCATACTAGAGCTTCTGGAGCTCTTGGCAGGCCTCAAGGTTTTTTGTTGCTTTTTCATGTACTGAGCCATTCTGGAATGAAGGCCAAGCACATAATCCACAATGTCCTGTTTAGGCCCTTTGAAAGGCCTCTCCCATCCTTTCAAGACACAATGGTCCCCTTACAAGATGACCAAACAGAGGTTCAAAGTGGGAAAACCCTACTCCCTTCTGTGACACTTCCCTGTAGGCAAAAAGCAGGCATGGTAGTAAGACATCCATCTCCTTTTGAGTTTTTCAGGAGTGCACCAATCTTACCTTCCATGGTCTTCTTGAATTAGTTGTGGGTGATATGGGGTGGTGAACTTAAAAGTCACTCTATATTCTGCCCACATGTGTTTCAGGTAACCAGACATGAAGTCTGTACCTCTGTTTAACACCACCTCCTTTGTAAATCCCACTCTGGTAAAGATACCAGTGTGCACCCTAGTTACTGCAGGAGCTGTAGTAGTCCTTAGGGGACTTGCTTCAGGATACCTGGTAGCATGATCCACTACTACCAGTATAAATCTGATTCTTGAGGCTGTTTGAGGGTCAAGGGGACCAACAATATCAATCCATACCCTTTCAAAGGGAACACCAACCAGTGGAAGTGGAATTAAGGGGGCCTTTAGGTGGCAATCTGTCTTGCGACTGGCTTGACGGGTGGTACAGGAGCTACACAACTCCCTCACCTTCTGGGACATTCCTGGTCAGTATTAGTGGTTCACCAACCTACCCCAAGTTTTGGTCTGGCCAAGATGCCCAGCTAGGGGGATGTCATGGGCCAATGTGAGGGAAAACTCTCTAAACTGCTGAGACACTACCATTCTCCTAGTGGCACCAGGTTTGGTGTCACAGGCCTCAGTGTAAAGGAGCCCCTCCTCCCAATAGGTCCTGTGGGAGCCACTGACATCTCGCTTTTGCTGATCAGCAGCTTGCTGTTTCAGGCTTTCAAGAGTGGGGCAGGTCTTCTGCCCCTGGCACAGATCTTCCCTAAGGGTTCCGATGGGCCCAAGAGCTGTGCCGTGTAAGGCCCAAGCTCCTGGAGCTCAGTTCCCTCTAGCGCTAGCAGGTCTTTTCCCTGAGGAGATGGGACCTGATCTGGTATTTGTTTAGAAGCTGGTTCCCCAGTCTTCTTACCCTTTCTCTTGGAAGGTTGTGCCATTATCCCAGGCTCCAACTCTTTGGTTTCACCTGGGCTCTACACTGCGCTCTTGTTTTCACACACACCCATTCTGGTATACCCAGCATTGCTGCATGGGTCTTTCTTTTGACTTCAGCCCATGCTGCGGACTCCAAATCAGTGCCTAGCAGGCACTGTACAGGAATTGCAGAAGATACCACCAGTCTCCTGGGGCCAGTCACCCCTCCCCACTCTAAGGATACAATCGCCATGCAATGTAGCTTAGCCAGAGTATCAGCATTGAGGACTGTATAGGTCTCACCAGTCAAGTATTGTTCTGAGAACACTAGTGGCTCAGAAACCCTGGTGACACTGGCTCCAGTGTCTCTCAGTTCCTCAACCCTAATTTAATTTATATGTTGCTGTTGTCTGTATCTTTCCATATTAATGGGCCAGACAGCTAGGGCAGCTACATCCACCCCTCCCTCTGAGACTAGAGTTGCCTCAGTGAGCTCTCTGACATGGTCAGGCCTCACCTGTTATCCCATATGGAGACTTACCACTGAATTTACCACAGGTGCACTAGAGGCATTCTTTTTGTTGGGACAGCTAATGTTCCCAGTTTGGTGTCCAAGAGCCTTACAATCCTGATACCAAGCCTTTTTGGGATCCCAGTTTTTACCCTGGTACCCACCCTTATACTGTATAGAGTTTCAGGGCCCACCCTCCTGAGCAGGTTTTTTGGGGGGGCCTTTAGAAGACTCTCTTTTTTTATCTTTCGCTTGATCACCATTTTTCCCCGGGGGAGGGGGTGGGGGGACTTTTTGGCCACTTTCTTTTGGTCACCCCACCAGTGGTAGTTTTGTCACCCTTGTTTTGACCCAGTGGTCTGCCTTCTTCCCCAACTCTTGAGGGGAAAGGTGACCTAGGTCTACCAGGTACTGATGTAACTTCTATTAATAACAACTACTTAACAGATTCTCTTTCATCAATAAATTGTAAAGCCCATCATAATCATGCACATTGCTACCTTTCAATCAGCCACCTAGTGTTATTACTAAAAAGTCTACAAAATCGACCCAGGACAGACTCTGGGTTTTTCGAGCCTCCCTGAAACTGATCCTGTATTCCTCAGTGGTGAGTCCAAAGCCCTCAATCAACGCCTTCATGAGGTCATAAAACCCACCATCTGCCTCATTGAGTGTCAGGAGCCTATCCCTACACTTTACTGAGAACAGCTCCCAGAGCAGAGAGCCCCAATACTTTTTCTTGAGTTCTCTCAGTTGACAAGCCCTCTCAAAGGGTGTAACCCATTTGGAGATATCATCACCTTCTGTGTATTTGGGGATTTTAGAGTCAAAACCTTCTTCTCTATTTATAATTTTGCTGCCACCAGAGATGGGTCATAGGCACTGTCCCCAATAGCCTGCGCGCGTGCGCGCCCGCGCACAGAAGTCACCCCAAGCGCGCAGTGTACTTTATTTAGCGCGCACATCCTGCGAGACCGTTCGCGCGTCCCGCTTTAAACGCGAGCGGCGCGAAAAACTCTGGCTGTGGCTCTGGGTTTTGGGAGGGCACAGCTGCGGGGCTGATTGTGGGCCTTTGAGTTAGTATTCATGTTAATTGCAGCCCGTGCGCTGCAATTAACATGAATACTAACTCAAAGGCCACACTCAACCCACAGCTGTGCACGGTTAAGAAAAGAAAAACAGTGTCTCAAACACGACGTGCGCTTTAGCACACGCTGTGTTTGAGACTCTGCTTTTCTTTTCTTAATTGTGCACAGCTGCGGGGCTGTTTGTGACCCTTTGAGATAGTATTCTTGTGAACTCCATCGCACAAGGGCTGCAATTAATATGAATACTAACTCAAAAGCCCACAATCAGCCCCGCAGCTGTGCACTGTTAAGAAAAGAACAAGCATTAGCATAGCCAATAGGTCTCGCCTCTGGGACCTTATGTGTTTTGCCAGAGGTGTTTGGAAGTTTGGTAAGAGGAAACGAAAGGGTTGCAAACTTAACATGAGGGGAGGGGCGCCCAGAAGACAAGTGGCTGACTTACCAATTGCACTCTAACTGGGCCAATGCTCTTAATAGAAACAAACAATGCCAAAGTCAAAAGATCTGGCCTTGGCAAGCTGTGCATTTTTTTATTCCAAGCATATGCCACACATTTAAAAAGTAAAAAAGACAATATGCTTTCACCACCTAACATGGCTGTCTTGGGTTTGTACACAAATGTATACTTATAAAACATCCCCTGATGCCGCTGTTACTAAGATTTTTTAAACAGCATTTTATTATTTGAGTCAAGGAAAAAACCACAAAACTAATCAATCAAATCACAGGCAGTTACCATGTCACTTAACACTTTATAAAAAGCTTTAAAAAGTAAAGGGGCGCAGGCAAAAATAAATTGCCGGTACTTAAAAGTTATTATTAAAACTAAAACGCACTATTGAACCAGCTGAGCAACTGAAGAGAAACTTTCAGCAAAAATGAACGCGCACAGGCTTTGTGCAGTCAAAGTGAAGGAACCCAATGGGCAAAATGGGCTGACCCACTGTTGCATGCTGTGGTCGGTAGAGCAATGGATGAAGCCCGCTGATTAACAACCCCTTTGTGTATGTAAACTATGTATGCTGTTTGGGAGGAAAAAATACTCAGGCGAGACAGAAAGTGGACAAAGACCAGACAAAAATAATCACTGGCAATATCAATACAACTAGCTTGCATTTTGAGTTCACAGCCAACACGACTAAACTTCTATGGGCTGGTCCAAGATATAATCAACACTGCAATCCAACGCTGTTCAAGTCAGATGCGGCACGGAGCAGAACCACCTCGTGAATTCAAACAGATTATGCATTATTTTTTCGTTAGTTATCTACATCATTGCTAAGCACTGCAGAACGTACTTTATTTTCGCAAAAAAACGTGGGTGCTGCCATACCTGGTCCTGAGGAATAGCCATGCACCGGGTTGAAACTTCAATGGTTTAGAATATTCTTGGACGTTAAAGAGAATGTCTAGCCATAAGTAGGGTACACTATGCATTGTATTTTCCTCTGCCCCAGCCATTAATTGTGACTGCTATTTCAATACACTGTCTTTTCTATAAACAGTTTCACTTGTGGTGCTCAATATTATTTGTCACTGGTCACACACTGTAGTTTGTTCACTTTGGGAACCTCTGTACAAACGTATTTGAATTATTGAAGATCGAAACCAATATATGATACATTTTCGTTGTCTGTGCAATCACTTTTCACTGTGGTCCTATTCCAAACATATAATGGTTGTTCAGTTTTTGTATTCACTCAGACGAGTCCAACTTCTCAGCTTGAGATACACGAGTGACTCTCACAGGCCCTCCACTAAGTAAAGTTTAGATATGGCCTTTAATATCTGCCGATACAATACGACAGTTTTTCCAAAAACAGGGTCAGCGGGCTTCACCCATTGATCTAGCAAAAAACGGGGAAATGGACCAAGCCACAGTAACCACTGGCTGCTTTCAATTTGGTGGACTGCACACAATGTTCGCATTTACCTAAAAACAGTTCCTTTCTCTACAGAGAAAGCTTGTTTTAAGTGTGCGTTTTATCATTCATATTAACTTTAAATACTGGCTATTCATTTTGCCAGCAGCTTTGGAGCCTACCTAGATGGCATTTTTCCCATTGCTTCTGTATATTTGCTGTTAGTGTTAAAGTGACATTGTAAAATGGTAGTTCCATCTAGCATGATTGGTCATCTATTCAACACCAATCCTTATGGGTTTCAGAGTAGCGTGCTACTCGCCAAAAAAAGCGCTTCAAAACCCCATCAGGGGTAGCAAGCGCTATATAAATACAAACCTCTTTCCCTCTTCTATCCCGCCACCTACCCTTCGCTATCCAAATAACTGAATAACATATCCACCACTCGAATTACTTCATATTTCACTATACTAATTTTCAACACTAATACTTTATGGGTTCGGGAGTAGCGTGCTACTCGCCAGAAAAGCGCTTCAACACCCATCAGGGGTAACAGGTGCTATATGAATGCAAACCTTTCTTCCCCTTCTATCCCTCCGCTATCCTTCTCACTCCAAATAACTGACTAATATGTGTGGAAATGCAGCGTCTTTTCATTTTAGCAAAGGTTTGGAGGGATATTTGGCGCTGCACACACCCGCGGTCTGGTTCCTGGCGCACATAGCCATGGCTGCAGCGCACAGAGACCCTACACTGCCGCACACAGAGGAAAAAAATTAGAGGGAACATTGGTCATAGGCCCAACTCAGCTCTTTCGTTTTCTATAGCCAGGAGTTTATCCTCTGATGCTATTCTGTTGGCTAGTTTCTGAAGATGTGCATCTTCAGTATCTATTTCTTCGGAGACACTACTAGGGGTGCTCTTAGTGGTACTGTCTTCAGGTCGATTTCTGCTGGAAGCATCATCCACTTCAGCATCTACCTCCCCTTCTCCGAGGGGGGCTTCTCCCTCAGCCAAGCGCTAGCATTATCTGTAAGAAATGTTTGCAGATGTGCTTTTGTGGGTCTAGGCCACGTGGTGAGGTTCCATCCTTTGCAGAGTGTCCTACGTTTGTCCAACTTAAGGTTCCTGTAGGGCCACGGGTTCAGCGCCTGGGAAGAACCTGCTGCATCAGTCATGGTTTTAATTTAGTTGAAACCTTCTTAGAAAAGTGACACAAAAATGCTAAGTGCTCTCTAAAAGACCTAACTTACTCCAAAGATTTTTTAATTCTAAACGGTTTTACTGGGGGACTTAACCAAGACACTAACAGCTATTTTTAACCAATTTAGAAAAATCGAAAATCTGAAAACATATTTTTAACCAGAGACAATTTTAGATTCCTTTGTGGAATCACTTATCAACCAAGTGATACAGCAAATGTCAAGTCTTCATTTCCACCGCTGGCCCACCAATGTAGGAATCTGGCTCTATATGTGATATATCAATATGTTGATATCTGTAAAGAGTCCAGGGGTTCCCTTATGGGTCAACAGGGGCTTGCTCTGCAATCCCAAAGTGCTCTATTGGGGGTAGTGCGGTTGACAGGCCGGCAGGGTTGGGACAAGGTCAGCTGCTTCTTCTCTCTTCTAAGCTCTTTGTTGTCCTCTCTCTTCTTAGGTCACCAAGATCTGCTATTTTGGTGCTAGGGACTCCCCTACATACTAAATTTAGGGGTCTAAGGGGAGTGTAGAGTAGTAGCCAATGGGCTACTGAACCTAGGGGTCACTGCACCCCTTATATGACCACTTCCTGTGGGAACTGGGCATAACCATGTCCCAGAATTCCTAAATATGCCATCACAAAGAGGGCTACTTCTTAGGGGTGGTACTAGCCTGGAGGTGGCACACCTGCATGAATAGCTAATTTTTTCCGCCTCTCCAGGTGCCAAGGCGGCTCTGGACGGGGGGGGTAGCTTCCTCTCCTTTGAGGGAAGACAGATACGCACTCCAAAGGCAGCAGCTTCTTTGAAGCTTGCCTGTCGAAAGAGGCTAATCAGCCGGTCATCCTGTGGGAGGGAGTGTTACACCGTCTTCCCGGATAGGCTTTTGTTCTGGGTCTCTTAAAAGCAAAAATCTCTCACCAGAGCAGCTCTCGGGTGGCAGGTTGGCAGAAACCAGTAAGCAAGGACACCAGAGGCTGATCGTTTTTCAAGGGGCACCTCTAAGGTGCCCTTTGAGTGCATTTATTGGTTTATTCTGACACTGGCATCAGGGTGGGTTTACCAAATACCCCTATTTTCAGTGAAGCTATCATGTAGCTAGGGAACTTGTTTTCACCAGTGTCCAGCACATGTTCTAAAATGGCTTCCCTGGTCAGTTGTATTGGCAGTAATGGAACTGACCAGCACAAGGGCATATCTGCTAATGGAGGTATGCCCTCACATGTATTATTCCGCACCCAGCCTTAGGGCTGTCAGGCCTGTTGTAGAGGTGACTTACAAATATTACATACAGTGTTAGGTACATGGCACACAGGGATGTGTTACATGTCGTTTTTTCACTTTTGTCTGCACCAAGACACGCAGCCTAAAATGGCAGTCGCGCATGTGCTTGGTGAGGGGACCCTTAGGGTGGCACAAGTCATGCTACAGTGCCAGGGTGCCATTGACTAGAGATGTACAGAGGGTGCTAAAGGTTTTGCCAATTTAGGGAACAATTGTACAGTTTTGGGAAAGAGCTCTGGCACTGGGGACCTGGTTAGCAGGAACCCAGTGCACTTTCAGTCGAAATCACATCATTCACTAGGCAAAAAGTGGGGGTGACCATGTCAAAAAGGGGCACTTTCCTACAATAGCTCTCGACTGAGCTTGTCTATGTTGTAATAACCCCAAATCCCTTTTTATTTAATCTAAGGCTGAGAACAGAATGTGGTTTAATGTGTACACTCTTTTCAGAAAGTTTGTGCATTTCATTATCGATAGCTTTAAAGAATGCTTGCAGATTTTCTTCATTTATTTGCCTAATTCTTTCTGCTGCTTCTTTTCTGAATATTTCTTCAGCTCGTTATAAATAGAATTTATTTCTGTTGTAAGGAAACTTCTATTTCTAGTAGGACGTGGTCCTAGAAGAAAATCAGGAACATCCATGGAAAAATGTACTTTCACAGCTGGAGGACTCGGATGTTATAACCATCGTTGGCATAGCTTACCTACACTATATTTAGTGACTTTTATATGTGTTTGCATGTTATAACACAGACTTGGCTGATTAGCTTTAGGTTCAGGAGTGTTAAAAAGAAAATTACACATGCAGGTGTCTGGATCATATGGCCATAAGGCTAAACCTTAAGTAGGGAACTGAATAGAATTGTACTGTTGTGTAGTTCCTATAAAACCTATATAGGATCTGCTCGTTTAGACAACATACACTGTAGGATTGGTGTCAGACTGATTCTAGATACCCCCACCGGGTATGTTGGCCTGTGTACCAGCTAGCTCACAGTGCCACTAGAAACTCCTCTTACCAAGGAGAGAATAGTTATTGGCAACTATCGAACATGACAACCCTGATCCCTCAGGACCGTGGAAACAGTGTACTACTTTTCGTTCAGTCACTCGTGCTCACTTAGTCTCAGAGAGATACATATAATAAACGGTATGGACGTTTTCAATAAGCATTTATTGAACAGTCGTTATTCTAGTGTAAAATAGGTGTGCTGAAACAATCACTAGACAGTAACAGATATAAATGATTAGAAGCACTAAGAAAAGTAAAAGGATGGTAGACTTCTACCATTTTGCTATAACCATAAATACAGGCAAGTATGTAAAATACATGACAAAAAATGCGTACTCCTACGATGCAATCCTAACTAGATGTACCTAAGTGTACCTAGCATGTGTGTAGGTGCTAAGCCAAGAATCCCTCTAGGATAAAGTCAACCCCATTACCTGAAGTGAGAGACTGTGGGACCCTGTCTTGGTCTCGGGTTGGACACCCGCAAGGGATGTTAGACCACTGCGAGCTGGAGTATCTGCAAGCAGCAGCGTCTCGCGTCAGTGTGTCGGCATGGAAGTCCTAGTTCTCCTCTGTTTTGTCTCAGCAAGATGTGATGTTTATATACCCAAAGGTCTCACCGGGGGTTCTACCTTGCTGTGCCACTGTCGGGCTTAGGATGACGTCTGGAATGAACTTTGTACATGGTTATTATGAGGGAGATGGAAGTCCTGCTGAGTTTCCAAGAATCCTCATGCATAATGTATGAGGCTGCTACTAGGGAAATCCCGCGTTCTGTGTGCAGTGTCATATCTAGGTAAAAGGTCACTCCCTAAGAACCTTTATGTGTGTAATGTAGGGGAGGATATAGGTGATGTTACCTGAGCCTATATTGGGGTACCTATATGGAATATAACAGTACCTTCCATTTTGGATCATATAATTTTTATCTGATTCTGACATATTTACTTGAAAGTGCCAATTATTGAAAGGAGTAAAATTTAACTAAGCATTTCGTTTATGTGTGGAAGTGGGTATCTTTCAACCCAGATGTTTTCGTTAAGACTACGCAAATCCATGCATAGACGAATACCTTCTCCCTTAGCCTTGGATGCAATGACAATGGGTGCCAACCACTCTGAAGAATCAATTGGTTGAATGATGCCCATGCTGCATAATCTGTTTAATTCCTTTTCCAACAGTTCCTTCATTAAATGAGGCACAGGGCGTAACTTATGCACTATGGGTCTCGCACCTTTTTTTAACTTAATCTTATGCTGAAAATCAGGAAGTAAACCTAGTTTGCCTGAAAACAATTTGGGAAACTACTCACAAAGTTTTGCACCAGTATTGACATTTTCCATTAAAAGTACTTGTTCTTGGTTATTGGGATCAAGATTTATACCCAACTCCTTTTGATTTTGCCATCACAATAAATTCGACCCAGTTTCCACAATGTAAACTTTCCCCACAGTATTCCTACCTTTGAATTCAATGAGCATGTCTTTCATACCAACAAGTGCTACGGGTTCTTTAGTATAGCCTGTAGGAGAAATGTCTGGTTTATCTAGCAATAATTTCTCATCTGCATTCATTCTATCAAAATGTGAATGGCACAAAAGAGTAAAAGGCGAACAAGAATCCACATACATAGTAACTGCCTTCTTATTGAGAAGTACATCACCTTTGGGATAAATTAGATTCACATTTCCTATAGTGTCCTTTACTTGGAAGACATATTTCCTTTCATTAGATGTGATACAACTAACTTCTTTGATGAGTCCACCCTCTTTTTCTGCACCTTCTCTGTTATGATCTCCCTCTCTACAAACCCTATCAAAATGCCCTCTTCTATTGCATTTCTTGCATGGTACATTTTTTGCTGGACATTGTAAATTATTAGCTAAATGATTGCTGCTGCCACACCGGAAACACTTGAGTTTCCTTTCATATTGTTTTAATTTACCTTTATTTACATCCTTACTCTTCACTTTACAAATTTCATCCTCGTCCACACTCTCTTACACATTGGCAACCAATTCTGTGGGTGATTTCATTTCTTTGATACACTTAGCAGTGTGCTCCACAGATTGTGCAATAGAAACAGCCTCCCTGAGTGTGGGATTTTTAGCTAGAAGCTTTTCTTGGATGCGCAAGTTATTCGTGCACCGAAGTAGCTGGTCCCTTATTAGGGATTCTGTGAGGTTACCAAAATCACACAATTTACTCAAACCCCTCAAAGCTGCAATGTAATTAGTTACAGATTCTTGTTTCCCTTGCATCCTACAAATTTTTTTTTGACATTCTAACACCACATTTATCTTATCGCCGAAATGAATTTCTAATTTGAACATGGTGTTAGCATATATGTCCAACGCATCAAGTTCCCCTTCTCCAACATTCTCAGGTTCGGGCAAGGTTTCATAAATTTTCCGGCCATACACCCCCAAGTTATGTAACAGGATGTGCTGTTTACGCAAAGCAGAGAAACGTTCACCCCCAATTGCAATTTGGTAAGATTCAAATAATTTTACCCAGTCTTTCCAATATATATCTGGTTCTCCATTTCATTTAGGAACGATGGGGGCTGACTCATGCTCACTGCAGCCATCGTTATACACAGTTGACTAAAAGTATTACATTGTTTTCTTGTAGGTTACCACACTTTGAATAGTAACAATAACTGTTTTAATGAGACAAAAAACTCCCTGCCTGTCAATGTATTTCTTACCAGAAGAAACTAGTTGCTTGCGTGCGAGTGAATGGAATAATGTTCCTCCTGTTATGCAGTATGTTCCTTTACTCGTGTGTACTGCTTTACTATTAAGGCATAAACTTCGTAAGAAACGGAACGTCCAGATACGCTGGGTAAAATTGTTCAAATGGACACACATGCGGTTTTGATTGCTTCCATGCGTGTAGAGGCTCCGTCCACACACATGCGCATGGAACTAGATGCGGTCGCCTCACAATTTCGGCATAGATTACGTCTGTGTGTGTAGTGGCTCCGTCTCACACTTGCGCATAAACCATGAAATGCTCATTTCAGAGTATTGGCTGAACGCTTCCGTGAGAGAAGAGGCTCTCTCACACACATGCGCACTAAAAAGGTGCAGTCACCTGACAGGAATAATGCCGAAAAGCTGGGGCACAGACGTACAACTGGATGGTACTTTCCTGTTATAGATCACGGATGCGAGCTAACGTGAAGGCTCCGTGTATCTTCGGACTGCCCACGAATACCTCAGCAAAGCAGATTGCGCCGAACGTCCGGTTCAAGCAATGTTGGCACTTCACAGAGTTCACAATGATAATTCTGTTTCTGACTTGAAGGCTCCGTGTGTCTTTGGACTGCCCACAAATTCACCTCGGCAATGCAGATAGCGCCGAACAGCCAGTTCACACAACTCCGGCACGTCACAAAGTTCGCAAAGATAACTTGTTTCCCGACTAATATAGAAGATCCTGGTCAAACACTATAATGGTAGCCTTGAGAACTCACGAAATCCGTAGATGGAGAGAGCACGCAAAGGGGAGATGACCAGACTGCCCCCTACACAGTAAATCATCGCCAGTGTTGAAAAGAACGAATGAAGAAGACAAGGTAGGCAACAGAAGAATCTTCTTTATTGGTCATCCACTCTCCGACTCAGCTTACCAACTGACATAACTAACATTCCAAAGCAAGCTCCCTTGGGAATGTTCAACTGGGGAATAGTACAGGGGGAAAAGCGGGGCATACCAAAAAGGAGAACTATGGCAAAGGAAAAGGAGGAGATTACAACAAGAAGGTTTTTTTTTTAAGGTCCTTCATAATACCAAATCCCAGACAGGTAGTCTGCTGGATAGTTTTATTATTCAGAAAGCTCATTTCTTTAGGTCTAACGAATTTGCCAAAATTTGGTTCCCCAAATACTTTTCACATCAATATTTGCTTTCCAATATTCATATCCCTGGATAGCGATATTGACTAAATTCACTAGAATAAATCAGCTTGCTGGAGGTGATTATGTGGCTTTTGTGAGAAATAGAAAGCCGAAGGACTTAATTTGTCATCACCCTGAAAATATGGGAATTTCTTCAAGAAGTTAAGGTAACTATTAATAAATGGAGCCTCACAATGATACCATTTGGTATAATTATATATTTCCCTTGGGTAACTGGTTCTATGTATGTAATAGTGTGCATAGTGATGATAACAATGCATTTCTTTGTAATTTGCTGAATTAAAATAAGGATCTTCTTTATTCAAAGTAGTATATGTCTCTAAATCAGAGATTATTCTTTTGACAGTTGCTGTGTCCCAGTCATCTGAAATAGAATATGGAGTGATAATGCCATTCATTGAAACCTTTATCACATAAGGTAATTGCAATGTCTCAGTAGGTCCCATTATCTGATATTGAACCTTTTCCCATGCTATGCTCTCGGTCACAGGATAAGCTACAATGTTTGCAGCATAGAGATCTCTTTGAGCTCTGTGAGATGAAGAATGCAGCTGTAGTTCACGAACCACTGTTGGTTTCATTGTTCTTGCAGGGAAGATGTGTCCATTCAGTAGCAGTAGGACAATGATCATCGTTGGTAGCCCATGATGAAAAGAAAAGTTCCTAAAGCGATCCAAACATTGGACCAAGGGGGAATCAAGTATCTGTCATTAAATCAATGATAGGCATGAAGCAATCTCTTGTATGAAGTGACTGTAGAGCGTGAGTGTTGATGTTGATTCAAGTGGTAGTTCATAATAGACTATGGAGTTGCATTGAACAGTAGCTACTGTAGTGATGGAAGATCAGATTCGTCAGTGGAACTAAATGCTCTGCATAGAATTGGAGACGTAGTGTGCTCTAATATCCCCAGCTGGGAATTCAAGCTAGTAATGTTATTGTTTTATTCAAAGGGCGGTTCATTTAGGAGTAGTGAGTGGTTGAGAGGTTCCACTCTGAATTCTTTTTGATGTCTGTGATAGTCGGCTGTAAAGATTGGCCACATAGTGCCTTTTCACGTGGTTGAAGGACACCTGTCTGTTTCTCCTTGAACCAGACAAAGGAGACAGGATGACATGCCTTTTACCCCAAGAACTGGAACAGTGGTCTGTATGATGGTTCAAAAGCTTGCTTGTCGTGGTTTGTTCACGAACTACATTCCCAACCTTGGGAACTAACCTGTCAGCAACAGTTATAATCTTCTCTTCATAGGTGGCAGCATCAGAGTGGTAGACATTAGATATCTTATCTCTGACATCTTGGATACTCTGGAAAGCATTCAAACATTTCTCTAAGTCAAATGTATTTTCATCCACCACCTTCCCAGGATTATCTAAGCCAGGCAGATACATAGGAACTCCCAAGAGAACCTCATATGGAGTGCGTACTCCCAATACTCATCTAGGCAAGGTATTTAATGTTTTCTGGACGCCATACAGATTATGGTACCAATTAAGACCTGAATTTTGCACCCTAGCAGTCAAGGCTTGGCTAATGATGCCATTAGCACATTCAACTAAACCTTTGAACTTGGCCCTATACGGGTTGCTGTACTGTGGACAAACATCCAGAGCAGGCATTGAATGCCTGTAAACCTTAGAGATGAAAGCAGGACCATTATCTGAGCGAAATGAATGTACTGCCCCAATTGCTACTAGACACTGCAAACCCTTTATGACTGCTGAAGCACTTGCATTTCTCTGTGGCCAAACCCATAGAAATCCAGAACATGTATATATTGCACCAATATATACTTATATCAGTTAACAGAATGTATTTGACAGATGTGGTCCAAATGAATCACCCTGATAGGGATGTTGGAGACTGTGAGGGTCTCTTGACAGTGTAAGCTTAATCTGTTGACATAATTTCTAGTTCTGGTTATATAAAGCAGGCCACCAGTAGCGTTGCTGTAGCATATCTATGGTTGCATTGACCCCTGCATGGGCAGATGCCATTTCCTCATGAGCTACTTTGATAAATTCTAATCTGTACAGTATATTAAGTATTATTCTGTCTCCCACTCCTGGTAGTGTGACTAACGGAGTATGGTCTGATACTTGGGAGGAAAGCCTGCGGGAGGCTTGCTACCTTACTTGGTTGTGTGTATGGCTGTAAGCTATCTGTGTCGATCTTCATTTTAGATCTGGCTAGAAATGCTGCTCTAACAGTCTGATCTGTAGCCTTCGCAGCTAAGTCAGCTGCACATTTTGCTTTGGCGTGCACACCATCACGCTGATGGCCCAAAGTGTGCCTCACATGGACCATCTTATCTATCTGTCTTTTAAGACAGCTACCTTTCCCCAAAACTGTTTATTCTTTATAGAGTGTCCCTTTGAATCCTTGAATCTGTTCAAATACCAATGTTGCAAGTTAACATTGTACCCTTGCACAGAGAGGGGTGAGTTGGACACAATGAGCACGGGAACTGATGAGTCAGCTTTTTGTAATGCAAGTTACAGGATATGAAGTTCTGCATGTTACGCAGTACTGTCACCTAGTATTTTAGTGTGGGTGCATTGTGGATAGAACTCACCATCTTTCCCTACACCTTGCACCATTGCGCTGGCTGCAAAGTACTTAAATTCTGTTCCTACCGCTGGTTGTGCAGAGCCATCTGTATAGAAAATGCTCTGGTAAGACTCAATGGGCAAGGTAGCTGGAGTTGGAGCAACATGTTGCTCGTATTGGGGAAAAGCTTGTGTACAAAGAGTGGGCTCATACTGTAACATTACATCCACCACATTTGAAGAAGAGGCACACTGCACCCACCTTGGGTGTCGGGCACCAGCATTAGGAATGCTTGCCTTGGTCGCCACCTCTAGTGCCGGTATGGGAGAAACTACAATCATTCGTTTTCCTTGCACCAAAGGGCGTGCTTCATAATAACTGTCTGCACAACTGCAAGAAACCTTTCAATGGAAGCAAAACGTGCTTTGGCTGGGGAATACAAGTGTGACTTGTATGCTGTAGGAATGGCCTGTCCCTCATTGTAGGTATAAACTGAGTAACTTGGTGTGACTCTGATAACGAGGTTGGTCTTATTGTCTCTGGTTTGTAAATATTTAGGGGCTTATTTACAAGCCTCTTGAACCGCCGATACATCACTTTTTGTGACAGACTGGCAGCGCAGTGTGCTGACCCATATTTACAAGGACACGTAAAGCCACCCTGCGTGACTTTTCGTGTCCTTGTAAATACGGCCCCTTTTCACGCAGCACTTTGCGTGAAAGGGGCGTTCCATGGGTGTTGATGTGGGTGTTCCACGCAACACCCATGGAATCTGACACATTCCCAGATTTATGAGAAATTGTAAACCTGGGAATGGGTCAGATTGCTGCGCCTTCCCAGGGGAGGCTTCAGGGAGACGCAACGAGGAGAAATGTTTTAATTTCTCCTGTTTTGTTCCGCTTTCTATGCATGCTGCATTATGCAGCACACTTAGAAAGAGAAAAACACCTATCTTGATTGTTTTTGAGCAGGAAGGTATCCCTTCCTGCACAAAAACTATCTCCCCGCAACGCAGACACCCTTGCACCATGCTGCAAGGGTGCCTGCGTCTGCGCATGGCAGCCAATTGTGCGCCAACACAGGGGGGAGCACAGGGATCCGTCATGTCATTGTAGATATGACGCATCCCTGTGCTTTGAAAGTGACTCAGCGCAGTGCAGCCAAATGGTGTGGAGTGCCGCGCTGTCACCTGCTCATAAATTTGTCCCTTATTCTCTAGTATGTCTGCTTCCAGAGCAAGCATGTGTGTTTATTTGTCCACTGTTCTGATGAAACATGGGAGAAATCAAGTCATACGAGGGCTTCACTCGCTCAGAGTAATGCAGCAAGTAAGTACGTCCAAAGTTGAGAAATCCCAGAAGAGATTGCAAGTTCTTCAGTGTGTCGGAAAGCTGCAAGGTAGCACATTTCTGAAGGAAATCAGGGCCTAAACCCTTGCCCTCTCTGGATAACATGTATCCTAGGAAGGTAACCCCAGGGTAGGCAATCTTCAGTTTTTGAAAGTTAATTCTGTAACCATGTGATGTTAATATATCCACAACTCTGTCCACCCTAGTCAGGTGTATGCCCAGATCATCATCTGTAAAACAGATATAATCAATATATGACAATGCCTTTAGATCTGGTTGAAAGATCTCCATAATTCGTGCTGAGAATTGGGCAGGGCTGTTCTTATAGCCCATAGGCAAATGTTAAAATGAGAACTGCACCCCATTGAAACTACCGGCATGCCAAGGGCGTCCCTTCCTAATAGCAAGTCACAGGGGGATATAAGATTGTTTTGCAACCACAAATGCAGTGGCAAAACAATTGCATTTACTACCAATTTCAAATTGCCAGTCACAAACTGGAAGGGGTCACCAGGGGACCCCTTCTCCTTTGTGATTGGCAGCAAAAATGTTTTTTAAAAAGCAAGCAGTGGTCCTACGGACCACTGCCTGCTCTTAAAAAATGAAACTGAAACGTTTTTTTTTTTTTTTTTTAAATGCATCCCATTTTCCTTTAAGGAAAACGAACTGCATTTAAAAAAAACATAATAATTTTATTGAAAAAGCTGTCACAAACATGGTGGTCTGCTGACCCCAGCAGACCACCATCCTTGTGAGTGCCGGCCATTCCCAATGGGTTGTAAAATGCGACCTGCCTCATGAATATTAATGAGGCAGGTCCTTTGGAACCCATTTGGGAATTGCAAACAGTTTCTCAGACACTGTTGTATATCAGTGTTTGCGACTTTGCGAGTCACAAAAACATGCAAATTGCGAGTTGCAAACAATGAGGTTTGTACACCTGGCCCTAAATTCCCTTCTCTGTACCTTTTCCTTACATTTTCCCTTCCAGGTAACCATTCATTATTTCCCTCACTTTCCTACATGTCTCATGTCATAGAAGTCAAGCTCCTCTTCCTAGTAGTCCTGCCCCACCCCATGTGAAAGATTTGCTCGGTAGGAGAGATGGTTGCCCCTCATTAAAGCTTCTATCAGACACAGTCACGTAGTTTTTATAAATGATTTTTTACATACGGGCAGTAGGAATGAAAGTTTAACTTGACGATCTGAAGCTCTATTATGAACAAGTTTTATTTGGTGTGCAGGCTCAGAAGAAGTCCATGCACGAGTTTTGCTCAAACTGTGCCAGCTACAGGACATACTAGGAAACACAGACCAGTGGCTCCCTCTTCTTGCTTCTAATCTGCAATATCCACAGCTCATACTCTAACTCATAGATTGTTTTAGTTAATGAATGCATTGTAGGAAGTAAAGTTTTGACCAAACTGGCACATTGAACCCTTCTGGGCCTGTAGATGGCTGCTGAAGATGTTCATGATGTAGCGTTGCCCTTTGATGTGTGGGCATGTTGCTCCTATAGGCATGTATTTCAGACCCTCACAATATAAAACTAAGACCAGGATTGGTGGGGACAGCACTTTGTGAGAGGAGATTGATTCAGGAGGCACCTGTTTGCACAGTGATATTCCTTCTTGCAATCCAGGTACCTGACCTTTCAGAAAGTAAAGCTCCATCACGCCCTCAGTAAAGGAGGGTGACATCATAGCGGTGCCAGGTGTCCTGGTCAGTGACTCTGCCCATAGTTCGGCTGCAAACCTGCTGGCTAGTACACAACAATGTATAGTGAACAGTGAGCTAAATCACAATGGGTCACCAATGCTCCCATAATGGAAGTGGAATAATGTACACCAAGTCCAGGGACTTTGTGGATGGTTCATTGGACATGTTACGTGGCTTACCATGTCCTGAGTGGATCACAACAGTGACATCCATCACAGAAAAGTGCCTAGAGGTAGAGACTGCACTTATATTGCTTTGACAGTGAAGGGGACAAAGCAATAAACGTGCAGCAACACCCAGTGTTTGCCGGTTTCTACAAAAAAGTTAATCTTCCCTTCATATTGCGTTTTATCACCTAAAATCGGTTTTAACTGGAAACCCTCCTTATTATTAATCACAAAATCATTTTCAGAAAAGAAGAACGCCCACCTCAGCTGTGTAGGAGTCAAAGCCCTAGCAGCGTCTGCAAACTGTTAATTTCTTTGCTCAGTTTAATTGTAATTGTAATTGCATTTATATAGCGCTTACTACCCCTGACGAGGCGTCGAAGCGATTTTCTCTGGAACCCATAAAGGATTAGTGGTGAATTAGTATAGTGAAAATATGAAAGTAATTTGAGCGGTGGATATGTTAGTCAGTTATTTGGATTGAGAACGATAGTGGAGGGATAGGTTTGCATTTATATAGCACTTGCTACCCTTGATGGGGTGTTGAAGTGCTTTTTCAGTGAGTAGCACGCTACTTCGGAACCCATAAAGGATTAGTGGTGGATTAGTAAAGTGAAAGTATAAAAGTGATTTGAGTGATGGACATGTAGGTCAGTTATTTGAATTGAGAAGGATAGTGGAGGGGTAGAGAAGGGAAAAGGCTTTTATTGGGGGCGGGGGGCGAGTAGCACACTACTCTGGAACCCATACAGTGTTAGTGGTGAATTAACATAGTGAAATATGAAAGTAATTTGAGTGGTGGATATGTTAGTCAGTAATTTGTATTGAGAAGGTTAGCGAAGGGGTAGAAGAGGTAAAAGGGTTTGTATTTATATAGCGCTTGCTACCCCTGATGGGGTGTTGAAGCTCTTTTTCGGCGAGTAGCACGCTACTTCGGAACCCATAAAGGGTTAGAGGAGGATTAGTATAGTGAAAGTATGAAAGTGATTTGAGTGGTGGATATGTAGGTCAGTTATTTGAATTGAGAAGGATAGTGGAGGGGTAGAGAAGGGAAAAGGTTTGCATTTATTTAGCACTTGCTACCCCTGATGGGGCGTTGAAGTGCTTTTTTTTTTTTTGCAGCTAGCACGCTACTCTGGAACCCAAACAGTGGTAGTGGTGAATTAGTATAGTGAAATATGAAAGCAATTTGAGTGGTGGATATGTTAGTCAGTTATTTGGATTGAGAAGGATAGAGAAGGGGTAGAAGAGGTAAAAAGGTTTGTATTTATATAGCGCTTGCTACCCCTGATGGGGTGTTGAAGTGCTTTTTCGGCGATTAGCACGCTACTCCGGAACCCATAAAGGATTAGTGGTAAATTAGTATAGTGAAATAGTATAGTGAAATATGAAATTAATTTGAGTTGTGGACATGTTAGTCTGTTGTTTGGATTGAACAGGATAGTGGAGGGATAGAAGGGAATGATTCAGAGTTTTTTGTGTGTGTGTTTATTTTGAAGCTCATAGCAGTAGGAGGAGGCTAGTGATGAGTAAAAGGGAGTGGAGGGGGATGAGTAAAAGGGAGGTGGAGGGGGAAGAGTCAGAGGGAGGGTTTAGAAAGGCTTGTTTTGGGGGATCGGAATAGTAAAAAGAGGTATGAGTTGATGCAAGGAGGGGTGGAGTAGGGAAGAGTCTCGAAAGGTTTATTTTGGGGATCATAGTAGTGGTATGGGCTTTGGAATGAGTGGGAGAATGGAGGTAATGGATATATTGATAGTGGTATAGGGAGAGAAATAGGGTAGTGCATTGGAGAGAGTAGTAGAAAGAGGTTTGAGATGAGTCAGAGAGTTGAGCTAGAGGATATATTGAGAGCAGTATAGGGTGAAAAATAGTGCATTGGAAATGCTGAATTAGAAGAAAAGTAATGAATAAGTAAAAGTAATAAATATATAGATCTAAAAGTAATAAAGATATAGATCCATAAGTACATGGAAGGTATATAGATGCATAAAGGAAGGTAGTATATATAGTTTAAAGATGCATTAAAGAAACTCTGGCTTTCAAGTGTTGTACTTTAAATTAGTTTTATTTACATATATATATATATATATATATATATATATATATATATATATATATATGTGTGTGTGTATATATATAAATATATATTGTAGAGCAATAGTGACGCAATTGTAGGTAAATAGTTATGAAAAAAAGATTTACTTATGTATGTAGTCATTTATATACATGTTAAAAACATAGAATAATGTAACTATCAGTAATATGTACATTTGTTAAGCAGAACAAATGAATATCTATGTATAATAAGTTTTTAAACATAAGTATTCTACACGTTTATACAAAGCAATTCACATATATAGGCACATATCTATAGTAGAAATAAATGCTTATATACAGAGGGATATGCTGTATATTTCTGTTTGCGTATGGTGGTTATGTGGGGAAGAGCCAATTCTTGAGTAGTTTTCTGAAGATAAGGTGGTTATCCGTGGATCTTATGTTGGGGGGTTAAGAGTTCCTTAGTTTGGCTGCTTGAAAAGAGAATGATGTGCCACTCATTGTTTTTTTCTTGTATTTTGGGATTTTGAGGCGAGGTGCCACTCTAGGCGGAGGTTCCTTTGTTGAATGTGTTTGGTGATTTTATTCCTGATAGAGTGGTCCCGTTCCACATATCGCTTTGTGTGTGATACAAAGCAGCTTGAACATGGATCTTCTGGCATCCGGTAACCAATGCAGGGCTTTCAAGGCAGGGGAGATATGGTCTTGCGGTTTTATATGTAAGAGTAGTCTGGCAGCCGAGTTCTGAATCTGTTGTAGTCTTTTCATGGTCATTAAAGGTGATCCGTAGTAGAGGCTATTGGCGTAATCGAGTTTGGACAAAACAAGGGAGATAGTAGCCTGGACCTTGTGTGGAAATCCCAAATGGGGGAAGATTTGTCGCAGAGTTTTTATAGTACCAAAGCTTGATCTTGCTAGTTTGTTCACTTGGGCATTTATTGATAGCTTGGAGTCCATGGTCATTCCAAGGTTCCTTACTTCCTTTGATATTTTAGGCGGTGTTCCCAGATCATCAGGCCACGCGAGCAGGTCATAATGTTTCATATCGCCACACATGAGTATTTCCATTTTGGAAGCATTCAATTTGAGATGGCTCCACGTCATCCATTGATCCAAAGCTCTGAGACAACTGAAAATTGGTGAGTTTCCAATGTCTTTGGGGCATTGCAGTTGAAGGAGAATTTGCGTATCATCTGCATAGTTAAAGCACGTGAGGTGAAATTGATCGATCAGTGCCGGTAATGGCTTCATTTAGATGTTGAAAAGCATGGGTGAGATAATAGAGCCTTGAGAGGCCCCTGCTTTTATGAAGTACGGTTTGGACGAGAAAGGTGGGTTATGGATGACATTAGTTCTGTTGCTAAGGTAGGACGCGATCCAGTCTAGAGCAGTCCCCTCTATGCCGGCTTTGTAGAGTCTTTGTAGCAGTGTCAAAGGCAGCCGAGAGGTCCAAGAGAAGTAGCGCAGCAACCCCGTTGCAGTCAACTGTGCTCTTCAGTTCATCCCAGATGGCAAGGAGGGCAGATTCTGTGCCTCTTCTCGGACGGAATCCCCTTTGGAAGTCTGAAAGTATGGCATTCTCTTCAATGAATTGTGACATCTGGGTGAAAGCTGCTCTTTCTATCAGTTTGCCCAGGTAAGGTCCATTTGAAATCATTCTGTAGTTGTCAGGGTTCATCGGATCCCAGTTTGTTTTCTTCAGTAATGGCCGTATGTATGACTTTTTGAGTTCTTCTGGAAATAGTCCAGTATTTAAGGAGTTGTTGATGATTCTCCTTACTGGAGTGGCAGCAGAGGTTATTAGAAGAATTGTCTTGAAGGTTTGCAGTGGACATGGGTCAGCGGGGCTGCTGCAGGCCTGCTTTCTTTGACCAGGTCCATAAATACATTGTGTGAAATTTGTTGGAAGGAACGGAGAGGCTGGGTTAGAGTATTATTGGATTGTAGCTTTGTAAATGTGTTAGTGCTGATGCTTTATCTCTGTTTTAGGTATGAGTCCAGTGTGTCTGCTTTGTCAGTGTAACCGTGAACTCTTGAGTAACAGGATGAGCTGCTTTTAGGCAATTTGGTTTGCAAAATTTATTGATAATTTTATAGAATTCTTTTTTTGCACATGTAGCATTTTGAATTCTATCTGAATAGTATTTTTTATTAGCTTTTTTGATAGCTGACTTGTACAATCTGTTAATTTTCTGTAGGCGAAGTTTGTCTTGTTTGGTGTTTGTTTTGAGCCAGGCATGTTGCAGCTTTCTAATTTGTTGTTTTATCTCTTTTATCTCTGTATTTCTCCAAGGTGCTTGTTTTCTTTTGTTCTGTTGTGTGGTTTTTAGTGGTATCAGGATATCGAAAGCTTCCTATAGCCACTCATATAGTTTTTGAATAGAATTTATTGTTTCTAAAGCTGTACTGGATGTTAGTTGTGTTTCTATGTGTTCCAAATTCAGTTTGTTCCACGGCCGATAGGTGGATGCACGTAAGGTGGTTTTAGGTGTGTTGCTTAATATTGTTTTATGTTGGAAGGCAAGCAGATGGTGGTCTGACCATGTGACTGGAGTCATCGTTTGAAAGGTAACTAGTTCTGTATTAGCAAAAATGGCATCTAGGATGTGTCCAGCGATGTGTGTGGGTTCGTGGACGATCTGATGCAGGTTCACTGCTTCTAGGTCAGCGATGATTGTTTTCTGATGGGGCATTTTTGGTTTGTCAATCCAAATATTGAGGTCATCCAGAATGCAAAAGTTGAATTGTATCACAATGTTTTATGGAGATGGCATCAACTTTAGTGATATGTAATGTTTGCCTGAACACAACAGCTCGGCCTCCTCCTTTTTTGCCTATCCGATTTTGGGTGATCGCTTGATAGCCCTGGGGAATGGCTTCATGCAGGACTGGAGCCATATCATCTCCCAGCCATGATTCAGTTATGAATAGCATGTCTGGTTTTGCATCAGTGAGAAGGTCGTGGATGTAATGTTTGTTTTTAGAGAGTGGTTGAGCCTTTATTAGTAGACAGTTTAGAGAATGTGCTTTGGAGATAGTGTGACTTTGTTTTGTAGAGGAGTGAGCAGTATTTTGTGGGCTTGCAGCTGGTGTGTCCTTAGTGTTGGTATTAGGTATCTGAGGATAGAAATTGTGTAGCTTTTCTGTATCGTGTTCTTCGTCCAGCAGGCTAGGAAGGCATTTTGATGGTTTTCCATACATAGGTGGTGGAGACAGTGTTTGAGAGTGAGTTAGTGTGCTGTGTTATTTTTGTAGTGTAACCTTGTTGTGCAGTAGACATGGAGAAGTGAAGTTGTGAGGTGTGGCACGTTTCTTATTTTGTTTGTGTCTGTTTAGGGTGGAAGGTGTATGAGTTAGGGGTGGCGGTGCAGCATGTGGGTCATGTAGTCAGGTTCTAAATTGTCCAATGGATGAGAGGCGGTTGAAGGAGAGTTGTTGTGATGCTGTATATATGTTGGGTGTGGTGGAAGAGCGAAAGCTTGGTATTGGAGTTTGTTCATTTGTGTAATTTGAAAGGTGGGTGTATGTTTGTAGTTTGTGATGGAAAGTAGTATGAGGTGTTGTGCTTGAGAGATTTTGTTGTGCTGGTGTGTGTGATATGTTTTGTTTTTGAGGAGTAGTGAAAGGAGATTTTGATATATTTGTTTTATGAGATGGATTTTTTTGTATAGTATTGTTTGCGAGTGATGGTTGTAAGGTAAAGGGGGTGGTGATATGTTTGTGAGTAGAGTGTATGTTGTGTGTAAGAGGGGATTAAGTAGAGTTGTAAGTGTTTGTCTTAGACTTGTTTGCTGCAAGAGGTAATATGTGTGGTGCAGTGGAGTGTTGATGTTGTGTGGATGTCTTATTGTGGTCAAAAGAATCAATCAATCAATCAGGGGTTTATATAGCGCGCTACTCACCCGTGAGGGTCTCAAGGCGCTGGGGGGGTAGGGGCGGCCGCTCTGGGTCAGTCGAAGAGCCAGGTCTTGAGGTCCTTCCTGAATGTGTGCAGGGTGGGGGAGCATCTGACGTTCACAGGGAGCTCGTTCCAGGTTTTTGCTGCGATGTAGGAGAAAGCTCTTCCGCCGGTTGTCGTTCTGCGAATGCGGGGAACCTCAGCCAGGGCGAGGTCGGCGGAGCGGAGGTTCCTCTTGGGTATGTGGAAGGATAGTCTTTCGTTGAGGTAATTGGGTCCGATGTTGTTGAGGGATTTGTAGGCGTGGGTGAGGAGTTTGAAGGTGACCCTCTTTTCGACGGGGAGCCAGTGGAGGCCTCGTAGGTGTTGGGTCATGTGTTCATGGCGCGGTGTCCCGAGGGCGAGTCTGGCTGCGTGCGTTCTGGATGGTTTGTAGTTTGTGTAGAAGAGTTTTGTTGATTCCGGCGTAGAGGCGTTGCCGTAGTCCAGTTTGCTGGTTATGAGTGCGTGGGTGACGGTCTTTCTGCAGTCGGGGGATCCATTTGAAGGTCTTACGGAGGATGCGAAGGCAGTTGAAGCTGGTGGAGGCGACAGTGTTGATCTGGCGGTTCATGGAGAGGGAGGAGTCGAGGATGATGCCGAGGTTCCGAGCGTGGTCTGTGGGGGTGGGTGGGCTCCCGAGGGCGGGTGGCCACCAGGTGTTGTCCCAGGCGGTGGTGCAGGGTCCGAGGATGAGGATCTTGGTTTTCTCTGAGTTTAGCTTCAGGCAGCTGTCCTTCATCCAGGCTGCCACGTTCTTCATTCCTTCCTGGAAGCAGAGTCTGGTGTTTTCGGGATTGTTCGTGAGCGAGAGGATGAGTTGGGTGTCATCGGCGTAGGATACGATGTTGAGACCATGCTGTCTGACGATGGCGGCGAGGGGGGTCATGTATATGTTGAAGAGCATGGGGCTGAGAGATGATCCCTGGGGTACTCCGCAGCTGATTTCCGTGGGTTTGGAGAGGAAGGGCGGGAGTCGGATCCTCTGGGTCCTGTCGGAGAGGAAGGATCGGGTCCAATTGAGGGCGGCTCCTTGTATTCCCGCGTCGTGAAGTCTGGCAGCGAGCGTGCGATGTGAGACGGTGTCGAAGGCTGCGGAGAGGTCTAGAAGGATGAGGGCTGCGGTGTGTCCCTGATCCAGTAGCATGCGGATGTCGTCGGTGGCTGCGAGGAGGGCGGTCTCGGTGCTGTGGTTGCTGCGGAGTCCAGACTGAGAGGCGTCCAGGATAGAGTTCTCTTCTATGAAGGTGGTCAGCTGGGTGTTTACGATTCTCTCGTTGACTTTGGCCGCAAAGGGGAGGAGAGAGATGGGCCGGTAGTTCTTCAGGTCCGTGGGGTCGGCCGTAGGTTTCTTGAGGAGGGGTTTTACCTCTGCCCGTTTCCAGTCGTCTGGGCAGATGCCTGACCTGAGGGAGGCGTTGATGGTTCGTCCTAGTTCGGGTGCAATGGAGGCGGCAGCTCTGTGGAATATGTGCGGTGGGCAAGGGTCCGTTGGGGCTCCTGAGTGGGTTTTCTTCATGGTCGTGGTGATGAGTTCGACGGTTGCGGGATCCCCAGATGTGATGGTAGGTTTGTCGGCGGCGGTGGGTAGGGGGGTGGTGTTCGTCGTTGGTACGTTGAAGTTGTCGTAGAGGGCCTTGATCTTCAGATGGAAGTAGGAGCTGAGCTTGTCACAGAGTTCCTGGGAGGGTGTGACGTCCGTGGATTCGCAGGTGGGTTTGGCGAACTGCTGTATGACATTGAACAGTTCCTTGGCGTTGGATACGTTGCTCTGGACTTTGTCTCTTATGAATGTCCGTTTGGTGTCTCTTATGCGTTGGTGGTACTCCTTCAGGGCGCTCTTGTGGTTGTTCCGTGATTCCGTGGTTCTCAGGTTTCGCCAGGATTTCTCTAGGCATCTGCAGGAGCGCCTGGCTTCTTGAAGTTCTGCAGTGAACCAGGTGGCTTTTAGAGGGCGTTGTTTGGTGGGGGCGGAGGGGTGCGAGCTTGAGAAGAGGAGGGTGTTTATGGAGAAATGATGGAAGGCTGAGTATAGGTTGGTTTGCGACATAATGGAGTCTGTTAGGTATAATTAAAGCAGGGAGTGTGTGTCTGATTGGGATATAGTTCAGTGTGGTGTGGAGTTGGGTTGTTTTAGTCATGAGTCGATTGGCTAGTGGTATAGGATAGAGTTTTGTACTGTTTGTAGGTGACGGTGCAAATGTGTGGAAGCTGGGATAGAAGGATGTATAAGTGTGGTTTGTGTGGGTTTGTAGTGGGTGCTGAGACATAGAATTTTGTATAGGGTTAGTTTGTAGTAAATGTGTAGAGTACATGTGCTGTGAGTATGTTACTCTGGTTGTGGATGTGGGTGGTGTAGGGTGGGTGCTGGTGTATATGAAATTGGGCAGCATTTCTGGCCCTATTCCTGACCAGTCTCGAACAGGCTCACACAGGCACTCACCCTTGTCCTCTCTGCCCTTAGCTGAGACGCCCCAAGCCTTGGCCTTTTATAGCACTAGTAGTCAGGTGACCCCTTCAGCCAATGGAAACCCTAGACCTAACCCTAACCAATCACAACACTAGCCTTAAACTCTGGAACCAATAGGAGACCAAGACCTTACAGCCAATCATAGCCCTAGTCCAAGCACTCAATCAGGCACAAAACCCTAACCCCTTGTCCAATAGAAGGCATAACCCTAGTCCCAACAAACAATCACACAGAAAACCCTAATCCCTGCTTCCTATAGAAAGCCTAACCCTAGGCCCTAGTCCTAACCCTACATTAATTGAATCACTGACCCAGAAACCAATCAAAGCCCTCAGATACCCAACCAATGAGAACACTAACCCTAATCCAATAGAAACACCAGATACAACCACCAATCAGTGCACACATGTACCATCCAATAGCAGACTATATAAGGTCCCAGGGACCTTCAGACAAGGTTTGCTGGTCAGGGAGTTGGAAGCTGCTCCTCTATTTAGAATCTCCTAGGAGACAGACAGGCTCAACCCACACTTTGGACTTCTGCAGGTAAGGGCCTAACCAACTTTGTCCTCCAATAATCCTGTTTGTATAAAACTTTACTCACTCTCCCAGACAAAAAAATAGTGCACAATCCCTAGAAAACACAGCTTAAACAGCTCACAGCAGCTTACTGCTGTCTCAGAGCACCCTCTGATGTAGAATATCCCTGTTGCTAAGGGGGGAAAAGGAGGGGTATGGGAGGCTGGTTTCACTCACTTGCTATCACAAAATGGGAGCTGGGGGTGTATTGCTTAACATGCAGGTCTGAGCACAGATCAAGGGAGAAATTAGGAGGGAAAAACAAGTAGTCATGGGCGAATGTAAGAAAAAACAACAGATTTTGGACTGCAAATCCCACAATTCAGCAGGTTAAATTAAACAGTCACTGGCAACTAAAAACCACAAGTTTCTACACAAAACAGGTGAGAAATGATGTAATCACGGAAAGGTTAAAAACTTCGGGGCATATTAGCAAGGAGTTGCGATATTTATCGCAAAACGCGCTTAGCACGTTTTTTGTTAACGCCGCCTATCGCTGGAAATTATCGCTGAGATAACACCCTATTAGTAAGGTTTATCTCCATAGCGATAATATTTCCAGCGATAGCGGCAAAATGCGAGAATATCGCTGGAAAACCAGCGATATTCTTGCATTAACGCTAAGGTGGATTCAGCATTAGAATCCACCTCCTATACCTTAAACAGGTAAGTCAAAGTCAGTAGCAGATGTTAAAATCTAGCGATAAACGCGCTTAGCGCGATTTATGTTATCGCTTCGCCTGCCTTGATAATAGGGGTTAGTGGTGTTAGCGACTGTTTACAGTCGCTTTTAGTGGGGAACGCCTACCTTGCATGTCATTAGCGATAAATATCGCTGACATGCAAGGCGATGTAATTCCCGGCCTCTAACGCCTGAAAGCTGTCGCTAACGCCTGTTAGCGACAGCTTGCTAATAGGGCATTAAAAATATCGCCGATTTAGCGGCAAAAAGTGCCGCTAAATCGGCGATAAAGCCCTTGATAATATGCCCCTTCAATTTTTAAACTGTAACGACCACAAGCAAAACAGTTCAAAATAATGCAATCACGGGTAGGAAAAATCACTTTTCAAATTTTCAAAGAGAGCACTAGTCTGACTCCTTACCACCTTCTGGTATTTGGTTCACTGCAATCTGGGGCACAGGGAAACTCCAGCTCACAAAATGGAGGTGATTGTTTTTGGGGTTCACCCAGCAAACTCTTAAGGGGCCTGGGCGGGTGTGAAAGTAGGGCTCAGGGTTGCCTGGGAGCTGGGAAGCCAATCAGCAAGCTTAGGCTGATGCCCAGGGAGGCTGGAAACTAGCAATGGACATTGAAACGGATCCCTTCTGGGCCCTGCAGTCATGTCCTTAGCTTTTCAGGCAAAAACACTCATTGATTTCTGAATAATGGGTGCACAAGCATTAAGGTAGCCATGTTGTTCCTGCTTACATTTCTAATTCTTTACTTACTCTTGCATTCCCTGTGAGTGTTTGCTTTTTCCAGGAGGTTGTTACTTTTTTTTCAGGCAGCATATTACTTGTGTCTTGTGCATAAATTGAATTGAGTTGCTTCCAGGTGTTTATAGCGGGGCACAATTGGGTTGTAGCTGAAGGCAGTGCGAGTTTCTTTCAGTGGAACAGTATGGTGTTCAGTGGGGGAGAGTATGTGGCACTATGGCCAGAGCTGCCCAATTTAGAACTGGGGAACCAGGTTCAGCCTTCATGACCAGTGCACTAGACCACTCTCCTGCGGGAGCACGTTCCCATGCTAGACCTTGAGAAGCTCTGGTGTCTTAGCCCCAGCTGGTGGACCCTAGTTGTGTCAAGTGTGGGTTAACCTCGAAGGCCTGCCCACCACAATTCATACTGAAGTTCACCTCCAGTCTTGCGGGCAGGCCTACGAAGCAGCACACCCTAGAGCAACAGTGACTCTGTCACTGAGGTCAAAGGACCCTTGAGGCCACTCCGCCTCACCCATTGGTATCTCAATTGGCCTTGTTTCAGCAGTAGTAGTGCAACTTACCAGGGACTGGCAATGCAGGATTTGCACGTACACCAATCTAAGTTTGCAAACTTCCCAGTCTCTCTCCTTCATGCATAAGCACTTTTAACATGTGCTGCCTGCTTTGGGGGCACTGGAATTATGCATCAATGAAGGACAAAATTATGTCGTTTTGAATAAATTATGCAGCAAAAAAAGGCTGCTGCATAATGCGGTACATTTTCTAATACTTTATTATTTTGACATTTTTACACATACTAAGAGTATCTACAAAGGTTTTGCCTCAGTGTCAGTGTAACATACAAATGCAGCAGTGAGAAAGGTGACCAGTCAACCTTTGCAAAGGGCACTCCCCTTCGTAGCAACACAAGTCCCTTTTTTTAGTAACTTTTGATCCGTTTGAGCTACAATTTTTTAGTTAAAATTGTCAGATTATGCAACAGCTGATGTATTATCTGGCAAATATGGCAGAAGCCATAATTATGTGGAAAACATTTGCAAACTAAAATATTTTGCCATTCATGTTTGAACTGCTCTTGTGGAAAAAGGGAGGAGAAGTGCTGATGACAAGTGGCTTGTGATTCCACTTTTAAGCGTATTTGGGACATTCTTTGATTTGAAACGTATCCCACTTTGTGCTTGTATTTTAATGTTAATAACTCATATTAATCCTTCAATAAACATGTGTATCCATTGGTTGAATCAAATAACGTAATAAGCTGTAAGCGGTCAGTGAAATGCCAAACAAATACTAATAAATTAGATGTTTGCTCTTTCTAGCCACACTTCTGACTCCACCCACTGACCCAATCCTCGGGCTATTCCCACCCTCTGATTCTCTGCCCACAGTTTCCCTACTTTCCCCCCCCCCCCACTTCGACCACTGATAACACTTTTCGGTCCAACAGAGTGTAGAGCCCGATCGTATTGTATTTCTGTTGGTCTTTTGCACAGGAGAGCTTCTCTTTGGTCCAATTGCTACGGCTGTGGCCTCACCACTTCTTTGATCCAAGTCTAGCAGCTAGTGCCAGGATGAGTCAGGGAGCTGCTTTGCTCCACAGATAGCCAGATGTAGGTACCCCATCTGTAGCAGATACTGGGTGATTGTCTAGACAGTTCTGCAGTGACATACACGTCCCGAATGCCTTACTTCCCAGCGCAGTGCGGGATGCAGTGTCTCTAGGCCAAGAGAATTTCAGGGGTTAATATTTTTTATTATATGTGAGGTTATTTAGCAGCTAGTGGTACTGTATGCAGGGACGCATTGCACAAGGTGACAGGGTGCACTTTTGTGTGGCATATACTTTAATGTGGATCGTCTCTAGGAGCTAGGTTGTCCACGCTTACAGAGGGTGTTGGACTGAGACAACTGGAGGTTGTCTGCTGCCAGGTACAGAATCCTGCAGGCTGCTTTCTGTGCTTTGTGAAACTAAGTGAAGCTTTGGTTCATATGGAACCTTCTGTGGGATTTCTTTCGGGTATGCGTTTAGTTTTGCCCGTGATTGAGGTTGTGCAACCACATTTTGTGTGTGTGTGCAATGCAGCGTAGCAGTTTCCGTCTCTGATGTATACAACGGAGTGTGTTAATGGTCCTACCACAAAGACCTTAGTGTCATTACAGATAACATTCACACTCCAGTGGGCCACCACTTGCATTCATCCTTTTGAGGATGATAAGGCATGTCCCATCGTGAGTGTAATGATTCTGACCTATTACAGAGGGGTGGGCATGAGGATGATGGGAATAGGAAAGACTCTATGGATGAGGAGTAACAGGTCATGAACAGTAGATTTATCATCCCCTCTGACACTCATATTCTCATTCTGTGGATACATTCTACAGCACAGTGCAAAATGTAAATAGAGCCGTTGTCTGACAGGGACATTTCTACAGTGATGTTTTCCTTTTGCCGCCCTGGTCTGTATGGTATGGGAGTGCCTGCCCGCCTTGGGGTAGTGGGCAGACACGAGTCGTGTGTTTCCTCCCACCTCCCTCAAGCTTCCATTTTTTAACTCAGTTCATTAGAATCAAGTCTAATGGTCCATGTGCTACAATCTTTTTCAGTGGCACACAGCTAGCAATATCTACAAAGAAGTCAGACCTGGCTGAGTCTAGGAAGATGGGAAATATATGTACAAGTTATAAGTAGCTTTTTGTGTTTGCATATATAAGTTAATACATGCATTTGGGTTACGTGTGTGAGCGCATGCAGAAGGAGGCCGGCATACATAACCATACATATCCAAGCATGTATGGACATATATTTGTGTGTATAGCAAATGTCAGAATTCTGTAAAAACACCCGGGCCTTTGTGTGTGTATCTCTTAAAATCTGTTGCCATGGTTGTGAGTGTTTGAGCCCGGGATGCCGATTTTCCGCAAGCGAGTCTGGGCGTCCTTGTAAAATGTATCAACAGCAGAATGTGTGGTGTTGTACACATCATAGATTAGTAGATGAGCACTGCAAACTGAAATTGGTGAAAGTGTGCTGAAGGATGCAAGATTTGTTTCTCCCACCCTGATTCAGTTCTGGAAATTCAGCACAGGTTTTCAGAGCCTTTCCAGGCTCATGACAACTGTTGAAGGAGGCTGAGAGTCTGCGAGTGAGGGTGTTTGGGCATTTTAAATCGTAAAGACGCTCTTCTGCTGCTTTCTGGGCAAATGTACAATCAGTAGCGGCCCGTGGTGGGAGTGCTGCCGGGCAGTGACGTGGGGCGGGGAAGGGGCAGGGTGGGGGATGGTACGGAATACGGCTGTATAGAGGTAAGTAGACATATAAATAAATAAAACGAATTTCGTTGCACGCGCTGCATCACCAAATGCGATGCAGCGTGCGCAACGAAATTCATTCATTCATGCAGAGTTTGTACTACACACCTTATAAGTAAACAAACGCCTCATTGCTTCCCTTGTTAATATGGAGCTGGAATTAAGGACCACATATACTATGCATTTTTACAGTTCAGAACGCACTGATTTAGCTTTTGTGGTTATAAAAATGATTTTTCCAATGTATTATTCCCATTTTAAGAGTCAGAAAGGCTTTTCCAATTTCTAAAACAAATTTGAGACCAATTGCATTTCCAATGCTTGTTTAAAAATGGGTACGATGGTGCTATCACTCCATGTTTTAGGAAAATGGCCATGCGCTGCTGCGTTGCATACTTGCTGGGCGCAAGTCTCTGCCTCTGGCCTCTTTTTCAGAATGAGCAGACAAGTTGCATACTTGAGTTAGTATGGGTGCCCATAACAATTCAACAGCTTTAAAAGTATCGACAGGCACCCGGGTGCTTTTCCAAGGGCGCTGTATTTTAGTGCTATGGTGACCTCTTGAATGCTAATTGGCTTCAGGGGTTCGAAGATTACCACCTTTGCTGGGGCCTGAAGTAGACCAATATCTACATTGTTTGTATTAAAAAGTCCCTCCAAAGTGGTTCAACCATGCTTCAGGGGCAACTAAGACCTCCAGGGTTGGCACTGAATTATAAATAAGAAAGGGAGAGTTAACAGTCTTCCAAAACAAGATACAGTAACCAGTATCTGCTGCCCGTAATAAGTCCTCCCAAGCCTGCTCCTGAAGTTCCTTTTCCTAGTTGCTAGGGCTAATTTGTAGCTCCTTCTTAGATCTTGGATGTGCCCCCTATTTCTTGTGCGTTTTTGATGCGCATTTCTTAATTTCGTGCTGGTTCTAGCACAATGTTTATCGAACCAGCCATGGGCCTTACTATTTTTGCTTTGGTTCTTTATTAGGGCTCTCAATTTATCTGCAACCGCATTTGTGATATTATGGACTGCTATTAGAAGCCTTTCATGGTTCACTTACCACTCAGTTCAAATGTCAAAGGCTTCGGGGTTCTCCTTAACTACGGACTCTAATAGCCTATTTCCATTTATACTTGCCCATTTTAGGCTGGGCCCATTTTTTTCCGCTATTTTAATGGGTATTGCTTGATTTGGGTCCTTCGCCTTATGGCTAATAATGTTAAGAGTGAGCTTAAGCACCAAATGATTGTTAAGTACTGAGAGTTCTATCTTAAGGGATCTGACTAGAGTCGGTACAGTAACCAAAATAATTATTGTATTGTATTGTAATTGCATTTATATAGCGCTTACTACCCCTGACGAGGCGTCGAAGCGCTTTTCCGGCGAGTAGCACGCTACTCCGGGACCCATAGAGGATTAGTGTTGAATTAGTATAGTGAAACATGCAAGTAAATTTTAAGTGGTGGATAGGTTAGTCAGTTATTTGGATTTGGAAGGATAGCAGAAGGATAGAAGAGGGGAAAAAAAAGCTTTGTATTTATATAGCGCTTGTTACCCCTGATGGGGTGTTGAAGCACGCTACTCCGGAAACCCATAAAGGATTAGTGCTGAATTAGTATGGTGAAATATGAAAGTAATTTGAGTGGTGGGTATTAGTCAGTTATTTGGAGTGTGATCTATAGTGGAACAATGTCCATTTCCATGGACTGTGGATAGCGAAACTCCGTTTGGCTCTACCTCTTGCTCTAACAGCTCCATATTTAATCTATACAAGGTTTCATTTATGGACTCGCCATATGGGTCATGAGGGAAATTAGACTGTTCTCTCCCGAAACAGTCTAAGTGACCACATGCTAGACTGTTGGGACATTGGCATTTACTTGTATTAAACTCACCAGCCCAAAAATACATGTAATCAATTCATTTTTTATTCGCAAAAGCCTGATTTCCTTACCCAGTTCTGCAACGACCATATTCTGTGTGCTATTAAAAACAGTAATATAAAAATTGATCAAAATGACCTCATATTTTTGTTCTATCGTAAGATACACCAACTGGTAATACGGGAAACTATTAAAATGCTTTATAATGGCAATGGGTGCTAAAGTTGAAATAAGTGTTGCGAGCCCACCTTTAGCGCTCCCGCTGCTCAATGGAGAAGCTGGGGTGAGAATGGATACATAACCATTTACATGAAGGTCTTCCCTGAGCCAGGTTTCCTACACACAGATAATATGGGCGGTGTATATGGTGTTCAGCCAGTCTGGATTCCTCATTTTACATTTTACCCCGGCAACATTCCAGGATTTGATTACCATATAATCAATGATGTTATTATTTAGCCCCTCTGGACTATCCCTTGGATCTCGTTCCGTATCCTGTTGCGCTCAGGCCTAGCCACTGGTGCTCTGCCCTATAAACTCCTCCCGTCAATCCTGTTCATCAAGGTGGGATAATGGGGCTAACCTGTTTGTTGTTATAAGGGGAGCAAAAAGATTACTATTCTTAAACAGGGATGCAACATGTCCACTATCTAGTGGGCGATGGGTTCGCTCTTCGAAGGGTCGGGACATTTGCAGCATTGGTCTAGAGGGAATGCTTGGTCTATAGAAAAATCCTAACGGCAAAGCCCTAATCTTACTCATGAAAAATGTCATGTGAGCAAGACCATGTAACAGCAGTTCCACGAGTCGAGGATTCCTAAAATGAATAATTATGCAACCCCCTGCTATCTCCTTTGGTGTATACCAAGCCAAGCCACTCTTCTCACATACACCACCTTCTGGGTCAGATCTCCCGTCCAACCCGAATTCATTTTCGACCAATGTGATGACTTATTTTTCAATGCCATGTAGTCTTCTTTGGCCCCCACAGATAGCTCAGGTACACTCACCAGGATAATAATGTATGGGGTACATGCAGGCAATAATTGTGGGTAGCGTATGCCTTACAAACAATAGCAGGCAGTGGTTTACCGGTCAGACCCTCCACCATTTCGCGATTCGCAAAATCAGCTAAGGAGCGCCATGACCGCAATATTTATCTCTTTGGCTGCAAAAAGGTCTCTGTCAGACAGGAAATAAAATTGAGCCATCTGAATGGCTGTACGTACACACATGCTGTAGAGCCATAATAACTGCCTGCTTCCTCCTGCCGCATTAAGGATTACAGAAGCGAAAGTACAATCGTGTCAGTGGGCCCTGCCCATTGACAGGATTGTACACATTGAGTCTGCATTCTATGCTACACTCGCCTCACAGAACAAAGGGGAAACCAATGCTGAGATAGAAAGACGCGAAAACGGAAGTAGCGCTTCATTGGCAAACTCTGTAAAGTGGAGATAATGTGTTTAAGTGTGAATAAAAACCAATCTGGCCACTTTGCGGCTACTTTGTCTTGTTTGAACATTTTTGTTTTCTTTCTTTTGTTTCTCTGTCTCGAGGATGCATTTTGGAAGAAAAAAGCGTCTGGAAAAAGACGACATATGCTGCAGTGTGATTTTTTTAGGTCTCGCCTGGCGTTAGCAGCGCGCATGCGTTGCTCTCGCCATGCGAGGGCTTCTTGGAATCAATACAGATTCCGAAGCTTTCGGAGGCGGAGTTGAAGCCCCGCCCATCTTCTTCATTCGCTGGCGTCATCCTCCATGCAAAACGCAGGCTCACGATTGAAAAGGAGGCTTCTTAGTCCCTCCTTGTTACCGCCCTGTCCACTTTTGGCCCCGCCACCAGGATTGGATCTCTCACTTGCGGCGTTACACACTCTCCTTCATTAGCTGCTACGCACTATATTTTTCGCACAACGCCGACAACTTGTTACCTCAGTTCGAAACATTCCACGCGACGTGATCCCAGCAGCCAATTGGGACGCAGCAATAAAGACAACAAAAATAGCGATTGGCCCGGTAAAACTGCTGCTCATGCCCTCGCCTGGTGCTCCTTCACTCCACAGTTTATTGAATGGGAACTGGGAATTGGAGGGGCGACCATTCCCTTTATAACACCGTATACACACACACTCGGTGCGCGGTTAATTCGAAGTCTCGCGGACTAGGAAGTGACCGTGCGGCGTTTTAAAGTGTTGCGGCAGCTGTGGCGAAAAACACTGATGCTGCTCCTGCCGGTCAGCCGAGTGAGTACTCAGCTAAAGTCCTCTAGGCACCCGTGTGACGCATGCTGCCTGCGTGTTATTCGGTCTTCACAATCATGTTTGTTGTTTGTCTTAGGGGGAAAAAAACCCTCCTTGAAGGATCGAATCGATTCAGACAGATAAAACCCAATGAAATTTGAGGTGAACGCGTCTCCATGGTAACCAAGTCGATGCCATGTAGTCTTCTTTGGCCCCCACAGATAGCTCAGGTACACTCACCAGGATAATAATGTATGGGGTACATTCAGACAATAATTGTGGGTAGCGTATGCCTTACAAACAATAGCAGGCAGTGGTTTACCGGTCAGACCCTCCACCATTTCGCGATTCGCAAAATCAGCTAAGGAGCGCCATGACCGCAATATTTATCTCTTTGGCTGCAAAAAAAGGTCTCTGTCAGACAGGAAATAAAATTGAGCCATCTGAATGGCTGTACGTACACACATGCTGTAGAGCCATAATAACTGCCTGCTTCCTCCTGCCGCATTAAGGATTACAGAAGCGAAAGTACAATCGTGTCAGTGGGCCCTGCCCATTGACAGGATTGTACACATTGAGTCTGCATTCTATGCTACACTCGCCTCACAGAACAAAGGGGAAACCAATGCTGAGATAGAAAGACGCGAAACGGAAGTAGCGCTTCATTGGCAAACTCTGTAAAGTGGAGATAATGTGTTTAAGTGTGAATAAAAACCAATCTGGCCACTTTGCGGCTACTTTGTCTTGTTTGAACATTTTTGTTTTCTTTCTTTTGTTTCTCTGTCTCGAGGATGCATTTTGGAAGGAAAAAGCGTCTGGAAAAAGACGACATATGCTGCAGTGTGATTTTTTTAGGTCTCGCCTGGCGTTCCAGCGCGCATGCGCATGGGCTGACGCCTGGCCACTCCTCGGTGCGACCGAAAACCGTTATATTTGTGCTCGGCTCCACGAAAAGGGAACTTCGTGCGTGCCACCAACTGGATTACATTAGGCACATTTTTAAACTTGTTTCACATTTGTTTTTGCCCGGAACACTAGCGCTCGTGCTTTGAGTCACTGCACGCTTGTTTGGTCAGTGGTTACGTAGAGCTCTTGAAGACATAGGTTTCTGCCGAGCACAGGAGGCATTTCAGCCCCTCCCACTAGTTTAACATTTTCTCCATATTCACAGATTTAAGTGTACTGTAGTCGTAACACGCTGTAAAACGACATGTCCAGTCACGCTGTGTTCAGCGCACGCGTAGTACAGCAATGTTTCACCAGACCCTGGGTTTCGGCAGAGTACGTGTGCTTCCCGTCCGTGGTTGGGGGGCCCGACTACTGTGACCCACCAGTGGTGAGTGAGACGTAAACACCCAGTCCTGCAGGGATGATTAAAGTACCCCTTCCCAGAGGAGATTACTCTCATCGCCCATGAATACTCCCATTGCACTTTGTTGCGGTGCGATAATCCAGGTTAATGCGCAGGCTGCGGAGAGCGTAAAGGAGACGCAGATAAAGTTTGTGTCTGTATGCCGCAAGTCATAGGTGCGACCCTGGATGGTCCGATACTGCTTTTTAACAAAAAGTACGTTTCATCATATGGTAGGCAGAACGTCCCGCGTGCTATCTGTCGGAGTGTTGTTTTGTAATGCCACCTGCGCCCCCTGACCTCGGCTCCATTATAATTGTGGCCAGTCTCTCTTCCGGCATCTGACCCCCCGCCACCATATGTTAGGGCCCAGTCCTTACTGCCTCCCCTAAACCCAGCCCTCTGGGATGGTGGGCCAGTCCTACCTGTACCCTCTGGCCCCAGCCTCCTTTAAATGTTGGGCTAGTCTTTTCGGTACCCTCTAACCCCATCGCCCTTTCAATGGCCTTTCAATCATTCATGCTTCCTATGTTGCCATGCCACTTTGGTTATTTATTTATTGGTAATTTTTTCATTAGAAGCGTATCGCTTGGGAACTGCTTCCGTTAGTGGGCGAGGACTGTTTTTTCCTGCACACCCCTCTTAAGTTGGAATAAAGGCTGCCCCCTCTCTCCGGCCGTCACTCAAATATCACACACATCACAAAATATAGCTTCCAAGTTTTCAGTGTGCGTGCATGTCACATTTGGATGTCTCATTTGTGACACCTTAAGGGACACTCGGTCACAAGCAGCTAAAAAAGAAAACTGGTGCAGAGCATAAAGTTTAATTCTTGTTTTATTTTTGGAACCAAGGATCTTCAGCGCTTAACATTGTGAGCACCACGAGTACCAGAACTCACAGGAAGAAAAATGATTACATTAAGTACTCACACCCAATTTAGGATCTTCTGGGATCACCAAGTTGTTCCAGTTTAGGTCGCAGTCTACTTTACGCTTTGGGACTTAGTTCACATCCAAGATGAAAACCTTGTCCTTGCTATCACTTTCCAGGACTGGGCTTGTGTGTGACAACGTAATGCATTCTGGGTAATGTAGTCTTAGTGGAACTAATTAAACTAACAAGAGTGGCCACCATAGTTGTAGGACGTAAGTTTTAAAAATCCTCGGAGCATACATTTCAAAATTAGTGGCATCACATATGGTGGCCCATTGCAGTGTGCACACGCCTTCCTCTATTGACAAATATTACATGGGCAGTAGCAAGCCAAGTGTCGAAGCAGGAGCCTATAGTGAGGGCATCAGAATCAAATAAAGATTACGTTACCAGCTTTAAATAAGCTTTGCACACTTCAGCTGCTGTTTTCAGCTGCAGAAATAAATATCGAGCAGGCCTGTATTTCACTTTATCTCCTGTGCCCTCCCCACCCCACACCACCTCCCGTCTGTCCCTGCTTATTTAACTGTTTGTCTTCCTCCCTAAGCATTACACACTTCAGCTGCTGAAACAAATATAGAATCTCTCCTCGGATATATCGTGATTGCCTTAAAAACACAGATGTCCAGCAGCCGAGGCATACTCCTGCATGCACAATATCATATAAGTCGATCAGTACACATTCAGAACCCAAGCAGTCTTTCCCAACTCTTCGCCCCCAAAAAACCGAAATACACAAAACTCTCACCTGCAACTCAGCACCAACTCAGCATCAGTGCAGCACCAGTGCAGAACCACCTCACCACCAGCGCAATTCAGCACTAACGCAGCACTACTTCAGCATCAGCACAGCATTTACACAGTTTTACTCAGCACCACCTGAGCACCAGTGCAGCACCACCACCTCCACATAACTCAGCACCACAGCATCACTCAGAACCACCTCAGTATCACTCAGCATCACCTGAGCATCATCTCTGCACCAGCACACCACCACTTCAGCACCACCTCACCATAATTCAGCACCACCTGAGTATCATTCAGCATCACCTGAGCATCACCTCCGCATCAGCAAACCACAACTCAGTACCACTCAGCACCACCTTAGTCTACCCTCGGAATCTGGCATCTGTTGATTCTCCCCTAAAGTCTGTCCGCTGCTTGCGTTGTAATTCAGGTACTATTTCCCAACCTCCACCGTCCCGTTGTTTATGTCCCCCTCGCATAACAAAACAAAGAAAACCATAATAAATAAATCAACAATAAATAAACAAGCATTAGAACAGGCAGGAAGAATTTGCCAGCACTGCAAGGACAAAAAACTAGAAGACATTTTTTATGTTAATTCTTTTTTAATCGGGTCGTTCAGTTGTACATAATGTCTTCTTAGTTATATAAATATATGGTAACAAAAATGCTTATAACACTTTTTTATCATAACTTTTCAACTTGCTGCACAGCAGCCACAATGCTCTACAACATACCTTAAAAACATTGGCAAAGCCAATAGCTCTGGCTAAACACTTATAAGGTCCCAAAGGCGAGACCTATTGGCTATGTCAATGCTTGTTTCTTTTTTGGATCCATTTCACAGGGAACAAATTAAGGAAATGCGAGTAAAAAGAGGGTAAGCGCCGTTTCTTGAACTCACGGTTTTCAGCAGGTGAGTAGGAGTGACAGAGACAGAATGAAGGGGAAAGAGAGAGTGATAGGAAAGGGAGAAAGAGAAGAGACCAGAAGAGGGGAGAGAACAGGCAAAAATAAGCGACCAGCAAGGCACATTTTTTCTGTTTGCTCCAGTACACATTTCTTCTTCCATGAACCTCTTTTTAGGTCGAGCCTGGACAGCGCATGCGCTGCTGCGAGGCATGCAGTAGTGGAGTATGGCTTTGAAGCCCCACCCACTCTCCCCCCATATTTGTAATTGGCTTGTGTCATTGTCCTTCGTAAACGCTGGCTTCCGATTCATTATTAGACTTGTTAGTCCCTCCTTGGTACCGCCTTGACTGCATTTGTTACCTCCCATAATAACTGGACCTTTTACTGGTGTTGTTACATGGTGTGCTTTATAAGTCGTGAGTACTATTTTATTTAATGCTCTTCCCCTATTCCACCCCCTACCTCGCAGCACGCCGCTCGCTTTTATTGTAATGTTTACTAATGGCGGTCCGCTTTAACTATAGCGGCCGCGTTTTTTAAATTTATTTATTTTAGCAGCGCGGTCCACATTTAGCGGCCGCACCTATTTATTTATTTATTTATTTTAGCGGCGCAGTCTGCATTTAGCGGCCGTGCTCATCTATTTATTTATTTAATTTGTTTACTGGCGCTCATGCGGCGTTTTTACATACATAGAGGCCGCGCCCCTTTCTTTACACAAACCGTGTCTAACATTAAAGTGCCGACATTAAAGTGAAAGCGCAGCATGGGCGCTTTTGCCCCCCAAAAAAACCCATCTGTTTGTCAAGTTGACAAACAGATGCTTTTTTTTTTGTCAAAGCCCCCATGCCGCTGTTTCACTTTAATGTAGGACACGCCCTTTCTTTAGACGGGGCTTGTCTAAAGAAAGGGGCGTGGCCTTCATGAATGTGAAAGCGCCGCATGGGTGCTAGTAAAAAAAACAAATATTTGCAATGCAATAGGTCTCGCATTTGCGAGAGTTTTAGCTATTGCATTGCCAATAGCTTAAACTCTTGTTAATGCGAGACCTATTGCATTGCAAATGCTTGTTAACAATGAGCAGACAAGTTCTCCATACAGGTATAGCAAAATGCTCCAGTCTGCCAGGTTTGAGGTCCATTGGTGAATATGCTTCACAAGTATATGTGGCAAAAATGTAGCTCTGAGGTTTTCAATACAGGTTTTCAAAATGTATTTGTAGGAACTAGGGGTGAAGTTTGTCTTTATATGTTCGCAATCAGTGTTTTAGGGAGCCAACCTTCATCAGTTATCTCGACTAACCACACTTTGGACAAGGACTTGCAACATATTTGACCATACCCTACCTTCTCTGGGCAGCATTAACCCAACCAATGCTCAAAGTATTAAAAAGGTATCAGAACTTTGCTCCTAGGTGAAATGGGGCCTATCGGAGTGGATTCAGAGCCCCACCAAATAGTACAAAACATCCAGTAAGTTGTCTGTTGGCTCTTGCTGTACATACAAAATGTTGTCCAACTAAATCTAAACGGATTGCTAAATGTTTTGCCTGATTTCCAAAGCAAAGATTACCAACATATAAAGACATCTGTACAATGTGGGCAGCTTGAATTGCCACAGACTATTTATTCCACACGGTCAGTCCATTGCTGGAGTGGGGGAGCAATCCTGCTGGGGCCTAAGCCACAATGGCTCGCGTGCTGTTTTACATCCGGGAAACTCACAAGAGTGTGTTCTGTTGGTACAGGTTCTCTGGGGACTGAAGGCTGAAGCCACGTCAGGTCTACAAAAAAATAAAAAACAAACTATACATTATCATAGATAGAAAGGTGAAAAGTACATTTGAATTTGATTTTACCTGCCCTAAAGCTTATATATACATCCTACGTACTAATGTACAGCTAAGATTAAACATTACTCCAACAGAGTAGAGTCCAGAGCAGCCATTATCTGCGCTAATCGGTGCATTTAACGCGGTTGCACGTCCTTATCGAAAACCAGCTGCCAAGGTTCCATCGGGGTTTCCTTCCACTGCTCTCTCTCCACAATACAATGGCACCCCTCCTTCCTCGGCATGGAGGGGCCAGGTCAGGATGAATCCTGCAGCGTTCGTTTCCTCTAGTCCCAGAGTCTCTTAGGAGCCTTCAGACCCGATTACTGTCTAAGCAACGCCAGTTTGTAAAAGGAAACACATCGAGCAAAAATAGTCTTATTTCCTTGGCAAAGCCAAATCATATTCCCGCCCTTATCATGGCCATCGGTTCAGAGGCGCTCTTGGCCGGCCTTTGGGCGCTGTCCTGGCCGTGAAAAGCAGTGCTGTAGCGCCCACCATGCATTTAGAGGCACTGCAGTATTGTCTGTAAAAATCGTGCAGAGGCCCACTTGCACCTAAAGGACGAACTTGGAGCAGCCAGCCCTGCCATCTCGTGCCTCGGCGGTGTGGCCTGGCACTGCGCGTGCCTCAGTCGGTTACTATATTGCCTTTGACTTCTGCGTGGTGTCTTGATGGCACGATGGAGCGCCGAACCTTACCCAGGCGGCAGCGGTGCTTCTGACCTTCCCTAACAGGGTTTCCAACCCAGGAGTCCCCGCTGTGCCAAGCTGGCGAGTCAGAAAACGAGCGTACAAAAATTGTGCATAGTACGTCTCCTTTCCCTGTATATAACAAGCATTGGCATAGCCAATAGGTCTCGCCTTTGGGACCTTATAAGTATTTAGCCATGCAACAGTTGATGTTGTTGCACCAAGGATATTGTGCTGGATAACTAAACACTTATAAGGTCCGAAGGCGAGACCTATTGGCTATGCCAATGCTTGTTTTTACAGATATTTCGGTTCCTCGTGCCCTGGCTGTCTCTCCCTGCTGCTTTTCTCTCCGGTTTTCCCCCCACACTAAAGTAAACTGTTCCAGTAGAGGTGTCTGATGTCAGCGACAGAGAGCCAAGAAGCTTCCAACAGATGGCATGCAGCGCTATAGAAAACCAACAAGTATACACATTGAATACGCTGCACACAAGCCACCCTTACAAACAACCTCTAGAGAAGCTCGGAGTCTCACAGAACCATACATCGATGCAGCCACACACAGGTCGCCACACAGATCGCCCTACACACCACAGAAGCTCAAAGTCTCAGATACCCACCACACACTCCAGCACACACACAAAGCATTCAGGACAACACAATTCTCTCAGACCAGCTAAATACTAACACAGTCACACACAGCACGCACACGTACACAAATACGCAGAGATCTGCTTACACACTCACGCATGAATCCCCCTCACAAACACTTGTCAACAACAGCCTCCACACAGACAAATCGCCCCCACACACTTGAAGTTAGAAACGGAAAGATCTTTATCCCTGCTTAAATAGCCCAGACGTGCCAGGGGCCTTGCTCTAAATGGGACAGAACCAATAAGATGGTCATTAACAACTGCATCAGAGGTAGAGCCAGGAGACCAGAATTCTAATCCCAGCTCCTCCTCCGAAGTGTGTGATCCTGGGAACACGGTGTAATCACCTAGAGTTTGAATACACTTGTCAAAGGTAGGAGCAATTCGAAATATGTTATACAGGTAATTTACATGGTTACACTGCTTGTACAGACAGCGCACAGAAGTTGCCACATCTCAAAGGAAGGCGCTACACGAAATCATGATGGGTGATCATGCACACATCTCCCAGGCAGAGCAAAGACTGAGACCGGGTTTGTTCAGGGACATACCTGAGAGGTAGAGTCTCCCGAGAGCTCCTCCAGGCCAGCTTCCTCGGAGCTGCAAGCGTCGGCTGTAGGGATATCGAGTTCGCATGCCTGGTCTGTCGCTGTGCTGTCCCTGCGGCGACTGCGGCCAGGCACAGCATCATTAGCAGCGGCACCGCAATGCACGGACAGCGGAGTGCGGGCGGGGGGAGGAGGTGCGAAAATACACGGAGTGCTCACAGAGGCCACCCGAGGTGAACTTGTTAACCGGCAGCGGGGATGGGTGGAGAATTAAACAGGCAGCCTGTTTTTTTGTGGTGGGAGGGAGGGCCCACCACGGGGAGATCGCGTTTTGAACATGAAAGCACGGCGCTCATGAAATGGGCACCGCGCTGAATAGGGAGATCGCGTTTTGAAGATGAAAGCACGGCGCCCATGGCCGCCGCGCTGAATAGTTTAAATGAAACGGGCGCTGCGATAAAAAACAAGCGCGCGCACGTTAATTAAACCCAGATGGCCCCTGCGCGCGCTGTAAGAATGCGGCTGCGAAAGTGAAAGCAACTAAAAAAAGCTTTGAAGAGAGGAGCGGGGGCGAGCGAGCGCGGCAGCCTGCTGAGCTGACCACACGCTCGTGCACCATGGCCTTTTGCTTGCGCGTAACCGCAGGGAAAAGGCCACGACGCACGAGCGTGTGGTCAGCTTTTGAAACCCCCTTACATAAAGTCTTCGCCTAGCAGCGCTTGCGCGCTACTCGAGGCTCGACCTACAAACTAAGACAATATTTTAAGTTGGAAGACAACATAATCTTTAAGCTTGGGAGGTAGAGTGAAGTGTGATCACACATGCTTCTAGTTGTGATGTGGTTTGGCGAGAATCCACAGGTGTGTCACCATTGACTGTTGTGAGTAACATACTCCGATGAAGATTGTTCGCACTATGTTATGTTATGTCATTTCACCTTATGTTATATATTATGTTATATTATCGTTACTCGAATATACATTTACCTTGAAAAAATAAAAGACAAGAGGCCTTTGGCAAAACAGAAACAGTTGGTTTAAATAAATGCAGCGGCCGGGAGTGTAAGCAACAAAATCGGGGTCTGAAGACTTTCTCGCTGCACATGAGGTTCGGCCGTCATTTTATACATTACATGAAGCATCATAAAGCGATTTATAGATTCCTTTGGAGACAGAAATCTGGGCCTAGTCATGGGCCATGAATCTGGTCCTTAGATGAGAAGCGCAGATGGGTCTCAACCTTACGTGGACGCAATGCGGGGCTAGTGGGTAAGTGTCCAGATATCCGGCATGGGGAGCATGTGATAACTGCGTGTAGTGTGCATGCTATGTTCTGATTGGCTGAGTGTTCCTAACTTAGTGTGGCATCTGACTTTATGGTGTTTTCGAGAATGTGCGCCTCTCCGGCCAAATGTGTTTAATTGGGGCCAATACCCTCCAACCATTGTGGCGTAACTCCCTATCCTTGGGATCGAGCCATGGGTTTTCCTGTTCACGTGTTTGTCTAAGGGGTTACATGTCCCTCCACCTGTGATCTGTCAATCAGTTGCTGCAGGCCTAGGAAGGAGGCCCTGCCTTACCACGTACTTCTGACTCAGGGTTGAGGTGGAGGTCATGTCCAGTGAATTTGATAACAGTGATGCAAGTTCGTTATTATACATACCAATATCATGACATGCATTTATATCATATTTTCCAATACTAACATTCTCCCCTCTAATTGAATTTTCAGCTACATCATTTACCCCATAATTCATAACAGTCACATTATTCAAGGTCTGCTGTGTTTTTGTTGTGTCTATCACTAATTCCATAGTTATTTGCATTCTACATAACTTGAGGACTATGTTTTTACAGCAGAAAGCACCACTTGTAGGAAACCACACCAAAATAGTACAAGAAGAGCAATTGGAAGCAAAGACAGGCACAGTCTGGTCACCCATTGGGGGAGCCAGGAAAATAAGTCTATAAACCAGTTCTGCTCATTGGCACCTCCCTCCTTCTTAATGTCAGCTTGTAGACGATGCAGTTGGTGGATGGCAAGAGCTAGTGTCCCATTGTCTAGGTCATTTCCGGGGATGAAAGTACAGCAGGACAAACTGATTTTGGCACACGCCCCACCCTCCATTGCTGTCATCAAGTCCAACACATACCAATGTTGCATCACCATAAGGCAGAATGGCTCTTAGTTCTTCTTTCATAGCGTTCAGGCCGAGCTCAGTATCATTAATCATCTTCAGCAGCTCCCACATGGTTATTTGCAACCAGCGGGCATTTTCCTTTGTTTGCAAGGTGAAGAAGGGTGTGGACCCTCCCCCGTTTACTTGAGTGTCAGAAAACAGTCTGAATTCTTCCGGAACGTCCTTATACTGAGCCCAGCCAAAGTAATCAGCAGTCCTTTCTTCTCGAGCCTGATGCAATAGAGTTGTTTTCTTCTGTAGCGAATGTTGGAACAACTCAGACAGGTCAGCCCAGGGATGACCAGGTCGGGGTGTGTATGGTTACGAGGGTGAAGAGGCCCCACCATCTGGGACGAGCTGGGTGTAGGCAAACTCACCGCACTGCCAATAAGTATCCATCAACACAGAAGTGCCTCACTGCAGATCTGGTATGTGCCGTATTGCTTCACAATTCTCATTCATGCCAAGCGGTATCGTTCCCTTGCCTCTGAAACACAAGGAATTCAGTGTAAGTTTATGTACAATTCGGGGTTGCCCCTTCCCTTCTTACCACGGGCACTTATCTATCTCACTGTCCCAGAATTCCTGACATGGGGTATCTATGCTGGCATTCAACCCTTCCCTTCTAGACAAATTTCCCCATGTATCATCGAGGTGAATGGCCCTGCACTGGAACTCCATATCTGGGGTCCATTTGTGATTAACGAATACTGACCCAGGTATGCTAAGGGCCACCCTGGGACCGCAGGCAGAGGTGGGAGTGGACATGTTTGTGCACTTGTGCGGTGGTCTTGCTACCTCCAAGAACCTCTTCTCTGGAAATCCCGGGGCCAAACAGTGTCCTCCTCCACTATGATGCCCCACCTGCGCATCCTATTTAGCTCAGTTTATATGTCGCTAGGCTCGGAAAGGAGATGTAGTGCTGTGGGGTTGGTTTAATGATGGGTGACATTCACTACTACTCTATTGGGTTCTATTTTACTGGGTTGTATCTTGGCCCTAATCCTACATAGGTACAAGTGGATGAGATATTTTGCTTTCTCAGGGCCTATTTCATGGGATGAGTAAAATCTGTCTGCACCTATCACGTGTGGTATCAGCGAGCAGACATGCCACGACCTAGCCGACCTCTGGGAGCCCACGGTGGTCATATGGTGATACCATGTGTTGTGCAGGAGTGCGCTCTGTAGTGCCTGTGGAATACTAGCATTTGGTATAGTGTAAGTGAGGTGGGAGAGGTCCCTACACATGTGCTGTAAAAATCTAGAGGTAGGCTCCATATGACTAGGCAGATTTCTCGCTATGTTCGGATGCAGACACACCCATACTAAGCAGATGGTGTATAGAGGTACAATGGTACATTACTTTTGGAACATTATAGGTCTTGGGAGGGTGTCTGTAGGGGTTGTCTGCAGCTTTCAGGAATCCAATGGTGTCTTTGCTTGGCACAGAATAAAGAGTCTGGTGTAAAAAATGTGCATAAAAAAGATAGTCTGTGGCCTTTTTGGCTTGAAACCATAGGCCTCGTTGGGATATTGGAGGATGCTGCTGAAAAGGTGGAGGGCCGCCGTAAAGGTGGTGCTCATATGGTTTGATTGCAGACCTGTTGGATAAGAGCTGTAGTTTGCAGTTTAGCTTTAGAAAAACATACATCCTTATTCGGTCTCTGAAATTCCTGTGCCTGTCCTTTTTGGGGCATATTCTGTATATTCATTTTGAACAATTTTTTCTCTAGTGGGTGTAGGAAGCTGGCTCTGTATATACCATACCAAAATGAGGTATAGTGTGAACAGAGTCCAGTGGATCCCCAAAGGTAGGCAGAGGTAAAAGTAGATAGCACCTTACTCTCTATTTGTGGTAGTGTGGGCGAGCAGTAAAGCTTTATCAGAGGGTAGTGTTAAGCATTTGTTGTACACACTCAATCAACAAATTATGTCACACACTCAAAGACAGAACTCAGTCCAATTTGATATGTATAAAAATATTATTTAGTTATATTTATTTTCTAGAACTAAGCAAGCCTGGTACAGGTAAGTGTAAATGGTACTTTTCAAGGCAGGTTGAACAATACAAGCAAGCTGAATGAAAATGTCTTTGTTACAGGTTTGTAAATCTTTTCAATACAGTGGAAATTACTGTTAGATTACTTTTAATTACTTTTCAGATTACTTTATGGATTACTTTTTCTGCTCAGTGTGATATGCCTAGATATCACACTGGGACATTTCCTAGAGAAAAGGTAAGTAAGGCAGTTTTTAGATCTTTGCAGTTTTTCAAGTTCTCATACAAAACCAACTCCACACAGAACAATTTTCAAGGAAAACCAGTCAATGTATTCCTATGGAGAAAATGTGGTTATCGGTTAACAGGTAAGTACTTGGTTGTGGGAGGTGGCATTCTGGGGTAAGAACCAGGGTTCCCCCAGGGTCAAGAATGCACTCTCAAAGCACCCTCAGCGGCACTAGGGCGGCCGGGTACAGAGTGCTGAGGCCCAATGTTATCCAATGGGGGGTAGGGGGCCTCTGGTTGGTGGCTGTTCACGAGCAGGCCACAAGGTTGTGGGAGCAAAGCTCCTGGTGTTAGGCTCAGAGCAAAGGGAATCCGAGTTAGTACCCAAGGTGCACCAGCAACGGCACAGGGGCGGCTGGGTGCAGGATGCTGTTTTGGCGTCGGGTGCCCTGTTGTTTTCAACTGGAGCTACCGGTTTTATATTTTGGCTGCAGGCTCGGTCCAAGAAGACTTCCTGGAGGAACCAACAGCTGGGAAGATAATTTGGAGGGCTCGGGGACGTAGATGCACCATTGGTTCTTTTCTCCAGGGCGCAGGGCGGCTGGATGCTGGGGTGTCTTTTGAGATCGGATTTCACCTTACTGGGCCAGTCGTAGTTGGGGGGGGTCTCTCTGCAGAGGCTGCAGGTGATGTCAGGGAGTCCTGGAGGGGTCAACCCATGGTGGACTCGGACTCTGGAGCGCTGGGGGACCTCGCTAGGACCGGTGGGCCACCCGGATTCGGGCTGTAGGCGTCGGGTGCAGTGGTGGTTCCAGGCATCGGCTTTCTTTGTCCTCAGCAGGCTTAGAGTCTGTCTTGGGATTTTCTTTTGAACAGAGCTGCTGTTCACAGGAGACCCGGTCTTTCTTGAAGGCAGTCAGTGTTCCCAGGGTTCTGGAGGTTGCTGACTGCAGGACATGGAGACTTTTGGCGTAGGGTCTCTGGAAACTGCAGACGGGCCGGTAGGGCTGGGGGCCAAGTCAGTTGTTCTCTGCAGTCTCCTCTGCTGGGCGTCTTCTTTCGTCCTTCTTCTTTGTAGGTTGCGGGAATCTGTCTTCTTGGTTCAGGGCTCCCCCCTAAATACTGCATTTAGCGGGCGTTTTAGGGGTCTCGCTCGAGGTCAGTAGCCAATGGGCTACTGACCTTAGGGTGACTACACCCTTGGTGTGCTCTCCCACGTGGGGGAGTGGGCACAATCCCTAATCCTGATTGGGGAGTGCTTGCCATCTGCAAGATGGTGGGCACTGAAGAGTGGGTTTCACCTCGCCTCCCCCACCTGAGGGGTGTGGTTGGCAGAGGTGGGCATACCTTCAGGGCTGGCTAATTTTTCCCGCCTGCCTTCCTGCCGAAAAGGAGGGGAGACAGGAAGGGGGCCTGCTCCTGATAGCAGGAGAGGCTGGGGGTCGCGTTACAAAGGCAGCAAGGCCTTTGAAGCTTCCCTGCCACAGATGGCTCTTCCTGGCCTGGGGGAGGTGTGACCACCTCCGCCCAGGAAAGGCTTTGTTTCTGGGCTCAGGGAGCGAAGGCTCCCACCCCAGGGTTCCAGAAACATGTCTCGTGTGGCAGGCTGGTGTGTACCAGTCAGGGAACCCACCAGAGGCTGGTCGTTTTTCAGGGGGCATCTCTAAGATGCCCTCTGAATGCATTTTTCATTAAATCCCACACTGGCATCAGTGTGGGTTCAGCCCTGGGAACCTGATTGGCAGGGACCCAGGATACATCAAGTCAAAGTACATCAGTAGTCTAGCAAAAAGTGGGGGGTTAATCCAACAGAAACCCAGCTTCCTACAGTGGGGTATTGGAAGGTGGCCCCAGCTGGGACATCAGCTTAGGAGATGGTATTACGTTTAGTCATGGAGTACCTGAGTTTTATTTTTGTGGGTTGTTTGATCCTCCCCTGTCGCCATGACAGAGGTGGACGTTTTAGTGGGGGCGATCTTCGTGGATGTGTGGATTACTCTTTTTACCTAGCTATTGTTTATGGGCGGTGTCGGCCCTCTAATAGCCTACTTTCCCTAACGTGTACGTGTGTGTGTGTAGTTTTATCAATGCAGATGCTGCCTTTTGACCTACACATTGTGCGATGTGCCGTGAAAGGAAGGAGGTATGTGCCAATTTGGGGATTATGGGTAATTGCAACGTCCTGAGGACACGTGTATGCCCCTCTGGTCCCTGCATGTGGCATGTAGAGGTTTCCCTAATGGAGTTCATGGAGGATTTGACTGTGCCCTTTTTCTGGAAGCTTTGTTTGTGGGCTACTTTTGGGCTGCTCCCTAACAGGTCATTGGACACCCTCCTATGGTCTCATGTAGTTTTGGTTCTATTTTGGCATACCGGTGGGGGCTGAGAAGCTGCTCTGTGGCCCCTTGCGATTCGGATGCGACAATGACTGGGATCAGGCCTATTGCTCCCTTGGACGATGTTTGCGAGATCCTATGTTATTTGATTCAACAAGCTGGGTGCGGTGGTGCGCGTATCCATGCACCTTGTATGGGGGGCGGCTATGGTCATTCTCAGGAACCCCTTTCCCTCCCGGCGCCCCTCTCTCCCTTGGATCCAGGATTCTTTAGGTCTGTTAGCCTTGGCGGGAATCTGGGACTTCTTACCCAGTGACACGCTACTCTCCCTGTTTTGGAGGGACATGATCTGATGAGCAGACTTTGGATGCTTGGAAGCATTAGGGGAGAGTAGGAGGCAATATATCTTGCTTATGATAGGAGTCAGGTCCGCGGCTGGGACTTGGCGTGCTATGGGTAATGAACTGGAATGGCTGACTGCCCAGGTGAACCTCCCTGATGACTTGGTGTTAAATGGTCATTTTTATTGGTGCATGGACTACAAAGCTTTTATGGGGGACACCATTATCACAAGTGCACAGAAAACCTGGCTTCCGACACTGGAGCGTCGCCTCATTTTGAAACTGAAATGGGCCTCCATTAGCTGGAGGCCTGTTGTTGAAGAATGGGGTCCCTTTGATTTGGTCATTGGTACCAGTCCTGATTAGACTAGCGGAGGCAACATGGGTGCCTGCACTTATGCACTGGTCGGGGGCAACCCTGCCCCCTCGTCAGACTGTCCTCCCCCGGGGTGTGGTCAGCCAACCCCACCCTACTAGCAGCGAAGTGGGGCCTAGGCCACTGCATGCACTATGAATGGATTCCCGGTCAACAGAACATAAGGCAGCCCTGAGTTTTTCCTGAACGCAAGTAAAGGCTTGAGTTCTTCTTCCAATTGTTGTGTCACTAGTTTCTATTGTTGTGGTGAGTTTTCTGAAGTGGGTATGAAGTGGATGTGTCGTATTGGTAATTTGGAAGCTTGGTGCACATTTGTATTGGGCAATTGTTCAAAGGTAAATAACTGTAATGGGTGGGGAAATCTGGGTTTATGTGCTACAATTGTCAGGGCCCAGTCTTAGTGGTGGCACATTCCTCACAAATGGCTACACCCAAAAGCCATTATAGGGTAAGTCTAGAGAAGGACAAAGTTTGTTCCTGGGACCGCAGAGACCTGTTCACCTGACTTCTGGATACACGACTGTCTGCCACGAACCCTGCCTTGAAAAAGCCCTCGGCCGATGGGCCATATGGGCGAAACACGTGTCGGCTGTTTCTTTACCTTGTTTTGTGTCCTATGCATGAGAATCCAAATAAATATTATGCATTTGAAAATCACCAAAGAACGCTTGGAAATCATTTATCAAAAATACATTCGAATTTGAAAAGGCACAATCCTCCAATTGTTCAAAGGTATTGCCTCCCCTGACTGTCACCCCTCACTGCTGGAGCTGCGGCCCCGGTAGTTGCTGGGTTGGGTTCCCTGTCTGCTGCTGTTGCCATGTGTTTGACCAACCACCTGGTCCTTGTTGCGGCAGTATTTGCTGACTGATTTCCTTTTGGCTAAATGTGCTGTGTGTTCAGGTAGATCTTGGCTTGGTTCTGCGGATGGGGAATTTGTGGGGACTGGCCCAGGCTTATTGATCTTTGCTCATGATACATTTTCAGGTGGCATCGGTCGGCCACGTGGCCCATTCGGTGACAGTAGGTGCACTCTCTCAGGTCAGGCTGCTGCCAGCCTCCCTGACCTCTGCTGCTAGTACTGGGTGGAAACCCTCTGGGATTCGGAGGCAGAGCTCCCTTCAAGACTGGTGCTATATGCATGTTCACGGTCAACATGGTCCCCTCAAGGCCGTTTTTTTTTCATTTCTGATGGACCAGCTTGGCGGTGTCTCTTTAGGCTTGCTCCTGCTTTTCGTTGTCCTTTTCCTGCTTCTTTCCCTCCACAGTTTGATGTCTAATCCTACCACTCTATCTAGACCACTCTGTATTTTGGTGGGTAGTCCCTTTTTGAGGACGTTGTAGAAGAATGCAACCTGGGGGCCTGTGTCAGTCCATGGCTGTCCTGTCTCCTGTCCCCATTGTTCCCTCATTCTGTCTAGAAAGTCAGTTATGGTTTCCCCAGGCTTCATGCTTTCTGCCATAAATCCTCCTATATCTGTGCGGTCAAGGAACATTTCCCTCAGGGCCATCCCTATCTGGTGTCTAAATGAATTGAATGCAGCCCCATCATGCTCTATGTTGGTCAGTATGACGGCTGGGATGCGGGCTCAGAAAAACACTGTGTTAGTCTTCTCTCTGATGAAGCTGCTGAGCAGACTCTTGACATCACCTATTGCTAGGTTTATCCCCACGGTATTTTTCTCAAAACATGAGATCCATTTTCCGCCCCTTCCATCAATGGAGGCAGTTTGGTCTTGAGCCCTTCCTTGCCCATCTGAGCCCATGGCACATAAATGGTCCCAGACCTGCCTGTTTGTAACAACTGACATATTTTCATTTGGCACCGCTGCGCTGGCTTTTCTCCAACGTAGCATTCCCATCTTCTCAGGCAATCCTGCATGTAGGGGTAGTTCCATTTGGGATCTCCCCCTGCGTGCCAGATGCAGCCTTCCACAGTGGCCATGTCCTCTGGTTCGAAGGATCCCTCCTCCGGCCAGGGTCTATCGTACCGGCCCTCCCTTTCAGTCCAGCTGGCTAGTAGGTGTCAGAATGGTAGCGCGAAGGCCTCGCCTTCTTCTCTCGACACTATCTCTCTAGGGGTCAGCTTGTTGGACCGGCGAGTTCGGGGGGAGCGGTAGACGTACTCATCACTGCTTTCCTCATGCGCACGCAGGGGTGCTATTTTGCTTCTCCTATGTCCTAATTGAATTTGGGCTAGGCTTTTCTGAGCTCTTATTTCTTGGTCGGGCCCTTTCCTATGCTGACTATCTGGTGACATTCCCAATAGGGGCCTCCATTCTAGTACTATTTCGGGTTCCTCTTCAGGTGGAACCCAGGCCCTAGTTCAGCTCTCCTTCGGGGGAGAGTGCATTGTCATGCTTTTACTCTGTATTTCCCAGGCGAGAGCTCTGGCTCTTTCCATTAACAACCCGTGCCTCTCTTCCAATTCACACATAGGCTGCCTCCTTCACTCGATGCTGTGTGCTGTTCTCTTTGGTAGGAACTTGTCCTCCAGCTCACTTCCTGTTGTATCTTCCGCTGCCTGAGCATACCCTGGGGGAGAGTATCCTGCAGCTCTCCCCTCGATGTCGGACTCCAGGAGGCTGGGACTTTTTTCTTCCACCCAACTGGTGGTGTCGCTATCCAGTACTGCTATGAACCTCCTGGTTACCTGGTAGCGCTCTATTGGACGGGTTGGAGTGTATGCACGCCATGCCTCTGGGGCTTGATGGGTTGCATACGATGGATGGGGAGTTGTACTTCGGGGGAGTCTAGCACTGAACTGGAGTATAGCTGAAATTGTCAAGGCTTGCTGGTCTGGAAACCTTCCAGTCCTTGATCTAGTGGCTTGCTGTCCAGTGCGGGGGGGACCTCCTGCCAGCTCAACAGGCGGGTTGGCATAACCTAGTGCCGGAACGGTTGGAATGGCCGGCATCAAGGAAAGCATCTCCATGCCGGTGTGTGGTGGGGGAGGTGCAGACGCCTCGCTTCAGTATTCTGGGACAGAATTGTGGGTGGGGGCCACCTCAAAGATGGCTCACAGTTCTAACAGTGCCGCTCTTTTAATCTTTTTCTGTCCCACATATTTAGTCTGGTTGTGCGTCCTCGTGTGTTCGATTATGTTGCTGTTGAAGATTCCCCCTCTCTGTTTAGGGGAAAGCATGTGCCTTAGTGTGTGTTTGTCACTCACGGCAAAATGTATCTAGCTTTTTAGCCTGCGTCGGGAATCTAGTTTGCATGTGGTTTAAAGGCAACTCTATGATGGGTTGGGAACTTTTTAAGGGCAAGTACACTTCTAACTTCTCAAGTCTTTTAAACAAACTTAAATACTATTCTGATCATGGGGAAAATATGTACACAGGGTTACACCGGCAATAATTAAGTTACAGTGAGCTCAGCTTAGGACCAAGCTGCATCAACACTTATTACATAAAACAACACGTTAAAACTAACAACCTGTTAGAAAGTGCAATGTTTAATTCAAAACATTATGAATTGGTTTGATGGAGCAAGGTTTCAAAAATGAAACTTGCTTGTACGCAATCCTCCTCATAGTATTAATTTATTAAACTTGTACTGTAAATACTAACCTTTGAATTCACAAACACAAGAGGGACAGAAGCTTGCTTATGTGTTTTACTAATGAATAACGCTTGTCTATAATCCAAAATGTCCGCTAAAGCGCGGGAACCTCAATGCGCATGTCGCAACCTGATCACATGGTGTGACGTCTTTCTTTGCTTGGTGGGAAACTTCTGCTTCTGCGCAGTGTGCACTAAAATGGCCGCTAAATGTTTTCACATGCTTCAGCTTGCTCTCATGTCATTATTAAATTGTCGTTTTCTTAATGCTACTAATGCAGGATAGTATTATAATTAAATGGGAATAGAGTAGGGAAAGTGGGCATACAGTGAAACATTTTATTTGTGATTTTAATATTTTCTTCTTGCACTTTTAGTAATTCGTAAACTTGGGCCTGGGTTGGTGTTTTGAAACTCGAGAGACAGATGGTTCTGCGCATGTGTCCTGTATGCCTGCCAAGTGAAGTCAACTTGGACGTCTCCCAAGGCCACGACCTATTGGCCGAAGATGATGTTCTCAATGTTTCCGGCGGACAAATTGTTACTTTTCTCCTGTAAAATGTATAACATTTGTCGTGAGACGGGTGGGAAATAAAGTGAATGTATTAATTTGAAGGGGCGGGAACGTAAAGACAATAGGCTTTACAATTTAGGCCAAATCGATATGGTGCGAGAATCCACCCCCTGTCCCTGTCCAATCAGAAGTAGTGGTCCCATATTTTAGCAACATTAAGGGGAGGTACATGGGCGTAGAAGGGTATAATAGAATATAGCATTAGTAAATTAGTCAGAGCATGCGTTCACGAAGAACAGGCGTCCATACTGCCAGAGCGCTCTCAACTCCAGACTGCCCAGCTGATCGGTTGCTGACTGAATTCCTGTCCGGAAGAGGTCCTGAGGAGGGGGCGGCGGAGTCCATTAGACGGGAGAATCGAGAGAAGTCGAGTATCAGAAAGGGTAACGGCGCAGGCGTCGTTGTAGAGAGGTCACCGGTCCTGTCCTGATCCTGGAAGAAGTCTTTGCTCTTCATCCTTCCTGGGTCCTATCTTTTCCAACTACTTGGCCAAGGGGCTTGGTTCTCGCATTTAGGTAATTATACTGCAACCTTTAGTTGCGCTGCTGTCTCTATCTTCTCCTCTTCCTTAAACACCGTCATTGATTAGCAAAATCATTTCTATGCTTTTTCTTGGGTATTTCAATCAAGTACCGTGTTTTCTGTATTTTACTCTGCTAAAACTTTAGATAAACATTTTAAAACTTCCTGACTCAGTGGTTATTTCAGGATTATGTACTATAATGAATGTCACTCATTTTAAACTTCCCAATTAGCAAAGGATCCATTGGTAAGTTATTACTCTTCAATCAGAAGGTAATTGGTAGCAGGGACTTTGATAAAAGAGTACATCTGACACCCAGCGTAAGTATTAGTGTAGTGTGAATGTATGGGCCCAAGAGAGTATATGGTGTATGAATGTTGTTGGCTTATATTGCGCTGGATCAGTTTTCTGGTAAGCAGAGGACGGTTGTTGTTACTCTTTGTTAATTGGGTAATGAGAATTTTATTTGTATTTTTTATGAACTAACATCCGCTTATTTTTGAGTTTTTGTTATATGTTGTCCAGAATACCCCGGGGTAGGGAAAAAGAATAGTGGGTGGCAAGTGGAAGCCATACTGCAGTGAGGTTATCTGTCAGGCAGAATTAGTACTGAGAAGTTAAGCAGGACTTTCAGTACTCGTTAGGGACTCTATGCGTGTGAGTAATAGCAAAAGGGTACGCTGATAAAAATTTGATGTTATATCACCTAGTAAGGGTAACATTGGAGAAGTAACAGGTACTTCTGGAGCTTGTGTGAAGAGTAGACGGAAGTGTTTTACTCGTAGTATATGTTTTAGTAAACGGAAAGGTTTTACTAAAGTGTGGAAGAAACTATCTTTTTCAAAATTAGTGGAAACTGGCACGATAGCGAATGTTTTATGTTGTTACTGAAATTTAATTAAGATTTATAGAGAAAATAAGTTTGCGTAAATTTTTGTAAAGGGAAGGTCAGTTGCCGGAGAGGGAGCTGACGTCACAAAACGCCGCGCTGTGGTAGGTTGAAACAGCGTGTGTGGAAAAAACCCTTGTAAAGGAGGGGTCAGTAGTCAGGAGTAGTACTGACGTCACAGGTGCCGCACTGGGATTGGTTAAACCAGCGAGGACAGAAAAGAGCAGATTGTAAAGGAGGGGTTGACAGAGAAACGTCACAAAAAAAGCCGCGCAAGGATTGGCTCGGAAATAAAAGATAGCAGACATTTGATTGGTCGAAAATATAGAAGAAAAATTCTTAGTGGATAAGGATTGCATGTTAAAACGCGATCCGACTTTAACAGGAACTCGTCCGGATAGGAGATTCCTAGGTTTTGCAGAATATCATTTTGTACACCGAAGATTAGATAGAATGTACGGAAAAAAGAGAAAAATGTCATTTTTGCAAAAGATTAAGAATTATTTTAAAAAGGACAAACCAATCAAAACTAGAGAAGGAATTATTATTCCACCAGCTAAAACGCCAGCATCATTCATGATGATGGAGAGAGGTTATCATACCTGTGTATGGATGGAGAATTGGATAGAATACACCAAAAATGATGGAATATTAGCATTTCTCCAGAATGGCACATTCAATGGGCGAATTCTTCAGAACTTGAGATTGAGGATGAATGACTTAGAACCCAGACCTAGATTAACACAGTACGAAGCTCTAGAAGAATGGGAAACCGAGGCATTTGAGCGGGATAGATCTAGAAGTAATAGAAGTTACCCAGGATTTTACCCCAGATATTTACGTGAGTCAAGAGAGGGTCAGATGAAACAATGGAGAAGGGCAATGATTACAGAGGGACTGTATCCATTATTTACAGAAGGAGAAAAATCAGGAGGCAAATGTACAGAAAAGACAAAACATTTAATAAGAAATGAGGATTCTGAAGACGAATTTATGGAGGAAATGTTAAGAAATCCCCCACCATATCAGGAAGGGACAAGTGGATGCACTCCAAGTGCACCACCAAAAACTCCAATGGTACCACAAGTAATGCATGAATTTACCCCGACTAGAATACTTCATGACAAAGAAAAAGAAGCCCTAGAAAAGACCAGAGCAGAATTAATACAGAAAATAACTCAGATAAAAGTACATCCTGATTCGTTGACCATACCTGTAACAATTGGTCCAGTGGTTCCATTATATGGTACTCAGGGAAATTGTCCACCACCGATACTTACACCTACTCCTGTGAATAATCCCAAACCTGAAGCTCCAGTTATAATTGAGGATCAATTTAGTGACTGTGAATCCACAATATCACTTATGGACTTGCCTATTCGAGGTTCTATAAATAGTACTCCAAGAAAAGATGTACCTGGAGGTTCAAAAGATGTAAGTTTAGTAACTTCATCAGGAGCAAAAAGTGCTACCATAGTAACACCTGAAGATCTAGAAAGATGGGTGCAAGGGTCAGTTAAACAGTGCACACCTCCAAAGATATTGGATATCCATAAATTAAAAGTTGAATTAGAAGAAATAATAGCAGGAAATGTAGGACTAGAACGCTTAAATACCTATGATGAAGAAGAATTATTGTTCCTATGCATTAGTATCACCAGAAATGTGAGGTTATTTCATGAAAAATTGTCCAATCTAGCATTACAGATGGGAATTGAAATAGGGAGATCAAAAGTACTACAGAAACCCTATAGAGCAGAATTTTCAGACAAAGATTTAGAAAATATGAATGCATCTGGAAGAAGACTGCAAATAAGAGAATTAATGTTAGTTTTACAAAAAGGGGAGATCTAGATAAATGGAGATCTAGGTGGGCCAAGAAAAAGGAAGAAGCACGAACAAGTAGAACAGCATCTGAATATGTGATGAAGGAAGCAGGAAAAGCAGATCAAATGTATCCAATGCGAGAAGTTGCGGGAGGAGGATATGTACATGTCCCATGGAGCAGACAGGATATTTTATCATTTACGAATGATTTTCCAAAGCTGAGGGAAAAGCCAATTGAATGGTACAAGCAGGTTGAAAGGTTTGTGAAGGTGTCAAAGGTATTGTTGAAGGATTTGGATGGTCTGTTTGACATAGTGGTACCTGCCGATTTATGGACAGATTGTAAGATCACAGTGGATTGGCCAAGTGATGAATACCCTAGAGATCCGAAGACAGGTGCCCCGTCAAATGATGTGATGAAAAAGTATCAGCAGGTGATAACTTACCTGAAGGGGAAAATACGACCGAAAGAAACAGATTGGGTGAAAATAGATCGAACCACCCAAGAAGCCAGTGAAACAGTACATTCCTATTATGAGCGTTTATTGCATGTGTTTAAACAGTATAGTTGATTCGAGGACATAGGAGACAAAAACATGAGTCAGTTTGTGTATCGATTTGTTTATGGTCTGAAGCCAGAGATTTGCCAGATGATTAAACAACACATGCTGTGTTGGCAGGGAAAGCCCATAGATGAAATTCTGAAGTATGCAAAATATTGTGGAGACGATATTGAGGATAGACACAAGAAATTACAAGAAAAGGTGATGTGGGCACAGGTGAAAATGGCTGAGAAACAGGGAATTAATTTGGAAAATCCGAGTGAAAATCCAGGAAAAGAGTCTGGAACGAGTGGTGATACGGGAAATGGTGGAAAATTTAGAGGACGAATGAGTAGAGAAGAAGCTAAAAAGAAATTTCCTTGTCATAGATGCGGAAAATTGGGGCATTGGAAGGACGAATGTAAAAAGATTCGGAATAATAATGGCCCAAATCAAAACTTAAATCCACAGACGCAGAATGATTCACAGCAGGGTGTAAATCCCCAGAGTCAATTACCACCTCCACCTGTTCAGGGTAATGTAAGCAGAGCAAAGCACAGTACAGACATTGGATACCCAGGAGGGAGTGGTAAGAATGATTATATGACATCACAATTTCTTTTGCAGGACAATTACTGTGAATTCGACTCATGACGGTGCCGAGGAGAGGGGAAGAAGGAGTGCGTACTTGGCGCATCCTTACAGGTAGATCAGTCTGGTCCATATGTTGAAGGAAATGTGAAAGGTAATGATATTACTTTCCTTTTGAACACTGGTGCTACCAGGTCTACTGTGAGAACAGCAGACATCCCAGACCTTCCTCTCTCTGGTGAAAATATCCAAGTAGTAGGGGTAGCTAATCAAAGAATTAGAACACCTCTTACAGAACCAATGGAAGTCAAAATAGGAAACTTCAGAGAAATGCACCAATTTGTAGTGTGCGATTCTAGCCCAGTGAATTTATTAGGTACAGATTTATTGTGCAAAATGAACTGTACAATTTTCTGCACGCCGGATGGTGTGGCAGTTCAGACACCAGATGAGGACCATGTATATAAAATTATAATTGCAAAACAAGGTACAGAAATAGATGAAATGTTTTCGTTGATAACAAAAGATGAGTTGCCAGAAGAATTAAAAGGTACAGTAAACCAAATGGTATGGGATTTCACCGGAAAAGAAGCAGGACTTATGGCAAAAATAGATCCAGTTCAAATTACTGTAAAAGAAGGTGCGATTTTCCCAAATACTAAACAATACAAAATGAGTGCAGAAGTAAAAGCAGGAGTCATTGAAGAAATCAATCGAATGGTAAAACAAAACATTCTAAAAGAAGTAATGAGTAGCCCATGCAATTCACCAATCATGGGACTAAAGAAACCTAGTGGAAAATATAGGATTGTTCAGGACCTGAGGAAAATAAATAAGATTGTAGAACCATGTTGTCCTATAGTACCAAATCCTGCAGTAATTCTATACCAGATCCCTTGGAATGCAGGATGGTTCACAGTAATTGATTTGTGTCAAGCATTCTTTTCAATACCATTGCATCCAGACAGCCAGTATCTTTTCTCATTTAAATTTGAGAACAAGTTCTATGTGTGGAATCGTGTTCCTCATGGGTACACAGAAAGTCCTTCCATCTTCAACCAGATACTGAAAAAATGCCTGGAAAAACTAGTGATGCCAGGAAGCTCAGTCTTAGTCCAATATATCGACGACTTATTGGTGGCGTCGACCACCAGAGAAGACTGTGTTGTTGATTCCATAGCATTATTAAATCTTTTGGCTGAGGAAGGGCATAAAGTCTCACCTGAAAAGTTACAGTTTTGCAGGACAGCTGTTAAATATCTGGGACATCAAATTGAGAGGGGAAAAAGAAGAATAACCTCTGAAAGAGTAAAATTAATAAAGAGAATGCAAATGCCTGTAACCCAAAGACAAGTGAGAATGTTCCTAGGAATAGTAGGCTACTGTCGACAATGGATACCAAATTTTTCCATGTTAGCTAAGCCCTTAATTAACATGACGAAAAAGAAAGCAAAGGACCCTGTTGAGTGGGAGGATGAAAGTGTAGAAGCTTTTGTAAAATTGAGAAACGCACTTTGTTCAGCACCTGCCTTAGGCATGCCTGATTATAATAGAGAATTCGCATTATTCTGTCAAGAGAGAGAAAATTGTGCACTTTCTGTCCTAACTCAGAGACATGGACTAGACAGACGTCCTATAGCGTACTTTTCTGCTACATTGGACCCAGTAGCAGCCGCGTTGCCAGGATGCTTAAAAGCAGTGGCAGCAACTTGTTTGAGCATTGAACAAAGCGAGTCAATTGTGATGGGACATCCTGTAAAAGTGTATGTTCCACATGCAGTTGTTATTCTGTTGACAAGAACCCGAACTCATCATCTTACTCCTAGTCGGCTGACTAAATATGAAAGAATAATAATGGGTGCTGAAAATGTGACCATGGTAAGGTGTACAATAATAAATCCAGCAACTTTATTGCCGGACCCATATCATGAAACAAATAAAGATGACGAAGAAGGTGAACATGATTGTGTACAAATTACAGAATTATGTACAAAACCACGCCCAGACATAGAGGAACAGCCTCTTAAAAAGCCAGACAGGGAGCTATTTGTCGATGGTTCATGTCAAAGACATGAAGATGGTAAACTAACTGCTGCCTATGCGGTATGTGAATTAACTGGAATAGTCGAAGCATCCTATTTACCAGGAGTAAAATCTGCACAAGTAGCTGAATTGATTGCTTTGATAAAAGCTTGCAAAATTGGGAGGAATCAGAGAGTGACCATATTTACAGATAGTCAATATGGTTACGGGGTTGTGCATGATTTTGGCCAACTGTGGATGCAGAGGGATTTCATGACTTCTTCAGGATCCCCCATTAAAAATGGACAATTTGTAAGGGAATTGCTAGAAGCAATACAATCACCAAAAGAATTGGCTGTGGTGAAATGTGCCGCACACCAGTCAGGAGATGACTGGGTGGTAGTCGGCAACAGATATGCAGACTTGGTGGCTCAACATTGTGCCAAAACAAGAATGTCAGTCAATAAGAGGGTGGAAAGAATGGGAATCAGCTGCCAACTTATGCTGTATATGCCACCTGAAACTTGGAATGAGGTGAAGAAATTGCAAGATGAGGTTGATGAAAGTGAGAAAAATTTGTGGATTAAAGTGGGTTGCTCCCAAAGAGGAGAAGATGAAGTGTGGATCAGTGCAGATGGCAGACTGGTCATGCCAGACTGTTTACTCTCACAAATGGCCAGAATGCATCATGGAGACACACACATAGGGAGAGATGCAATGATTAGGCTGTTCAGACAAAATTGGTACAATCCCAAATTTAGGGCTGTTGCAGAGAGTCTTTGCCAGAGATGTCTAACTTGCCAAATGCATAATCCAGGCAGGAAAATGATAATTGGGTTTGGAAAGATTGGAAAGGCAGAGGGCCCATTTATAAGACTCCAGTTCGACTTCATACAGTTACCACCATGCAGAGGACTAAAATATGTACTAGTAATAGTGTGTCTGTTTTCAAAGTGGGTGGAGGCTTACCCTACTAGGAGAAATGACAGTATTACAGTTGCAAAACTGTTGTTACGTGAGCTCATACCTAGGTTTGGTTTCCCAGTATCTTTGGAATCAGATAGAGGAAAACACTTTAATAGCGAAGTGATCCAGATAATTTGTGAAGCATTTCAAATCAAACAGAAATTGCACTGTGCATATCGCCCAGAGGCTTCTGGAGTGGTAGAACAATTGAATGGCACTATAAGGTCAAGATTGGGAAAAATGTGTGCATCAACATCATTAGAGTGGCCAGACGCATTGCCACTTGTCTTGATGGGACTCAGAAGTATACCTGACAGAACGACAGGATTAAGCCCTCATGAAATAATGATGGGAAGAGCAATGAGACAAACACATGTTCCCACAAACAATTTAGTAAATATATCTGATGATATGGTTCTGGATTATTGCAAAGGATTGGCTGACCTAGTGCGTTCTGTCTCTCATCAGGTTGGAGAAGACGCAGTTTCCAGGCAGCCTGAACTAGAACATGATCTGAAGCCTGGTGATTGGGTGGTAGTGAAGAATCACACCAGAGAAACGTGTCTATCACCAAGGTGGAGCAGACCTTGTCAAGGTATATTGACCACCAATACAGCAGTGAAGTGTGCAAGATTTCCTAATTGGATTCACGTAAGTCACACCAAGAGAGTACCAGATCCCGAGGAAGAAAATCCTCAGACAACGCCAATCACTGAAGAGGCTGAAGGTTGCCCAGCTGTAGGATCTCAAGTTCGAGATTCCGGGGAAGCTGACGAAGAACAACCGAGCACAAGTCAGGATTGGATACCAGTGGTAGAAGTTCCTGAAGTATACCACAGAACGAGAAATCAAACTAAATTGGAAGAAATTGAAGAAGATCAGATAGGTGAAGAAGAAGCAGTTCAGGATCCAGAAGAAAAGATAGTAAAAGATCCTGAACAAAATAAGATAGGGAAAGAAAATTGGACACAAAACAGTGAAGATTTAATTGACTTTACACAGGGAAAGACAGGTTTAGAAGAATCCGGTCAGGCTGCAGAAGTTCACAGTGCAATAAGCCCTGATCAGAAGCAGTTAGATCAAGAAGAATTCACTAAAGAAAAAGGGGTTGATACAAATGAACATAAAGAAATAAAAAAGGAACAAAGCCAACATCTTGAAAGTCATTGTGGAGCTATTGAAGAGAAACCAATCAGACCTGAAAAAGAACAAACAAAAGAGGCAGTAATCAAAGAAAACAAAAAAGTATTGAGCAGTGAAAATAACGAGATCTCTGAAGACGTAAACAGAGAAACAGTGCCAACCAAGAAAACAAGAAAAGGAGATCATTGGCCAAGTGTCATTAAAAGAGTAAAATACCACATAACAACCAGAAGTGAAGATCCAGAACAAGTACCTGAAGTGACAAGTCAAACTGAACAAGAGAAAAAGTCAGGAAAAAGAAAAAGTAAAAGACTGAGACTTGTGAATAACAAATTCAAGGGTCCTGACTGGACTTATATCATTCTTGAAGATTTTGAAAGCTCAGAGTCAAGTGACAGTGGTGGCGAAGGAACAAGTGCAGAACTAACATACGAAGAAGAAACAAGACCACCCTGACTAAAGAAAAGAATCCTCTAAAGAAAAGAAGAAGAGATAAGAAGAGCAATCTTCCTTGTCGAAAAATGCCTGATGATAGAGTTATTGGGAGACCAAAACGAAATTGTTGTAGGAGATGCTGTGCAATCTGCATATGTAGTCTAATATTGGTGCTTATAGTATGGTTAGTCCTGATTGTAGCAGTTCCTTACCTTATGATAATAGATAAGAAGATTAATAATGAAACTAAAGGGAGGACAGCAAACATGAAGGGCAATAGAGTAGAATTAATGGCAGAAGATGAGGCAGAAATTCATCATGAAATAGCTGATAACGACACTAGTTTAAATGTTTTCACAAAATTATTGTTTCAATATGTAGACACAATGGAAGTTAGTAATTGTTATGTCTGTATGAAGTTACCTGAATCAGTAGCGGAAGGATTAACATACCATCATTTACCACTGAAATATGGCATCTCATGTAGTGTATTAACAAGTTTATTTTATAGAACAGGTAGACTGCAGTATTATTATTCAAACTTAGATGTGATATTTTCTGAGGTTCCGATTCGCAAGAGTATGAACCCAGTGCTTAGTAATCAAGACGCACAGTTTATGGGAGAGTTTTTCTTAACAATGAAATCGATAGACATAACACATGCACATAGACACAATCTAACATGTTCTTTACGAGAAGAAGAAAAGATATTTTTGAATTTAGTAGAAGATAGAAGACATGATTTTCAAAAGAAAGCTTCAGAGCATAAGGCTCAGTTGCCACCTTGGGCGGAGAAAGAAGGGAGTTATACACCTGGCAAAGCTCAAGCTGCAATGGCTCTGGATTTCGTAAAGAAAGGGAAAATTTGTCTTCATAGGTTAAAGACTGATTATAACAATGTTTTCATCGGTACCAGTGAATGTGAACACAATTTTTTAATTCTTGGAGGTTGGGAACTCAAAGGAGGAACAGATTCAGTTTTTCCTGGAATTTATTATGTATGTGGGAATAAGGCTTACTTTAGGCTTCCTGCACGGTGGTATGGAAGTTGTTATTTTGGAATAGTTTTTCCAAAGATATACCACGTAAAAAGAAACACTGGAAGCAATGAACACAATAATGAATTAATACGTAGTAAAAGAGCTAGTTTTTCAGAAATTATAGGTGATATATTTGGTGCATTGATACCTTCAGTGGGAATAATTCTGAACTCAAGGAAAATATGTAAATTGTCTACAGTGGTTGATCGTTTATCAACGGATACTGCTGGAGGTTTTCTAATGATTAATACGGAGATGGTTGCGATTAGATCTATGGTGATGCAAAATCGACTTGCTCTTGACATTCTATTGGCAAAAGAGGGAGGAGTCTGTAAATTATTGAAGACGAAACATTGTTGCACTTATATTCCTGATAAGAGTGCAGAAATTGGAACGTATATTCAGAACATAACTAAACTTGAGAAAGAACTTAAACCACTGGAAGTTGATAGTGTATGGGAAAGATTGACAAATAGTATCTCGTCAATTGGAACCTGGTTTGCTAATATAGGAAAAGGACTTATAGGTCAAATATTAGTACCCCTAGCAGGGATAGCAATAATAATATTGGCAATAACAATATGGTGCAACTGCTGTAGAAAGAATGGAACATATAAAGTGACAGGAAAAGGAAAGAAGAGAAAACTAGATGAAATAGAACTTGAAGAATGGAGAAGTGATTTATACAAAAAGTTGAAAGGGGATGTGAAAAACAGAAAATGTAAAAATGAGAATGAAACAAATTGCTAGAAGTTGGCATCTGATTGAGGGTAATATTTTTGATGGCTCAGAAACGCCATCAGAGAGGGGATTGATGGAGCAAGGTTTCAAAAATGAAACTTGCTTGTACGCAATCCTCCTCATAGTATTAATTTATTAAACTTGTACTGTAAATACTAACCTTTGCATTCACAAACACAAGAGGGACAGAAGCTTGCTTATGTGTTTTACTAATGAATAACGCTTGTCTATAATCCAAAATGTCCGCTAAAGCGCGGGAACCTCAATGCGCATGTCGCAACCTGATCACATAGTGTGACGTCTTTCTTTGCTTGGTGGGAAACTTCTGCTTCTGCGCAGTGTGCACTAAAATGGCCGCTAAATGTTTTCACATGCTTCAGCTTGCTCTCAAGTCATTATTAAATTGTCGTTTTCTTAATGCTACTAATGCAGGATAGTATTATAATTAAATGGGAATAGAGTAGGGAAAGTGGGCATACAGTGAAACATTTTATTTGTGATTTTAATATTTTCTTCTTGCACTTTTAGTAATTCGTAAACTTGGGCCTGGGTTGGTGTTTTGAAACTCGAGAGACAGATGGTTCTGCGCATGTATCCTGTGTGCCTGCCAAGTGAAGTCAACTTGGACGTCTCCCAAGGCCACGACCTATTGGCCAAAAGATGATGTACTCAATGTTTCCGGCGGACAAATTGTTACTTTTCTCCTGTAAAATGTATAACATTTGTCGTGAGACGGGTGGGAAATAAAGTGAATGTATTAATTTGAAGGGGCGGGAACGTAAAGACAATAGGCTTTACAATTTAGGCCAAATCGATATGGTGCGAGAATCCACCCCCTGTCCCTGTCCAATCAGAAGTAGTGGTCCCATATTTTAGCAACATTAAGGGGAGGTACATGGGCGTAGAAGGGTATAATAGAATATAGCATTAGTAAATTAGTCAGAGCATGCGTTCACGAAGAACAGGCGTCCATACTGCCAGAGCGCTCTCAACTCCAGACTGCCCAGCTGATCGGTTGCTGACTGAATTCCTGTCCGGAAGAGGTCCTGAGGAGGGGCGGCGGAGTCCATTAGACGGGAGACTCGAGAGAAGTCGAGTATCAGAAAGGGTAACGGCGCAGGCGTCGTTGTAGAGAGGTCACCGGTCCTGTCCTGATCCTGGAAGAAGTCTTTGCTCTTCATCCTTCCTGGGTCCTATCTTTTCCAACTACTTGGCCAAGGGGCTTGGTTCTCGCATTTAGGTAATTATACTGCAACCTTTAGTTGCGCTGCTGTCTCTATCTTCTCCTCTTCCTTAAACACCGTCATTGATTAGCAAAATCATTTCTATGCTTTTTCTTGGGTATTTCAATCAAGTACCGTGTTTTCTGTATTTTACTCTGCTAAAACTTTAGATAAACATTTTAAAACTTCCTGACTCAGTGGTTATTTCAGGATTATGTACTATAATGAATGTCACTCATTTTAAACTTCCCAATTAGCAAAGGATCCATTGGTAAGTTATTACTCTTCAATCAGAAGGTAATTGGTAGCAGGGACTTTGATAAAAGAGTACATCTGACACCCAGCGTAAGTATTAGTGTAGTGTGAATGTATGGGCCCAAGTGAGTATATGGTGTATGAATGTTGTTGGCTAATATTGCGCTGGATCAGGTTCTTTAGCAGCGGAGCAGTAAAATGTGAACAAATGACAATTTTTTCATACGCACATAGAATCGTTAACTGGACATAACATTCAACATAAACCACAGCTGCAATAATTATACAAGCACCACAATATCAGGAAAAAATGCATCAATTGAAAACCACAATGAAAATTGAAGAAAAAGAGAAAAACGACAGAGAAGGAAAAAATGATGACTTTGTCAAAAAAAAACGTAGCCCACTCCTAGCGCATGCTGCTCAACGATGAGGGGAGGCTCTGTGCAGTACACAGAACTAAGTGAGCCCAATAGTCTGTCAATATTGGCTCTGGGACAAAGATTGCAACAATTTACGCGGAGAAGAAGGAGCAACTTGATAACTACAGGCCCTCCTTACCTAGGCACAAGCTGCATCTTTCTCTCCAAGGTCCAAAATTTACCCTAACGTCCAAATTACATCCTATGTCACACCTAGGGGTCTTTCATACCAGCGGTGTCACGCCCAGCGGTCCAAACGAATAACATCTCTCACTTCTTTAGATACTACCAGTGTTAAGAAACCAACAGCACTAAGAAAACTCCTTTAGACTAAAGAATCCAGATGCTGGCTCAATATCACACCCAGAGCCTATTGAAAAAAAGGTGACCTCCTCAGAGTCTCCTTCAAGGCCACCCTGCGACTACTCAGCTCAGACATATAAAAAGGCAAAATGTCAGATTTCTGTTAGTGGCTGGGCGCTCAGGTTAGATTCCTACGCTTCTTCCTAGTTTTCCATACACCAAATGCTAGGACTAAGGATTAGATGTAGTCTCTTACCCATTGATGGCGGCTTTAGAATGGACCTCCGCCCTGTGGATTCAGCAGAACTTCCAATCAATTGTGGCGTCTGCTCAACATTCTTGTTGCACAGATGTGAATCCGTACAGGTAGGGTCCTTTTCCTTCGGTTGCAATCGGGCTCGAAGAACCAATCTCTTCTGGCTGGCTCGCCTAAATGTTGTTCGAAATAAATTTACCTTGAAAAAATAAGAGACAAGATGAGTTTGGCAAAACAGAAACAGTTGGTTTAATTAAATATAGTGGCAAGGAGTGCAGGCAACAGAATCGGGGTCTGAAGACTGTCTCGCCGCACATGAGTTTCGGCCGTCATTTTATACATTACATAAAGCGTCATAAAGCGATTTGTACTTTCCGTTGGAGACAGAAATCTGGGCCTAGTAACTGGGCCATAAATCTGGCCCTTTGATGAGAAACGCAGGTGGGTCTCGACCTTGCGTGGACACAATGCGGAGCCAGTTGGTACGTGTCCAGATGTCTGCCATGGGGAGCGCATGATCACTGCGTGTAGCGTGCATGCTGTGTTCTGATTGGCTGAGTGTTCCTAACTTAATGTGGCATCTGACATTTTGGTGTTTTTGAGAATGCGCGTCCCTCAAGCCTAATGTGTTTTATTGGGGCCAATCTCCTAAGCCCATTGTGGTGTCGCTCCCTATCTGTGGGATTTATCCAGGTTTTCCTGTTCACGCGTTTGTCTAAGGGTTACGTGTCCCTCCACCTGTGATCTGTCAATCAGTTGCTGCAGGAATAGGAAGCAGGGCCTGCTTGACAACGTATTTCTGACTTGGGGTTGAGGGAGAGGTCATGTCAGAAGAATTTGACAACAGTGATGCAAGTCCTTTATTATACATACATGTATCATGACGTGCATTGATATTGTATTTTCCAATTTTAACATTATGTCATGTCTTGTCATGTTCTGTTATGTTATGTTGTTATATGTTATGATATATGTTGTTATATGTTATGTCTTGTCATGCTATTTTATGCTATGTTATGCTATGCTATGTTATGCTATATGTTATGCCCTGCTATACTATGCTTTGCTATACTAATGTAATGTAATATTATGTTATGTTATGCAGGTTTGCAGCACGCTATCAATGAAGCCATTGATGATGAATTCTGGGGACCTCATTTACAAGATTTTGTCCCAAGGCAGAGCAGCAAGTTACTTTGCTGTGGTGCCCTGCGTCAAAATGAAAGGGCAGGAATGCAACATATTTATGATATACGGTGCATTCCTGTCCTTTCAGCCAGCACTGGCGCACAATATGGTGCCTAGTGCCAATACAGGAACCCTTGCACCATGGTGCAAGGGTGTCTGCATTGTTGGCAGGATTGTTTTTGTGCAGAAAGGGACACCTTCCTGCACAAAAACAATCCATGGAGTTGTTTTCCTCATTCTATGTGTGCTGCAGAATACAGCACACATGGAAAGAGAAAAATCAAGGAGAAATGAAAACATTTATCCTCCTTACGCCTGATCTGGGGAGATGTAAGGTTTTGGCGCTGCCATAGGTTCATGTGATTTTGTAAATCTGGGGCAGCGTTCCAAGGGCATTGCGGTGGGTGTTCCCATGCAACACCAATGGATTTTGACACATTCCCAGATTTACAAGGATTTGTAAACCTGGGAAATGCGTCAAAAGCCTATGCCTCCCCAGGGAGGTGTAACAAGGAAAATAACTTTATTTCTCATCGTTTTTTCCTCTTTCTATATGTGCTGCATCACAAAAGGAAGAAAACGCCTCCACTGATTGGTTTTGTACTTACTGTGCTGCCTGCATCAAAAACTTGTAAACGAGGCCCTATGTTTGACTTTGGACTATTAAATCACTCCAATGTGTCCAATACACATTCATCTTGCTCTTGACCATTATTCTACAACATTAGACGAGCTTTCACTGAAGTCACGTGCACCACTGCGCTCAGGATCCATCACCCCTTCCCCTCCAAAAGAACGGTAGCTATAGTTACCTTAGTAACCATAACAGGTGAGGTGTGTATTTAGATTCACCTTTAACGCCACTTAAGTGTTTTTATTTAACAATAACCCAGTTGCTAGGCATCAAAATCACATTTTCCGTATTCTTTTTACAGCCAACATACCTCTAGCAATGCTCTTGCTTCGAGTGCACCTTTTCCCGTGCTTTTTTCTGTTCAAGCTTTCCGACAACTCAGGGCCACACACACTGATCCAAGCTGGCTTCAGCCAGGACACAGGATCTCTTCCTCTCAATAAAAGTGAAGGTGACACACCAGGGGTACTTTGTGGCGTTGTGTTGGAACACCAGACCTTCTCTCGTACCTATGAAAGCACACACAATCTCTTGGATAAAGTGGTCTGAATGCCTTCTTTCCACTAGACCTTTCAAGGAAGGACTATAGGGTACCACACTAAGATGTTTCATGCCCTGTACGCCCAGAAAATACCCTTTCTCCAAAGAGGTTGAATGTGTGCCATTATCTGTCGCAATAACTTTGGGTGCCCCTTCTATGCAGCTTCAATGCAGAAAAATCTCTCCAACGTCTCCTTAACACGAGTTATGTTACCTGCTCTGACAAAAGAAAAATCTACAGGAGTAACAAGATACTTGAGCTCACATGAATCAGATTAAAGGTCCCAAGCAAGTTCGTTCCACTGACCATCAGACCAAGGCAATAGATGCAACGGTTTCTGTACTGTTTTCCAGTGTTTGTTTGGGAGAAGACACAATTAACAAACACCACCAAACTTCCTACCAGGCCATCTAGGGTGGGCCTCCAACAATATTGCATAATCTAAAGTGTGGTAGTACAAATGAATGGGGCATATTTAGAAGGAAATGTAGGAGCGCTGAGCTGCGCCACATTTGGCAGCGCCGTACTTCCACATTATCATAACGCAGAGATGCACCATATTTACAACAAAATGGTGCACCCTTGTGTTCTGCCCCTAAAATTGTGCTGCTAAGTGGCAACTCAGGCACCCTTGCACCATAGTGCAAGGTTGCCTGCATTGCAGGGAATTATTGTTTATGTGCAGGAAGGTGCCTCTTCCTGCACATAGAAGTAGCTAATCGTTATTATTTAATAATTGTTTATGTGCAGAAAGGGACACCATCCTGCACATAAACAAGCATTAATGGCGTTTTGGTCTTTCTATGTGTGCTGCAGCACACAAAGACAAGCATTTGCAATGCAATAGGTCTCGCATTTACGAGAGTTTGAGTAATTGGCATTGTAAATGACAATGCCTTTTATTTATGTGTTGTTTTTAAAACAGATAAATAAAAGGCATTGCCATTTACAATGCCAATAGCTTAATCTCTTGCAAATGTGACACCTATTGTATTGCAAATGCATTCGGCGCCCGTGCTATAAAGATTTTTTTTTAAAGCATTAGGCGAGAGCGTTTAGTGCCTGCAATAGCAGGCAGGACAAAGCTAGTTGAGAAAATAGTGCTTGGAAGCTGTAAATAAAGCCTACCAAGTAACAGCACACGTAACAGGGGGTGTCCTTGTGGGAGGTTACAAAATGAGACAAGGCGGTACTAAGGAGCGACTACGAAGCCTATTGGCCAATGAGCACAGCTTACAGTGGACAATGACACAAGCCAATGAAAAATATGGGCGGAGCGTGGGTGGAGCTTCCAGTCCATCCCTGAATACAGCATGCCTCATAGAGCAGCACATGCGCTTCCCAGGCTGGACCTTAAAAAAGCAAAAATGAGGAGAAATTAAAGTATTTCTCCTTGTTGCGCCATTCTGCATGGCTATTGCATGGCGTTAGTTTTTGATGCTGCCTCAAATTTACACATCCTTGTAAATCTGGGGCAGCATCAAAATGCAATGAGTGTTGCAGTAGAAGGCCCAAAGCGACCCCCATTGCATGCCCCTTACACGCACAATGATGCATGTAAAGGGGCCGTATTTACAAGGCTGCGCAAAGCCATTCAAAGTGGCTTAGCGCTGCTTTGTAAATATGGAGAAGGGCATAGCGCCACCAGAACGTCGATAAAAGTGACATTCTGGTGGTGCTATCCACTTGTAAATATACCCCCAAGTGTGCTATGAATGTACACTGAGTGAGTGTGCCTGCAATGCTACATTACATGGAGGACCCTGGGTGCCATTTTGGGAAGTCCAGGCCTGTCTGATGAAACATGAGGAGGAGAGTAATCCCCCCAGACAAATTTGTGGATTGCTGCATTCCTGATATTGTGGAGGGGACACACTGCATTGCACAGATCCATTTGCATTTCAAAGACTGCTCTTTGATTCAGTGACAGATCACAAGGAAGAAGCCCGGACACATTTCAGGAAGGGAGATGGGACTGATAAGAGAACCATAAAGAGTAGGGCTGGGAGTCTGCGATTGGCCCTTTGTTGCACATATCACTGTGGCTGACATCCAGGTGTAAACTCTGGTACTCCCATAAATTATTTTGTGGACAATCAGCTTCAGACTTGTGACTGCTGTGGCAGACCTCTTTCATGAAGGAAGATGAAAGGGAAAAGTGCCCCCTTCAAAAGAAGCAGAACCCCAACATACAACTTTCAAAGACCCAGACCCTAAATTACATTTGGGGTTTGGAAAAGGACTATAAGAAGGGGAGGTTGAGTCCTAAAAAGTTCTCATCTGCCAAGCAGCCAAAGGCTGTGTGAGCAGGAGACGCTCTGCAAGACTTCTTCCTGTGACCAGGGCTGGGGTACAAGATCAGTCTTTCCCTAGTGGGTGAGGGGCCATCACCCAGGGAAACCAAGACCACCTGCCCTGAGAATGGAGCATCAGCGCCTGCCTGCTTGCCAAGACCAGTGTGCCCTGTGAGGAAGAGGAGAGCGTTGGAGGGAGTGAGGTACAGTGGGGAGCCCCACCATGAGGACTTCCTGTGCGAGGTGTGAGGATTTGACTGTGCACCGATTGGGCCATAGCCCATGTGCAGGACTATTTCAGTGACACCCCTATGCCAGGAGAAGGCTGCCGTAGAATAAGAGTGTGTTGAGCGCCTTTCGGGCCTTGCTACACCAGTACCATTGTGCTGCGGTGACTCCGTATGACAGAGGGGGCTACTGGTAAAGTATTTCAAAGAGTGCCAAGACTTGTGACTGTCTGGGCCAGGGTGCTGAAGCTAGCAGGGCCTGTGCCCGTATCACCACGTACCGCAACAACCCCATACGCCAAGAGGGGCAGCTGGTACCAACGTTACTGAGGCTACGATTTGCCAGGTGGACCTGCGCTGCGAGGGAACTGCCCCCGACTCCCCGCCGAGGAATGCCGGAGATGCGGTGGATGATGTCGCATTCTAGCTGGCTCCAGTCGGGAACTGAAGAAAAAATTCCCACCTCCGTTGAACCAAATCAACGTATTGCTTCTTATCAAGCCGGGAGCTGCTCAACGTCTGTGGGACCTCCAGTCACACCGCTTTAGGGAGAAAGCATGCACCGCCGGATGCTGCTGTGAAGGCCGCAAGCAGTCCGACTTCTCAGAGTTCAGCAGGACTTGCAGGTCCACGTTGAGGGCACCTGCCGCATCGCTGAACTCTTCTGTGCTGCGAGAGAGGGTAAGATGAGAACTGAGGCAGTTGGGCCCCAGGCGTCTTGCTGCTAACTGTGCTGCGGCACCATAGACACTTTTGACTAAGTTCCTAAAAAGTCAGAAGGGAGAACTCTTGAGTACAGCCTAAGAGATTGCATGCCCTGATGCGGCCAGAAATGAATGGAGGATAATCCTGAATATGTTACAAAAAGGAGAGTGGAACAGGGATTTGCCTGACACCTACTAGAGCCCTAACCTCAAGGGGAATTGTGTTGTTGCTTCTGAATATCGCATTTCTTTGCATGTGTAGAGTTAGAAACAAAATACTACTTTTTCTTATAAAAGCAAGTATTTGCCTGGACATTGATTTACTGTTCGTACTGTCTGCACTTTGAGTTATGTGCACTGACCTGTAACTACATCCCCCACCCCGAGGGAGCCTTTACTGCTCGGCCACAGCTACCACTGAGACCTACGAATTGTGGGTTGGACCTGTGCTGTGAAGGAATTGCCCCCGACTCCCCACGGAGGACTGGCGGAATGCCGTGGATGACGTTGCATCCTTGCTGGTTCCAGTCAGAAAGTGCGGGCGCCTGCCACATCGCTGAACCCTTTTGTGCTGCGAGAGCAGGTAAGACGAGACCTGGGCAAATTGGACCCTAAGGGACTTGCTGCTAACGGTGCTGTGGCACCATAGACACCTTTGATTAAGGGCCATGTTTATGAGGTTTGTGGTGCAGGGCAGCTCAACCAGTCACCTAGCTGCGCTGTCTTGCGTGACAGGGAAAGGGCAGGAATGCGCCATATTAATCCAATGTGGTGCACTCCTGCCCTTTCCCTTGTGCTGGAGCCATTTTGGCAGCCTAACGCCAACACAGGCACCTTTGCACCATGGTGCCAGGTGCCTGTTCTGTAGACAGGATTGTTTTTGTGCAGGAAGGGGTACAATCCTGAGTGGCTTTTTCCTCTTTTTATGTGTGCTGCAGAAAGCAGCACATATTAAAAGAAGAATAAATGAGGAGAAATAAATATATTTCTCCTTGTTATGCTTCTCCTGGGGAGGCGTATCTTTTTGGAGCATTCCCAGGTTTACAAGGTGTTATAAATCTGGAAATGCATCAAAAAACCATGGGAGTTGCCTGGGAACTCCTACACAATGCCCTTGGAATGCCTAGCCAGGGCAGAGTAATGCAATGCAGCGATTTTCATTGCGTTACTCCATATTTTTGGAACCACTCTAAGCCACACTAAGTACCTTGGTGCGGCTTCAAAAATATGTCTTAAGGTTTGCATCACTCTTGCACCACGCTGAATGGTGCAAATGCTATGCAAACCGGGTCTTAAATAGGACCCTAAGTTCCCAAAAATTCAGAAGGGAGAACTCTTGAGTGCAGCCTAATAGTTTGCATTCCTTGATGCGGCCACCAATGAATGGGGAATAACTCTAAACATGTTACACAAAGGAGGGTGGGACAGGGATTTGCCTGACCACTACTAGAGCCCTGACCTCAACGGGAATTGTGTTGTTGCTTCTGAATATCGCATTTCTTTGCATGTGTAGGGTTATAAACAAAATACTACTTTTTCTTACTAAAGCAAGTATTTGCCTGGACATTGATTTATTGTTCGTACCGACTGCACTTTGAGTTACGAGTCATGTCCACTGACCTGTACCTACATGCCCCCCCCACCCCCTGAGGGAGCCTTGACTGCTCGACCACAGCTGCCACTGAGAGTCAAATGCAGAAGGGGTACTTGATCCAGTTAAGTAGGAACCGTAGTAGGTCAGGCCCCGGGACATCAGGAGTAAAGGCCTCAACCAGTGCAGTTGGACTCAGTCAGTAGCCCCTGCAGGGATCCAGTAGCCCTAAAAGGGGTTCTGACTCAAGGCATCACAAAAATATCCCAACATATCAATGTCAAACTCTCCATATACTTTGGGGTTGACATATGTAGGCAATAACTACAAATGCTACTGTTATATCCTGTGGTCTCCTAGTTCCTTGCTGCTCAGCCTGTGTGAGTGTGATGCAATAGAATGTCTAGAGTGCATGGTTTGGATGAGTGGTCAGCTGGAATGAGTGGGGCTGAGCAGCAGGATGCTGCTCCCTGTGGGGCTGTACCATCTTACCTGTAACTGAATAAACCTACATATGCTACACTACTGGCCACTGTACTGATTACCTACAAGGACCTAACATCGTTCACAAAAGCTTCCATTTCTCTTCTAATGGTACGTTAGAACCATCTAATGGTACGTTCAAAAGAAGGGTAATAGGTGCCCTAGAGTCTGACATAACTTTCACAATGACATCACCAATTCATATATCACAAAGTGGTCCTTTAGCAAACTTACCCACAGACATTACCATCCATGCATCACCGTTAACACCAAATTACCAAGCACCCTCTTGCTGTGGTTCCTTACAAATCTATCCTTGCAAGGTAGCATAGATTGAGCTGTATAAGAATCCTCACGCACATTACATCCAGGAGAATTACCTTTACAATCCTCTATAAATAAGTTATAAGAAAGCATTGAATGTTCAATGCTCTTAGCAATGTCTAGGATTTTTTTGAGTGACAAAAACAAATTGGTATATAAACTAGTATCTAAGTTGCTTCCAAGATCACAAGAGACAACTAAAATATGTAAACCTGTCAAGTACTGTTCTTTATTGTCTTCACTTCACTTCCCTGTGTCCTTTTGAAAAACCTGTGTCTCTCAAACATCACTGACGGTTCTTCTGAGTACAGCCTATGCGCCCTACTGCTTTGTTATATTGATACCGTGATCCGAATGCAGAATGAGGATCTGCTGTTTCAGGTAAATTAGCGAAATCCTGCTGGCCTGCCTCCCCCAAATGATTAAATAGTAACAGAGTGCGGTTCACAGCATCCAATTTGTATAAGTTAGTTGCCTCTAAGGTAGGTGGTTTTCCTGGGCATTGCAAAAAAGGTGGTGGTTGCATAACACATTTGCCAATTATAAATGAATAAGAATTTAAAATTATAGCTTATACTTCAAAATTGGACAGCAGTTTTCTGCTTGTAGAAGAAATTACTGCTGTCCTCACCAGTGGCAGCAGCTCCCGATGCAACTAGGTAGGGCGGCGAGGGAGGGACATAAATACATTAAAATAAATTTATATAAAAAAATATATGACTTACCTGATGTTGCGTCCGCTTCGTCTTCCTCCTCTCCCGATCCTCGACTGGCGCACAGGCTCCCAGATGCCAAACCCAGCGCTGCTCTCGAAGCAGCGCTGGAATTGGTGTGAGAGGCCTGGTTTGCTACTCAGGCATTGCCTAGGAGCCTGTGGCTTTTCTCCACCCGGCTGTACAACACAACCGGGTGGAGAAATGCTAAGTGCGCATGACGGTTTGGCCAGCCATCTTAGGCCGTCTAAACCATCATCCGCACTTAGTAGTGCCCACAACTCCTCCTCCTGAAGCTCAGGAGGATGGCCCGACCGCAACGCGTCTACTCAGCAGAGGCAACGGTGAAAAAGAAAATGATAACAACATTATTTTATCATCATTTTCTTTTTCACGGTTGCCTATGCTGGGTAGCGGCAGTGGGGCGATACTCCTCTGCCATAGCGACCCCTGGTCATCACTCTTAAATGCACCCTGTACTCAGACACAACGTTTAGCTCGTAGTTGGACCGATACCTCCGGTGCAAATGTCATTGGCATGGAGAAAGTCACAAACAAGAGGCTGCAACCTATATTCTGAAGCGCTGATTTAATCACGACTAATGACTTACCAGCATCTTTACGTCAAAGCATGCCCTAGTGGAGAAACAATGAAACTTGTGAATACTGGTCAGTATCAGTGACGAAGCCAGTGTGCTATGGACCCTAGTGCAAGGAAGGAAAAACACCCCCTGCTGCAATTGCGAAATACTGCAATAATTAGGGTTTACTGGGCCCCAGGCCTCTGGTCCCCGGGACAACTGCACCAATGGAAGCTACGCCCCTGGTCGGTAGGATGCTTCACACTGCATTGGTGTGCATGAACAGACTTGAATTTGAATTAGTCAGACCAACAGTAACCGACATGAACATACTCACTGACACTTCTTCTTGGCTTATAAATCTTTTCATTTTGGGAAGCGAAATGTCCAGTTCCAGAGTACATTGTCTTAATCTTGTTCCAGCCAAGGTCTCAATCTGTGCACACAGAGTACTTAGAGGCAGAGGATTATAAAAAAAAACAGCTCAGTCGGTGGGCCATAGACAAAACACATCCTGTACTCGTTACCTAAAATATGCTGTATGTGGGCTTTAAAGCAAACTGAGGAAGAGCGTAGATTTATTCTGAACAACAGGCTTCACCTCTGTGATCTGGAATGAGACTCAGGCCAGCAGATCCATGCCACATTCTAGAATGCAAAGAGCATGGACAGAGAGGTAATCAAAACACATCTTTTGCATCAGTAAAGTAAAACAATGAAACTTACTAAATTAAATCAATTAGGTAAATAGCCTATAGAAAATGTGCATGCCACAGAGAGTCTCTGCAGTTTTCTATAATGCCTATCTACCACTTTTCCACAATTATTGAGCCAGCATGTCACGTACACCAATATAATACCCTAGCTCCAAAGAGGTTGAATGTATGCCATTATCTGTCACAATAACTTTAGGTGCACCTTCTGTGCAGAATATTCTCTCCAAAAACTCCTTAACACATGCTATGTTAGCTGCGCTGACAAAAGAAAAATATATAAATATGTAGCTGATGCAAACATGTATCAGTCCCAGGATGCAACCACCTCCAAATCAGATGAAACATCACTGTAGACCAGAAATTAGCCATTTTCAGCCATTTAATCGCTTAATCCTCGTTTTATTTAATAGGTAGGAATAGTAATTCAAATTTTCAAATGCATGTACGATGCCAGTCCGGGCGTTTTCTACAGCATGTCGAAATTAACCAATCACTGAGTGATGTGAAGTTTATGACCCAATGCATTTCGGGCTTTACGCCCTTCTTCAGGAGTAGCTGTAATGTCAGAAAACAACTAAATATCAGGAGCACTTGAAATGCCCAATTGTTAACTGTTATTACAGAAGGCGCTATGTGTCTTTTAAAGAAAAATATAACCACTATAAAAAGAATCTATAGCAATAATAAGGTCATTGAGCTCCCTATGAGACAGATTAAAGGAGCCAACAAAATCAGAACCAAGGGGGTCATTACGATGGCGCCATCATCCCGGAGATTGGGACAGGCCGCCTATAAGGCGGCGGTCCCGCAAGTCAAATTACAATGCGGCTGCCATATGGCACGTTTAACATTGCGGCGGGCGCTGCTGGCTGCAGCACCTGCCGCAATGTTAGAAATGCACAGTTTGCATTTCCCTGCACTACGTGGCAGGCACCATGCGGTGCCTGCCACATGGTGCAGGGAAATGTAGGGGGGCACCATAGGTGCCCCCCAAGTGCACAAACAATCAGCCCCTGCACAATGGAGGCCCGCAACAGGCCCCCAAAGGACATCCCCGCCAGCCTTTCCATGGCGGTTGAACCACCATGGAAAGGCTGGCGGGGATGCAACATCCTAATCTGGCGGACGGTGCCTGCTAGGCACCACCACCATTCTGAGGATGGGGGGCGGGTCTGAGGGCAATCGTAACGATTGCTTCTGTCGGACCCATGGCGGGCGGGCTTCCCGCCGGCCAGCACACCGCCAGCCATCACAATCTAGTGGGCGGTGAAAGGCCATACGATGGCGGTGAACCCGCCACCGGCAGCCTGCCGATGGTGGGTTCACCGCCATCGTAATCAGGCCCCAAGTTTGTTCCATGGGTCATCAGGCCAAGGCAGTGGATGCAACGGTTTCTGCACTATTTTCCAGTGTTTGTCTGAGAGAAGACACTGTTAACAAACACTAAAAAAATTCCTACCTGGCCATCTACAGTCACAATATTGTTATAGTTTTAGTAGAAATCCCTAAATGCCCTTCATGAGCAGCTTCAATCAGTTTGTCTGTGTAGATTTTCTGGTGAAAGAAATAAATCCTGACAAACAACTGTGTCATTCACTATTGCGAGTTCTGCTGCAGCCTTGAAAAAATCTTTCAATTCTGAACACAGAACTGTGTTTTGTGGCCATCCTTTAGTAATAACTAAAGGATCGACTAACTTCAGTGTATGATCCTCTTTAATGCACTCAATCCTATCCATTTCCGTAATTGGTAAATTAATTTAATTAAAAGCATCAACAACTACAACATCACATTCACAATCATTCTTTCATGCGTTATCTTCAGTGTCCTCAACTATCACACAAGAAAGACAACCATCCCTAAAGTTCTTGCCCGAGGATGCACATCTAATATCAAAATTAAACTTCTGAAGGCATGACATAAGCCTCACTAACCTGGACGGTGCTTTGTTTGAACAACTGTTGCCTAACATGTACATCAAAGGCTTGTGATCCATATAAATATCAAATCTTGAACTCTGTATATACATTTTGAAGTTTTTGATACTCCACGTGTTGTGTAAACTGGGTCTTTGGCTCAGCTCTGCAAGGTTTATTTTCCCACCCACAGGTGACAGGTTCCCACCCACAGAGAGCTTAGTTCAATAAACCAAGGCTTGAATGTGAAAGTCAGGTTTTTGTAGCCCCACAGAATCCCACCCAATACATAGTTGAAGTGGTTTCAATGCTTTTGGGTTACTAACAGTCAATAAATGCTGTGGTGATTGGAAACAAACCTTTTTTGTTCTATTTAAAATCACACATACAAACTGCACTAAGAAAAAGACACTTTGACTAAAAGTGTTTTATTTAACTAGTCTCAACATGTTGCTTAGCACATTTAAAATAACCATACAAAATATCATAACAGCACAAATGAATGTTGCGAATAAAAAAAATAAAATAAGCATTTCTTAAAACCTTTTTTTATGTGCTACACTGGCAGAACATGGAGTAGTATAACTTGCATTTAAAGTTTCTTAGGAAAATCAGCGCACTGTATACCTCTTTATAGCAAAGTGCTGTAGTTGTCAAAAGTCGGGGAGGCCGTTTTCCCTGCGAAAGGTAAACACATGTTGCATTTGTTTCCTTCCTCCCAGACTTGGGCTCAATAACACATTACAGTAGAAAGTGCGATTTGCAGCAGCTCTGGCAGTCAAGATCGTCTCTGTCAGTCTTGTGTGATAATTTGGGGTGAAGGACCTCTCTTCACAAGTGCTCCAGTGCCAGGCATTTTATACTGTATCTTATGTAAAATAAGGATAGCCAACGCAGACATTTGATGATTCTGAAAAAATGAGAGAAAAACTGAGTCTCTGCCTGCTCAAATTGGAGTTGGAGCTCATGGTCTTTATGTCACATGAACATGGAATAGCTTCTGTTTCGATGGTGATGTAGTTGCCTTCCGAAGATTTCACCACCCTTGAAGCAAATGCCATTGTTTGTTTCTTCCGACCACTGACTCAGCAGAGCTCCCAATCCAAATGTCCTTGCGTTCATTCTAAAAGTTTACATCGGTGCACAAACCCCTTAACTGAACCAACCTTATCTATAAATACAGTGTCTTCAAATTCACATCATTAATTGCAGTTTCCATACACAACTCAAGCAGATCCCCTAATACGAAAGGGACATATGGCCTAACGCCCAGAGCTGGTGACTTTGAAACTGGAGAGACAGGTTCAGCTACCTGCCTGGGCTCAACATCCTGTGATTCTGTGCAAATCACTTAATCTTCCTGATTTAAAAAAAAACAAAACAGAAAGATTCGGACCTTGAATAATGTACACTGGCGCTCATATAAAGCGCCCCAATGCCCTTGGGCTGTGATTTCACTATATAAAAAGTAAAATTCATTTTTTATATAACAGGACCACAAATCCAGGGTGCAAAGGAGAGACCTAGACTGGATTAGCCGCTTGCGTAAGGACCTGGGAAACAATGGCATTTTAGAGAGGTTGTTTCTTGGGTTGATCAATGCTGCCTTATGCACGGTCTGAGCTGCAGCGCTGCATGGTGATGCACTCAACCATGAAAAGCATCCACTCGGGGGCCCCCACCGACCCCTGCCCCGCTCACATCTACCACAGAGCCGCGGCCGCCATCGCACCCGAACTACAACGCACCATCAACACCACCTTCAAAACAGGCACCTTCCCAGACGACTGAAAGCGCGCAGAAGTCAGACCCCTGCTCAAGAAGCCCACAGCTGACCCCACCGACCTCAAGAACTATCGGCCCATCTTGCTCCTCCCCTTCGCAGCCAAAGTTGCAGAGAAAACAGTCAACAGGAAACTGACACGATTCATTGAAGAGAACGCCGTCCTTGATCCGTCCCAATCCGGATTCCGAAGCAACCACAGCACAGAGACCGCCCTACTCACCGCCACAGACGACATACGCACCCTCCTGGACCAAGGCCACTCCACAGCCCTCATCCTACTCGACCTATCAGCGGCCTTCGACACCGTCTCATACTGCACACTAGTCGCCAGACTACATGACGCAGGCATAAAAGGAACAGCCCTGGACTGGATCCGATCATTCCTCACCGGAAGAAACCAAAGGATCAGACTCCCACCCTTCCTCTCCGACCCCATGAAAATGACCTGCGGAGTCCCACAGGGTTCATCACTGAGCCCCACCCTCTTCAACATCTACATGGCCCCCCTCGCAGCCATCGTCCGACAACACGGCCTCAACATCGTATCCTACGCCGACGACACCCAGCTCATCCCTGCCTCACCAAAGACCCCACCACTGCCAAACTCAACTTCCAGAAAGGAATGCAAGACGTCGCAGTCTGGATGACCAACAGCTGCCTGAAGCTCAACGCTGAGAAGACAGAAGTCCTCGTACTCGGTACCCCCCCTTCTGCATGGGACAGCACCTGGTGGCCGACCGCCCTCGGAAGCCCACCTACCCCCTCAGACCACACCAAGAACCTCGGCATCGTACTCAACTCATCACTCACCATGAACCGACAGGTCAACGCCGTCACCTCCAGCTGCTTCAACACCCTCCGCAAGACCTTCAAGTGGATCCCCCCTGAGTCAAGGAAGACAGTCACCCATGCACTCATCACCAGCAGACTGGACTATAGAAATGCACTCTACGCCGGCATCAACAAGTCCCTACTCCGCAAACTCCAGACAATACAGAACACCACCGCCAGACTCGTCCTCGGCATCCCCCGACATGAACACATCAGCCAACACCTACGAAGTCTCCACTGGCTCCCCGTGGAGAAAAGAGTCACTTTCAAAATCCTCACTCACGCCTACAAATGCCTACACAACAACGGACCCAAATACCTCAACGACAGAATCAACTTCCACGTACCCAAAAGAAACCTCCAATCTTCCAACCTCGCACTGGCCGAAACCCAGCGCATCCACAGAGCCAGAGCAGGCGGAAGATCCTTCTCTCACATTGCAGCCAAGACCTGGAACGAGCTACCGGCAGACATCAGACATGTCCCCTCCCTGAACACCTTCAGGAAGACCCTCAAGACCTGGCTCTTCAGCTAAACAGATCTGCGGACCCCTCCCCCCCTCAGCACCTTGAGACCCTCACGGGTGAGTAGCGCGCTTACAATTCCCTGATTGATTGATTGATTAAGTTGTTAAAGGACCACTTTGTGATATATGAATTGGTGATGTCAGTGTGAAAGTTATTTCAGACCCTAGGGCACCTATTGCCATTTTTTGGGACGTACCATTAGAAGAGAAATGGTAGCATAGGTGCTTCTTGCCAACAGATGTCAACCCCAAAGTATACAGAGATTTTTGACATTGATATGTTGGGATATTTTTGTGATGTCCTGAGTCAGAACCCCTTTCAGAGAGCCACAGGGCATGCAGGGGCTACTGGATCCAACTGCACTGGTTGAGGCCTTTACTCCTGATGTCCCGGGCCTGACCTACTATGACACCTGCTTAACTTGATCAAGTATCCCTTCTGCACTTGACTGTCAGTGGTAGCTGAGGTCAAGCAGTCAAGGCTCCCTCAGGGGGGGGGGAGGGATATAGATACAGGTCAGTCCACAGGACTCATAACTCAAAGTGTAGACAGTACGAATAATAAATCAATGTTCAGGTAAAAACTTGCTTTTATAAGAAAAAGTTGTATTTTGTTTCTAACTCTACACATGCAAAGAAATACGACATTCAGAAGCCACAACACAATTTCCCTTGAGGTCAGGGCTCTAGTAGTTGTAAGGCAAATCCCTGTCCCACCCTCCTTTGTGTAACATATTCAGGATTATTCTCCATTCATTGCTGGCTGTATCAGGGAATCACAACTATTAGGCTGCACTCAAGAGTTCTCCCTTCTGACTTTTTAGGAACTTAGTCGAAAGTGTCAATGGTGCCGCAGCACCATTAGCAGCAAGACCCCTAGGGCCTAACTGGCCCAGTTATCATCTTACCCTCTCTTGCAGCACAGAAGAATTCAGCCCTCAACGTGGACCTGCAAGTCCAGATGAACTCTGAGAAGTCGGACTGTTTGCGGCCTTCACAGCAGCACCCAGCGGTGCATGCTCTCTTCCAAGAGTGGCACAGCCAGAGGCCCCTCAGATGTCGAGCAGCACCCGGATCGCTAAGAAGTGATAAGTTGATTTGGTTCAACAGGGGTGGGAATTTTTTCTTCAGTTCCCGACTGGAGCCAGCTAGAATGCAACATCATCCACATCGTTTCTGGCAGTTCTCCACAGGGAGTCGTGGGCAGTTCCCTCGAAGCGTGGGTCCAACCCGCAAATCGTTGCCTCAGTGTCTCCTTCAGGAACATTGGTACCGGCAGCCCCTCCTGGCATATGGGTTTGCCACGGTACGTGGTGATATGGGCGCAGGCTCTTCTAGACTCAGCGCCTCGGCCCAGATGGCCACAAGTCTGGGGGCACTTTGAAATACTTTACCGGTGCCTGTCTCTGTCATACTGGGTCATCGCAGCAGAGTGGTATGGGTCTAGCAGGGCCCACCCATCGCTCAACACCCGGCTCAGTCTGCGGCAGCCCTTTCCTGGCATACGGGGGTCACCAAAACAGTCCTGAACACGGGCTACAGCCCAATCGGTGCACAGCCGAATCCTCACGCCTCACAGAGGAAGTCCTCACTGTGGCGTTCCCCACTGGACCTCACTCCTGCCAAACAGGGCACACTGCTCTTGGCAAGCAAGCAGGCGCTGATGCTCCAGACTTCAGGCATCAGGCTTCAGGGCAGGTGATCTTGGTTCCCCTGGGTGATGTCCCCTCACCGAGTATGGAGACTCGCAGGTCTTGGCCCCCAGGCCTGTCGTATGCAGAAGTCTTGCAGAGCTTCCCCTTCTCACAGAGCCTGTCTGACTGCTTAGCAGATGACTATTTTTGAGGACTCAACCTCCCCTTCTTAAAGTCCTTTTCCATCAATCAAAAGGAATTTAGGGTCTGGGTTCTTGAAAGTTTTATGTTGGGGTTTTGCTTCTTTTGAAGTGGACACTTTTCCTTTTCATCTTCCATCATGAAAGAGGTCTGCCACAGCAGGCACGAATCTTAATCGGATTGTCCACAACATAATTAATGAGAATGACCAGAGTTTACACCTGGATGATACACAGTGATACGTGCATCAAAGGCTTAATCCCAGACCCCCAGCTCTACTCTTTATGATTCTCTTTTCAGCCCCATCTCCCTTCCTGAGATGTGTCTGGCTCGTTTTCTTGTGCTCTGTCACTGAATCAAAGAGCCGTCTTTGAAATGCAAACTGAGTCTGTGTCCTGCAGTGTGTCCCCTCCCACATCTCAGGAATGCAGCAATCCACAAATACGTCTGGGGGGATTACTCTCCTCCGCCTATTTTCATCAATCAGGCCTGGACTTTTTAAAATGGTACCCCGGGTCCTCCACGTAATGTACCATTGCAGACACACTCAGTGTACATTCATAGCACACTTGATTTCTACTATTACACTTTAGATTAGGCAATATTGTTGGCGGCCCACCCTAGAGGGCCTGGTAGGACATTTGCTGATGTTTGTAAACAGTGGCGGCTGCCATATATTTAGGGTAGGGGGGTGGAAAACATATGGATGGCATTAAGATAATAAAAAAAAGGCACTTACCTTGCACGCTTGACACACAACGTCCTCCTCTTTCGGGTGTCTTCTCTCCTGGAAGCTCTGGACCAGGAAACTGCACTCTCCAATCCTGGAACGTTTCTCAGTATGAGAGACATATCAGGATTGGAGGGAGGGGCCTCTTGCAGCACTCCTAAGAGCACTGGAGGCCTGAGCTTTCTCTAACTTAGCTGTCTAAGACAGCTAGGTTAGTGAAGTTTAAAATGTGCATGTCTGGCTGGCCGTCCCAATAGGGCCGGCCAAAGAGACATGCGCACGTTAAACAAAAGTGCACAGCTCCGTACTGCCATTCGGCAGCACTGGACCCGCCCCGTCCTGACACTCTGTTCAGGAAAGGTTGCCTCCAAATAAAATGGTAATAAATAAACGTTATTACCATTTTATTTTTTAGCTGCTCTGGGGCATTTTTTTAGGTGAGCGACGCTCCTCCGTTCTCACAGTAAATAGTGTCTTCTCCCAGACAAACACTATAAAACAGTACAGAAAACAAACGTTGCATCCGTTGCCTGGGTCTGATGGTCGTTGGAACAAACTTGGTTGGTTCCTTTAGCCTGGTTCATGGTGAGCTCAAGTATCTTGTTATTGCTGCAGATGTTTCTTTTGTCAGAGCAGGTAACATAACTCGTGTTAAGGAGTTTTTGGAGAGATTTTTCTGCATTGAAGGTGCATAGAAGGTGCACCTAAAGTTATTGTGGCAGATAATGGCACACATTCAACCTCTTTGGAGAAAGGGTATTTTCTGGGCATACAGGGTGTGAAACATCTTAATGTGGCACCCTCTAGTCCTTCCTTGAAAGGTCTAGTGGAGAGAAGGCATTCAAACCACTTTATCCAACAGATTGTGTGAGCTTTCATAGGTACGAGAGAAGGTCGGTGTTCCGACACAACGCCACAGACTACCCCTGGTGTGTCACCTTCCCTTTTATTGAGAGGAAGAGATCCTGTGTCCTGACTGAAGCCAGCCTGGATCAGTGTGTGTGGCCCTGAGCGGTCTGAACTTGAATATAGAAAAAAGCACGGGAAAAGGTGCACTCGAAGCACGAGCATTGCTAGAGGTATGTTGGCTGTAAAAAGAATACGGAAAATATGATTTTGATGCCTAGCAACTGGGTTATTGTTAAATAAAAAACCTTAAGTCGGGTTAAAGGTGAATTTAAATGCACAACCCATCTGTTATGGTTACTAAGGTAACTATAGCTACCGTTCTTTTGGAGGGGAAGGGGTGATGGACCCTGGGTGGAATGGTGCACGTGACTTTAGTGCAAGTTCGTCTAATGTTGTAGAATAATGGTCAAGAGCAAGATGAATATGTGGATTGGACACATTGGAGTGAGCCACTAGTCAAAAGCCAAACGTGGTGTTCCTGTGTGTGTGGAGACCCAGAATCCATCACCAATGCCTTCATTGAAAGTGTGCGCTATAAACCTGCATAACATAACAACACATAACATAGCATAGCATAGCATAACATAACATATAACATAGCATAGCATATCATAACATACATAGCATAACATAGCATAACATAGCATAGGATAGCATAACATAACATAGCATATCGTAATATAACATGACATAGCTGTAGGAAGCTGGCTCTGTATATGGTATACCACTAAGTGGTTATACCATGCACAGACTCCAGAGATTCCCCCAGAAGTGTACAGGGCTCAATGCAAACCCAAGTGCTCTATTGGTGGTAGTGTGGGCGAGCAGCCTTAGGCCTAACACAGAGGAGTGTAAGACATTTATTGCACACACATTGACCAATAACTGACACATGACTCAAAAAGGAGATCCACCCCAATTTTATAAAAATTAAGCTTTGTTAGAGTTTTATTTTAAGACCAAGATCTTCGCAAAAAGTAAGTACGTTTTTCAGGAAAATACTTTAGTCTTTTAAAAGTCGACATAGTGCAATTTTCAAACAGTTCAATGTTATCCTACGGAGGAAAACAACGATGTGGTTTCACAGGTAGGTACCCAACTTACAGTTCCAGCCTTCAGGGGTTATGACCAGCAGAGTTCAGGTAAGCACACAGTCTGCACCACCAGCTGCACTGAAGCAGCCGGGTGCAGAGGTCAAATTCAGAGATAGGCCCAATGCGTTTCAATGGAGACTGGGGGTGCTCGAAGCCACTCTGCTTGCATGTAAGTAGATCGGTTGCAGGGGCCAAGCTTTGGGGGTTAGAGCAAGCACCAGGGGTCCACAAGGCAGCACAAAACACACACCACCAGCAGCACAGGGGTGGCCGGGTGCAAGCACAGGGGTGGCCGGGTGCAAGCACAGCATTGGGCGCCCAATGCTTTTCAATAGGAAATCTCGGTTTGACAAACAGGCTGCAGGCGTCGAACTGGAGGCTTCACAGAGGAAGCCAGCTACAGCAGAGGTAAGTTGAGGTGTTGAGGGTCGTAGGGGCACTGTCAGTTCAGCTCACCAAGGCCCAAGGGTTTCGGATGCAGGGGTGTCCTTTGACGTCAGATTCTTCTTACCGGAGCCAGTCCCGGTCTGGGGGAGCCTCTGTTTTCAGTCTGCAGGCGTTGTTGTGTAGTCCAGGAGGGGTCGGCTAACACTGGACTTGGACTCAGGATCACGGGGGAACCTTTCCTGGATCGGTGGGCCACCTAGACACAGGCCGGAAGAGTCTGGTGCAGAGTGGTCAAGGATCGCGGATCCGGAGGGCACCAGAGTCCTTGGTGTCGTTTGCTTTGTGGACAGAAAAGCTGTCATGGGGAGTTCTGGTCTTCTTCAGAGGTAGGCAGTCTTCCCAGGGTTTGTGGAGGTCGCTGACTGCTAGACAGGCTTTGTTTCTTTGCAGGATTCTCGAGGGCTGCAGACAGGCCAGTAGGGCTGGGGCATAGACAGTAGGCATCTTCAGTCTTCTTCTGCATGGCGTCTTCTTCGTCCTTTTTAAGTCTCGCCTAGGCATCGCTTGCATTGTCTCTTCGAGACATGCTGTATTGAGGTATGGAGTTGAGCTCCGCCTACTCTCCGCCCATATTTTTCATTGGCTTGTGTCATTGTCCTTTGTAAATGTTGGCTTCTGATTTGTTAATAAGCTTATTAGTCCCTCCTTAGTACCTCCCTGTCTTCTGTTGTTACCTCCCATGAAGACTGGCCCTTTTACGTATGTCTTTACTCCAGAGCTTTCATTAGCAATTCCTAGAACTATTTAACTAATTAATGTACACAGCATGCAATGGACACCATCTTCAGTAATGGTGGCTGCTTCTTCGCATTTGCATTTCTTAAAAACTTTTAAATAAGCTCCCTGCAAATAAATCTGCTTGGACGCTTCCTTCTTTGTTACCCCTCCCTCCTTCATCTATGCCCTTCGTGTGCCTTTGTTTTTTTTTTTTTAACCGGAGCGTTGCGCTATAAATTTTAAATATGCCCAGTTTCCTCCACCTCCCCCTCTGCACGAACGCCCGCAAGGCGGGCGCTGTCGTAATTGAAAAAATCTGGTCTCAAATTTACATACTTAAATGGCGGCCGCACGTCTCGTTGCGGGCGGCTCACCAAACTCATTTTTTAAAATTTACATGCTAAATGGCAGCTGCGTGTCTAGTTGTGCGCGGTACCCCCAACTCGTTTTTGAATTTTTTTATTTGCATGATAAATAATGGCAGCTGCGAGACCTATTGCAGTGCATTGCAGGGGATGCTGCGGTAAGTGAGGGAATGTGTGGGCATTTGAAGTCAGGTGCACGGTTACTAAAGGCAAGGACGTTCATTTGTACACTTGCTACAGCGGAAACCTTGCCTCTACTCCCTTCAGTTAAAACCACGCTCTAAGTCAGCAGTCTATTAACAGGAAAGTGTGAGCCGTAGTGCTTGGTGCGATCATATCAGGAATAGTGCCACTAAGTTGGAGTCGCTGGAAATCTGGGTAAATGGCAGAAAGGTGGTTGGTCATCTTTGAGCAAGTGAAACAGCCGGAAATAGATGCCCGATGATGTAAGCCTCATGGCAAAAAGCCAGATGCAGCGGGTTCTGCGAGGGAAGAGCTGCCAGGAGTTGTGGGAGATGTTGAAGCGACACGAAAGTTTCTTGGGATTCAGGCGTGTTAGACGAGCAACATTTTAAATGGTGGTCGCACGTCTCGTTGCGGGTGGCTCGCCGAACTCATTTTTTATTTTATTTGCATGCTAAAACATGGCAGCCGCGAGACCTATGGCAGTGCATTGCAGGGGATGCAGCCGGTAAGGGCGGGAGTGTGTGGGCAGCTGAAATCGGGTGCGCTGTAACTAAAGGCAAAGAAGTTCATTTGTACGCTTGCTGCAGCGGAAACCTTTCCTCTACTCCCTTCAGTTAAAGCAAGCATTTGCAATGCAATAGGTCTCACATTTATGGGAGTTTGAGCTATTGGTATTGTAAAAGACAATGCCAATAGCTTGAACCCTCGCAAATGCTACACCTATTGCATTGCAAATGCTTGTTCTTCTTTAGTCGACAGGAACAAGTTTCCAGGTCTGGGGAGCCACCTAAATGCTAAATTTAGGGGCGTTTTAGGGGAGTAGCTGAGAGGACGAATGGGCACCTTACCTGGGGTGACTACACCCTCAATTATGCCAACCTCCTGTGGGAGGGGCATAGTCTAGCCCTGATTAGAGGGGTCTCCCCATCTTCAAGATGGCCGGGACTGAAAGATGTGCTTCTCCTCCCCTCCCTCACCTTAGGGGTGGAGTTGGCAGGGGGCACACCTATTTTTCTTAGTTTTCCAGCCAGTTTTCCTGCCCAAAGTAGAGTATAAACCAGGGGCTGCCATCTGCTGCTAGCAACAGAGGCTGGGGATCGCGTAACAAAGGCAGCAGGCCTTTGAAGCTTCCCTCTCGAGCACTGTGCTCATCCTGAGGGAGGAGGTGGGACACCTTTGCCCAGGATGTGCATTGTTTCTGGACCCAGAGAGCAGAGACTCTCGACTCAGGGTTCCAGGAACATGTCAGTGTGTGGCAAGCTGCCTACAGCCAGTCTGTGACCACACCAGGGTTGGTAGGTTTTCAAGGGGCACCTCTAAGATTCCCTCTGAGTACATGGGTCAATAAATTCCACACTGGCATCAGTGTGGGTTTGTTGTGAGGAGTAGTTTGGTACCAAACACTCCTGATTTCAGAGAAGCCATCATGGTGCTGGTGGAACTTCAGTTGTCGATATTGGCTCCTCACCGGGTGACTGTGTGAAGGGAGCCGATATTGTGTGTCACACAGTGGCATGGCACCGTGGGAGTTGGCAGTTCTGCAGCTTGGCACAGCGGGGACTACTGGGAGTTGGAAACCCTGTAAGGGGAAGTCAGACGCATGGCCTGGGTCTAAGGTTCGGAAGCCCTGGTTTTTAGTCTTGCGCTCCATTGTGTGTGGCAGTTTGGCATCAAGATACTACACAGAAGTCAAAGGCAATATAGTGACCGACTGCAGCACGCGCAGTACCAGGCCACACCGCCGAGGCACGAGATGGCAGGGCCGGGCGCTCCAAGTGGTCCTATGCACGCTTTTTACAGACGATACCACAGTGCCTCTAAATGCATGGTGGGCGATACTGCGCTGCTTTTCACGGCCAGGACAGCACCCAAAAGCCGGCCAAGAGCGCCTCTGAACCGATGGCCATGATAAGGGCGGGAATATGAATTTGCTTTGCCAAGGAAATAAGACTTTCTTTGCTCCTTTTACAAACTGGCGTTGCTTAGACAGGAAGCAGGTCTGAAGACTCTAAAGCAGAGGTCTTCAATCTGTGGGGCACGACCCCCAGGCGGGCCGTGGAGTCCTAGGAAGGAGGCCGCGCATTCCCCAGCTTCACTTGTCCCTGCAATCTAAAACCTTTGTTTTCCTTTTGGAAAAAGACAGCCATCCTGGGACGCAGTGGCGTAGAAAGGTGGGTGCGGGCCGCCCCGGGTATCATCACTGAGGGGGATGACGAAATGGCAAAAATATGTGTTTTAAACACATATGTTTGCCATTTTCTCAAGCCGGGGTGACAAAAAATCACTGAGTGGGGTGACAAAATGGCAAAAATATGTGTTTTAAACACATATTTTTGCCATTTTGTCAAGCCGGGTGTCACAAGAAATTTTCCACACCGGGTACCACCTGACCTTGCTACGCCACTGCTGGGTCGATCGTTATCAGCTGCTTGCCTGAATGAAATGCAAATGTGCCTATCAGTTAATCTGCAAGTGTAAAGGATGCTTTAATTGATCAAATCACTCCAAGTTTTGTGATGACAAAGATTTGGTTTTTTGAGTGGAAGTGCAAAGAGTTAACAACTGGGCTGGGAAGTGCTTGCTTTTAATTTTAACTGCATTTACACAGCCCTTAGTACCCCTAAAGAGGTGTTGTAGGGACAGTTATGTGTAAAAAACATTGCATTAAATACGCTCTGGTATTACTAAAATCTACATTTTTGAAGCACCATTTTATCATAAAACTATTTGCACGTTTTGCACGTTTTGCAGCATCCTATCTTACACTGTGTGTAATGCAAGTTTCTGCTTCTCGCACTGCTAGAAAGCAGAAGTGCCTGGTTGGGGGCGGGCGGGTGGGCAGGGGGGAGTGGCTTGCCCACTGTTGTGGGCCTTGACTGTTTGGTCGGCCCTGGGGCTGACCAAAGCAGTCATGCGCACTCTACATTTTCTCTATGTAGGCTGCAAGCAGCCTACATAGAGAAAATGGCCTCTGTACAGGCGCCCGGCTGGGCGCCGTCCGCAACTCTGCACCAATCACAACGCTGCCATTGCAGCGTTGTGATTGGCTTAGGGGAGGGGAGGAAAGCTGCCTAGGCAAAACGCGGCCAGGAGAAGCAGGAGCTGAGGCGGCGGCGCGTGATCCGGAGGAAGGTAAGTTTTTTATTTTAATTACCGTCCCCCTGCACGACCCTTCCCCCACACCCCCTTGCTTGCCGGCCGCGACTGCCCAAGGCAAAGTTGTCTTTATCTTTGAGAGGCTGGAATTTAAATTATCTTCAAAGACGTATTCCGAGAAGTGGTAGCACCAGATGCGCATACTTATATAGGGCGTGTTGTGGCCCTGATGACTCGTTGTATTCGCAATACTATCGATTTGAAAAATCACAGGGGGGGGGGTAGGGGCTCTCTGAGACACGATTGCTTTGCCGATCGCCATTAGGACCCCACTGAGACGTTAAGCATTTGGACTGGCCGCCGAGAGGCGCGCTTCCCCGAGCACCATTAGCTGCCTGCTGAGACGTAAACCCTTTGGTTTATTTAAAAATAAGTTTCATATATATTATTTCCCCTGGCTATTTTTACATCAAGCAGTGGCTTTACATAGAAAAAAAATCGCATGCGCATATTAAAGGGTTGGGAGCTGTACGCAGTCTTCATTTAACCCAGTGCTAAACTGATAAAGTGATCTGAATTTCTTGTCAACCCAACTAAAAGGATTTCCCATGAACTTTTTAAACGTTATTAATAGAACGAGGCATGGGCAGATCAGAGGAGGCATGGGCAGATCAGAGACGTCCTGGAGCCGCGGCTGACCAACAGATCTCTCTTTCTAATTGGTAAACAGTGCAGCCTCGCTCGGCCTCATTACGGGGGCAGAGGGTTTAAACGAGGCGTGGTGGAAGAGTGCACCCCATCATCTTCGCGGCCGGCTCTGGCTGGTGGGGGCGAGGGGAGGGCAGGGATTCCAAGCCCTCCATCCTGTCCGCTAGACTCACTGTCACTGTCATGGTGTGTGCTCCCCTTTCTGCGGAGCTGTGCACCCACTGGTGGAACGGAAAATGTACTCCGCCTCTGCTGTGTGTGTGGTGGTGCTTTTGTTTAATCTCCTGTGTCACTGTACCTTTGCGCCGTGTGTCACTCCATTTGTTTAATGCCTTGTGTATGTGTCGCGCTGTGTGTGATTGTGCATCAGCACCCCTGCTACTTGTCACTGAATTTCTTTCTCTTTCTGTATGTGATTGTGCATTTGTGTCATGTGCTGTGTATGATTATGGATTGGTGCCTTGCGATCTGTGTTCGCTGGCGTTGCGTAATGTTTCTGCATTACAATTATGTATTTATTTCATTTATTAATTGTGCATCCGTTACGTGTGGCGTGATTGCCCCGTGTGTGTCTTTCTTCGCGTTCTATGTGTTTGTGCTACGTGCATATCTCATTTGTGTGTTTCTGAGTTTGTTCCGTGTACTCGATTGTGCATTTTCCACGTGCTGTGTGCTATTTTGCAGTGTATGTTTGCGTTTACATTCCTTGGAGGGGTGGTCTCTGAATGCTAGGTGGATGGTGTATTTATATCTAGGGTCGTGCCCTTGTTTGTGCTACTCCTGTGTTGTCAGTTGCACAGACAGTGTAGTGGACATGCGTGGTGCGTCATTGTGTGTGAGGGAGTTGGGCAGGTCTCTAAGCACTTCGTGCTGGAAATATTACACATTCAATGCAAATGCACTCTCGGATTTCAGAAATCGCGTTTCATCATCAGAACCCGGCAGCAGCGTTGCCTCGCCCTCGCCCCCGCCCCCCATTACTCAGTCTCGCACTAGGCAACTTGGTGCACTGGGTGTTTTGCCTTTTCTCTTTGATGGCACAGCGCCCCTGAACTATTTACTGCTTCGCAGAGAGAGTAATTTGCTGCTCTGGGTGTTTTGCCTTTTCTCTGGTGTTCCTCGGCCCCTTGCACTATTCAGTGGCTTACATATGGTTACAGGCCGCACAGGGAGCGCTGCCACATATATGGGGTAACAGCACACTCCCCTCACACTGTTCCTGTCTGGCACAGTGCGACTTGTTCTACTAAGATCGTTGCCTCTTACGTGGGGTAATTATGTATCTCGCTGTCTGGCACGAGGTCACTTGCTGCAGTGGGAGTGTTGTCTCTTTTCTGGGCAGGCCCCAAGTACAGAGCGTACTTCTTTTGCGCACACACTGTGGCGCGCGCCCACACTGCTCCCCTCGTTTCATGCTTCATTAAGTGTCTGGAACGAGGTCACTTGCTGCAGTGGGAGTGTTGTCTCCTTTCTGTGGTGGCCCCAAGTACAGAGAACACTTCTATTGCACACACACCCTGGCGCGCGCGCCCACTGTAGCCTGCAAACAGAAGGGGCAAATACCTGCTCCGGGAACTAAGCCCTTCCTAGCACTATAAAACAAGTACTGTTCAGTCGGACAATAGCTGCGCACATCATCTAAAGCGCCCTGAAGGAGCACGGCTGCAGAATCTTAACGATGAAGAAACATCTTTCTATTTGGGATTTTATGTACATTTGCTACTGACTTTTCTGTTATGATGTTGGTTTAGTCTCGAGCAGGAGAGAGTTTGTCGAGCAGCCACAGAGGTTTTGGCTCTGGCAAGTAATTCTGTAAAGGTTTTGCTGGTCGGAGGGACTGGGTTGGGCGGTGGGATCTTGTTATGCAAGAGGACACACTCACTATGCTTTCACGTCGTGGCACTAGAGAAGGCACACCCTCACTTACACATTGAGTTCTCAGACACAAGTTCTTTTCTCTGCCTATAATGCATGCAGAGGCGAGTCTCCCGGCATTCAAGGGAGTCTCCGAATTTTGCAGCTTTGTCTGGCTACTCCCAGAGATGTGTTCGCCAAGCCACCTCTTACTCAAATTTGCTTGCAAATGCACCATTTGCCCACTCTTTTTTCAAAATTTTCTCGGGGGGAGAACCCCCACGAACCCCCTGTAGGTGGTTCTGGCTCGCTCGCTACGCTCGCCACAGTGCAGTATTTACGCTCACCACTTTCAAATGTCACCAGCCGCCACTGATGGACAAGACATAGCAGTGCAAAGCACTGCGTTGCCTTACCCTGCGTCAAGAAGGTGCTCCATGGGCTTTGCGTGTGGTTCCCACGCAACACCCATGGATTTTGATGATGCCCCATATTTACAAAATCAAGTAAACCTGGGGCAGCTCCAAAAACGGACGCCTCCCCAGTGGAGGCGTAACGAGGAGAAATATTTTCTTTTCTCCTCGTTCTTTGCTCTTTCCATGTGTGCTGAATTTTGCAGCTCACATAGAAAGAGGAAAAAGCCTCTCGGGATTGTCTTTGCGAAGGAAGGTGCCCCTTCCTGTACAAAAACAATCCTGCCTGTGTTGGTGCTAGGCAGCAATTTGTGCGCCAATGCAAGGGAGAAGCAAAGGAATGCACCGTATTTCATAAATATGGTGCATTATTTCCCTTTCACATTGGCATAGGGCAGTGCAGCAAAAAGACTTGCGGTGCTGCCCTATGCCAATTTCTCATAAATGAGGCCCTTTGTTTTTAGCTACACCTTTGACTACACCCCCACGCTCACTGACCTTTGGTTTGCTAAACACTGTTTAATATTATTTCCCTACCATAAAAATTATTTGCTGTGGGAATTGAGGGTGTTTATGGTTGTCGATAGTTGTCGATGATGAGGAGTACCAGGTTCTAGAAATTTTTGTTAGAATGGGGTCCTTACGCCTAAAAAAGTTTGACAAGGGGGTCTCGGTATCAAAAAGTTTGAAGACCTCTGCTCTAAAGAGACTCTGGGACTAGAGAGGACGAACGCTGCAGGATTAATCCTGACCTCTCCATGCCGAGGAAGGAGGGGTGCCATTGTATTGTGGAGAGAGAGCAGTGGAAGGAAACCCCGATGAACCTTGTCAGCTGCTTGCCAGGGCGCTGGTTTTCGATAAGGACGTGCAACCGCGTTAAATGCACCGATTAGCGCAGATAATGGCTGCTCTGGAGTGGAAACACAACACACCGCAGCAGTTTGTGCCCCCCCCCCCACCATCCCCCCACTCTTGAGTCAGTATCAGCACCAGAGCAAAGCATAGACAGAAGACTTGATCTACTTAACGCAGTCAAATAAACGGCCCTTTAAATTCATTAACCAGGCTTTTCCTCTGTTGGGCTTTCGAGTAATGTTTAATCTTAGCTGTCCTGTTCCTTAGTATGTGGGAAGTGTATATGGGCTTTACAGCAGGTAAAATCAAATTTAAGCGTACTTTTCACCTTTCTATGTATGGTAATATCTGTTTTTTGAGTTTTTTTTTTGTATATAGCGCTCACTCAGTCACGTGGCTTCAGTCCCTGGGCACCTGTAACAACAGAACACAATCTAGTGAGATTCCCACATGTAAAACAGCTCTCGAGCCCCAACAGACATTCTTTAGTGTATCACTATTAAACACATTTGATTTGATATCAACTGTATGACCTGCATGGGTTCTAAATGGAAAAGCTAACATATTCCCACTGCAGACATCCTGGAAGCTCATTGGGTAAATGCACCTACTGTTGAAAACTGTGGGCAATGTACGGGTCCCTGGCTCCAGGCATAGTGGTAGCACCTGCTACATAAATCTGTGTATAGCCATTGTGTCTTAGGCCCCCGCAGGATTGCTCCCCCCAGCAATGGACTGACTGTATGGAATAAATAGCCTGTGGCAATGCAAGCTTCCACATTGTACAGATGTCTTTATATGTCGGTAATCTTTCCTCTGGAAATAATGCAAAATGTTTAGCAATCCGATTAGATTTAGAGTTGGATCAAATATTGTATGTACAACAAAAGACAGACTACTCTACCGGTTGGCCCCCATTTCACCTAGGAGCAAAGATCTGATACTTTTTTAATACTTGACAATTGGTTGAGTAATGCTGCTCAGAAAAGGACGGGTATGGTACAATATGCCGCAAGTCCATGTCCAAAGTGTGGTTAGACGAGATATCTGATGAAGGTTGGCTCCCTAAAACACTGATTGTGAAAATATTAAGACGAACTTCACCCCTAGGTTGCAAAAAAACATATTGAAAACCTTGGAGCAGAATTTTTGCCACGTATACTTGTGAAGCGTTTGATGCATGAGGGATTGTGGCTGAAGTAAGTGTCAAGTTTCACGTTTCCACCCCCCACCAACTTTCCCCTACTTTTTGCTAAGGGTACGTGGCAGGTGGTCCAACAAGCATTGGCAAAGCCAATAGGTCTCGCATTTTAAACCCATTGGTTTTGTCAATGGGTTTTAGCCACGCTGTACAGCATTCCCAATACTGTGCAGCATTGCTAAATAAGAAAAAAAAACCTACGATGCTGCTGGAAACGCCATTTTACAGACACATGCCTATAAAATTACGTGGCCTCTTTATTTTCTTTTTATTTGCTGATCTGAATTGAACCAGCAAATATAAAGAAAACAATGTAAGAACGTTTTTCTTCGAAGCCCAGGTGGGGAGGAGCAACATGAGGGTGCGGCAAAAGAGAGGGCACAGGTGGGGGAAGCAATCTGGGGGTGGGGAGGAGAAGCAATGGGTGACAGAGAAGGAGAGCGCAGGTATAGAAGCACCGATGTTGGGGTGGGAGGAGAAGCAACAGGTGAAAGAAAAGGAGGGTGCAGGTGGGGGGAAGCAATATGGAGGGTGGGGGAACGGAAGCAAAATGACAGGCCAGGGTGGGGACAAGAACCAACAAGTTAAATACCAACATGGAGCAGGAGAAAATAAGCACACGGGCAAGAAAGCAATGGGGGGAGGACACAAGAGGGAGTGTAACATAGAGAAGTAGGTAGAAGCAAACGAGCAACAGTCAGCAACACAGAGTGCAGCGGGAGAGAAGTACACAAAGGAGACGTATGCACTCGAGGAGTGCTTAACCAAAAAGTAAAAAATGTGGTGCTGAAAAGCAAACAATGGAAGCATAGAAGCCAACCAATCAAAAGAAATGGTAAAGAGGCTAGGCTCCATGGGAGAGGGACAATCACAAGACCGACAAGCTGGGACACAAATAAGAAGTAGGCAAATGTGAGTGACAGGAAAGCCAGCCAATGGGAAGGAATGGGTGGGCTTGGTAAGTCCACAATGTCTTTTGCAACCAGCCCACTGTGCGGTCTGTTGGGCTGAACCTTAACAGATTGGAAACGCAAGTGTTACTATTCGGACATAGAAAGAAATCACTGAATTCATCAAAGAACATCTTGATGGTGGACGAGCGGTGATGGTGCTCCTTTTAGATCTATATGCAGCGTTTGACACAGCCTCTCATGCCACCCTCTTAGAGAGCCTCAAAAGGGCAGGTATTCAAGAGAAAGCCTTCTCATGGTTGAGGTCGTATGTACAGGATAGATCACAGAGAGCCCACCTTCAGCCATTCTCGACATCCCATAGGCCCATACTATATGGAGTTCTGCAGGGCTGTGCTCTGAGCCCTACACTCTCTAATCTCTACCTAGCCCCCTTGGCTCAACTGATTGAAGCTTGGGGTATTTAAGTGGTGACATATATGGATGACACTCAACTTCTGCTATCTTTACAGAAAAACTCACACTCAGCCTTGAGTAAGTTAGGGAATGCCTCAAGGGAGTCGCAGGATGGATGAATGACACTTCTCTAAAACTGAACTCGGATAACACCGAACTTCTCTTCTTTGGCCCACGCTCTCCTCCACCCCCTAGCCTATGGTGGCCAGAGGAACTTGGCTCCCCACCGGCCCCTGCAACCCACGTGAGAAATCTGGGAGTCATGTTTGACTCAAGTCTCTCTTTCTCTACACAAATCAAGCAGGTGTCATTTGCTTGCTTCGCTAAACTCAGATCATTAAGGAAGATGTTGCACCTGATCCCAGAAAAAAATAGTAAGTCTGTGGTTCATACCTTGGTCACTTTACTATGCAAATAGTCTGTATCTGGGACTCCATGCTTTCCTGATTTGCAGACGACTTCAGATAGTGCAGAATGCGGCAGCAAGGCTGACTCGAAGAGTCCTGCATAGGAAGGCCATATCTCCTCATGCGAAGCAACTGCATTGGGTACCTGTGATGAACCAGATCAAGTTTAAAGCTCCGACGCTAGCTTTTAGTGCTTTTTATAGACAGGGCCCTGCATAGCTACACCGATACCAGCAATGCAGAGCGTTCAGATCACACCATCTATTACTGCCTCATGTCCCAAAATGTCTTAAGACAAGGCAGGAAGGAAGATCCTTCACAGTCTTGACAGCCAAGCTGTGGAACACTCTCACAATAAATCTGTGTAGAGCTGCTTCTGTCTCAATTTTTAAGAAATAACTTTAAACCTTTCTCTTTGACAAAATAAACCTTTCCTATTTTGCACTGGGCGTACTGGCTGTCAGTCGCCTGCTTGAGCGCCAGGACGCCTCCTGGGAAGCAGCTGTGCGCTATGGAAAAGGTGATTGACTGATTGATTGAAAGAATGCTACATGTACTTCTGAAGTGACAGGGTATCATATGATATCGAGCGTAGGCAAAGCTGTATCACTGCATGCTAATGATTTCATCAATTACCATTTGAATCTACACTTGATTAAACATGTGGTTTTCTTTTGATATTTTAATGAATTTGTTGCTAGGATGAAGCTATAAAAATGATTAAATCATGTAAAATTGCATTTTGCAGTGCTGAAAGGTATTTAAATGTGTACAGGAACATTGTGAAAATCGTATGAACTTGCATTTTGCAATGCTAAAAGGTATTGACTGTGTACAGGAAAATGATATTCCACACCTGCCAGCCCCATCCCTTCTTGTCCACTCATCTGCCCTAATTGAAGGCTTCCTGATTGCCTTTTCTTTAAGCTGCGATAGGATGCTAGCTTTAAAGTCCAAGGTGCTGAATGGATGGGATTAGTGGGAGGGGGCGGTTATTCACGTGAAGCTGCTGTAGAAAACCGCTCACTGGTTACCTCCTGAAGGCTAAAGCCCAAGAGGGAATTGGCTCGGTGTGCCAGGAGAGCATGGGGCTTCCATCCTCTAGAGCGCTACCTTCTCCACCTTACGTTTCCACGCGGACTCTGAGTTTCATAGTTGAGCTTCTCGTGATCAACAAATGGCAACGTCCACACACCTTCTGGAAGGCAGATCCCAGTGATGTATGGCTAAGGCATAGTACCGCTCAGTGTCTTGGTGAAAGGTAGTTACTCCCATTGTCTTGCTGAGACATAGTTACCACTCAATGTCTTGCTGAGGCATAGTTACCACTCAATGTCTTGCTGAGGCATAGTTACCACTCAATGTCTTCTTGTGACATAGTTGCCTCTCCTTGTCTTGCTGGAACATACAACTCATTGTCTTGTTATGAAGTAGTAATAGCTCATTGTCTAGCTGAGATCCTGTTACTGCTCATCTACTGTGACGTCTCAGTGCCCAGGTAAAAACAGGACATTCTGTGGACATGGATACGGTGTTCTTCTCAGTCTATGTCATTTGTTTCGTTTTCGGTGTTTTTGGGAATGTGGTGGTCATGGGGGTGACCCTCAAGAGGTCCGGCAGGCGCATCCCTCCAGTGGATCTACTAATCAGCAACCTGTCTTTAGCCAACCTGTGCTTTGTCACAACCAGGTACACCCCGGTGATGCTGTACAAAGCCGCTAGTGAGGACTTTGTGGGCAGAGTCTTCTGCAAGGTCTTTGGTTTCTTCTCCGTCCTCTCTGGCTGCATGAGCGCCTGGCTCACCGTCCTCCTCAGCGTGTATCGCACGTTCAAGCTGTGCTCCAACCAGCCACCTCTTCTACTGCGACTCTTAGAGGGAGGCACATCCATGAAGATCTGCATAGTCACCCTCTGGATCATTTGTGGCATCTTCCTGAGTCCAACCTTAATCTACCTGGAAAAGGATACAAGGAGTGGGAGTCAAACATTGAGCGTAAATGGTTCCTGTGCCAATGTCTCCACCCCTCTGGGCAACATCAGGAGTTATCACGGCTGCCTCCTTTCCATCGGGCACACCTGAGGGAATAAAGCCTACGTCTACAGCTGCTTGGTGTTGACCGAGATCCTTCCTGCCCTCATTATGCTGATCGCCAGCACAGGCACACTTTGGGCCCTATGGAAGTACATGAAGATGCTGTCACCAGCAGTCACACTGCCAATTGGCCCTTTGAAAGTGAACACCTGGGTCGGCCCCACCCCCAGCTCCAGGCCCAAAACTCATTGGAGGGCAGGGTGGACAGTGCTGGCCTTGATGTGTATCTACCTTGTATGCTGGGTCACCCACTTCACCATGCTTGCTGTCAGCTTTAGCAATGGGTACCAGCTAGCCCCAGGCCTCATCACTCTAGGCAGGTTGGTTTATGCCATCTACCCAGTGCTGTGCCCGTACGGTTTGGGGCTGGGCAGCCAGCAGTTCCGCAAAGCTCTGCGCGATTCCATGGCTTGCATCTGAGATGTCGACAGCTGTGCGACAGGTTATGTTCTGCACAGTGTGCAGAGCACCATATGCCCCCAAGGCAGCTTCAAGGAGCTTTCAGAAAAAATGAGAAAAGCATGCTGACAACAATATCCTTTTGCATGTTCCAAAGAATGTGTAGCTTGTGTGGTGCCTCTGGGTGAGTTTCATTGTGTACAGAACAGGTATTGTTGCTACCTCTCTTTGATAGTGTTTATCACGTCATGTCTCCGCATGTGTTCGATCATGTGCTCTACATGTTTGTATCTGCAAACATGTACTCTGTTACCTATAGGGTGCGCTAAATGTGCTGTGCCTTTGTTTCAGTATGTAAACATGGTGCCTTGTTCCTATATGTGTTTTGTTGTGTCGACGTCTGTGTTAATGTGTGCTACATATGTCCTGACTGCATGTTTTCCATGCTGGCCTCTACATGTCGTGGTTTTCTCTGTTTTTCATAGTGCCTGCAGCCGTTGTTTTGTCTGCATGTGACCAATTGTTGTCACCTGTATCTCTGTCCTTGCTTCATAGTGCCTACTTCATGTGCCATGTTTCTGTGTTTATTACATCAACTGAGCTACATTTGTCATGTGTTCATGTGACCCATATCATGTACTATATGTGTCATATTTGTGCGTGAGTTCCACAGTCGCTACAGTGACTTCCACAGCCTCTGCTACATTTGCTGAGCATGTTATATGTATGATGCCTCCGTATGTTCACACTGTGTGCTACATTTGTCATGTCTGGATGTGATTGATACCATGCATCAGGTATGCCATGTACAACAGTCTGTATTACATGTGTTCATGTGACCCATAAAGTGTATTGCATGTGCTATGTCTCTGCCGGAGTTCCACAGCCTGTGCTATATTGGTCAAGCCTTCATGTGACCCATAGTATGTACTACATATGCCACGTCTCTGCATGAGCTCCACAGCCTGTCCTACATTTGCTGTGCCTCTGTGTTTCATAGGGAATGCTATATGTGTGATGCTTCTAGGCATGTTCACAGTGTGTGCTACATTTGTCATGCATGCATCTGATTGATACTATGCACCAACGTCATGTCTCTACTTGTGCTCCATAGAATGCACTACATTTGTCATGTGTGCATGTGTCCCACAGCTTGCACAGATGTGCCATGCCTCCCTTTGTGTAACAATCTCTTCTACATATGGTTTTCCTGCATGTGTCCCATAGTGTGTGCTGTATATGCCATGTTTCTGCATGTATTTCATAATCTGGACTACATTTGACATGTTTCTGTCACAACTCCATAGCATGTGCCAGATGTGTTGTTTGTGCCAGTGATACATAGTGTGTAATGTATACCGTGGGTGGGTGTCTGTGTGCATGGGTGCTCTATACTGTGTATTTCTTCTGTTATGTTTGTATGTGTTCCATGGTGTGTGCTAAGTGTCGTGTTTCTGTCTGTTTTCTATGATGGATGATGCATTGGTAGTGTCTGCTTGCGGTCCACAGTGTGTACTATATGTGTTGTGTCTGCATGCATTACTTAGTCTATGTTAAATTTGTTGTGCCTCAATTCTATGTTTCATAGTATGAGCGCACCTTGGAGTGTTGTGTCTCACTGTTCCATGGTGTGTGCTACATGCATTGTGTCTCACTTTTTCACAGTGTTCGTTACATGTGTTGTGTCTTACTGTTTCACAGTGTGTGCTCCATGTGTTGTGTCTCACTGTTTCATAGTGTGTGCTACATGTGTTGTGCCTCACTGTTTTACAGTGTGTGCTAGATGTGTTGTGTCTCTCTGTTTCATAGTGTGTGATGTATGTCTTTTTTGTGTACGTTTCAGTATGCTCATGTGTTGTGGCTTGGTCCAATGGCGTGTGCTGCATGTTTTGTACCTCAATCTGTGTTTCATAGTGTGTGCTACCTCATGTCTTTCTCTGCATAGATTAGGGTATACAGCAGTGAGCATGATTCTCTGTTCCGCAGTGTGTCCGGCACATATCCCTGTGTGTGTTTCACAGTGACGTGAAATGAGTTACACAGGTGTCTGGGTGGGCACGTGAGGGACCCGAGAAGGTGCCAACCACCCTGTTGATGTGAGGTTAGGTATGGCACATGTGACTCATGGGTGCTTAGGAACACTTGCCTTTGTGGGAACATTGGGATGGCCACCTTCGAACACTAGGTATAACCCGGACTCTTTTGTGAGACCTTTCACCTTAAACTGACTTCCTTATAAACAAGCATTGGAAATGCAATAGGTCTCACATTTGCTTGAGTTAGAGCTATTGGCATTGTAAATGACAATATCTTTTACCCATGTGTTATGGAGTGTATGTATGTGGTGTGTAGTGGAATTATAGGGGTTGGATTGGAATTGTTAGGTGTGGAATTGTGTGGCGTGGAATTGTGTGGTGTGGAGTGGATTTATGTAGTGGAATTATGTGGCATGGTGTGCAATGACATATGTGGATAGTAATTATGTGGTATAGAGTGTTCTGGAATTATGTGGAGTGGGATTGTGTCTTATGGAGTGTAATTATGTGAAATGATATTTTGTGTTATGGAGTGGTATGTAGCGGAGTTTAATTTTGTGGAATGATGTGGAATTCTGTGGTGCAGATTGGATGTATGTGATGTGTTGTGTAATTGTGTTGTTGAGTTCAATTATGTTGTTTGGTGTCGAATTATGTGGTGTGGATTGGAAATTTGTGGAGTTGAATTGTGCGGCGTAGAACTGTATGGATAGCTTTGCCTTTTTGATTTCGAACTATTTTATGACGTATGGCACCCTTGCTTCGCCACTGGAGAGAGACAAAGATAGAGGTGACAGTGAAAGACAGGTATCCAGAGACGGAGAGAGCGAGAAAGGCTCCCTCTTCATAAGTCCTGTTTGAAGACTCTTGAGCTTTATGTTACAGCTGGATCAAATTGAAAAGCTTGCAGTTTCAACTAGAAACCATGTTTCATTTTATGGAAAGGATGATTGTAATGAAGGATGAGAAAATGTTTCTTTGGATGAAATGTCCTAAATTCCTGGAGACAAAAATGTAAGTTGTAGATGAAATGTACGGGGTGTATATGTGAATAAAGGAGATTTATCGCTGCATAAAAATGTTTATGTTTAAACTCCAGTGAACATATGAAAACTCTGCGAGTCAGATGTCTTGTGGTTGATAAAAAATTGCATTAAATTATCTATCGAATAAAGGATGAATAATTTAACTTGAAATGTTTTCTTAAGATTAACAGTTTATGGTCCGCAAACATAAATTATTTTGTAAAGTTGTCCCAGGAGTAAGGATAGTCTGATGTTGCAGCACAAATATTAAATACTGTATAAGTGTAAACATGAATAGTACCTACAATGTTAACCTCGAAAAGTAAGTATCCGCCATTGTCATCATAATTTCAGTATTTATAGCTTGACTTAAGAGAATGGCCAAGGAAGCGGCACTAATAATAGAGAGCGAGGGGGGTAAAAAGGGGGGAAAGAGAAATCTATGTTTATAGATGCTGGCTGAGTAAAGTAAATAGATGTTCCAAAAAGGGTCTGATCTTTAACGTCAATGGTGAAAAGAGAACTGGAAAATAGTGAGGCTAGTAAAACCGAAAAGACCAAAAAGGCAAAAAATGGAGTGCGCAAACAAAAGAAGGGATAATAGGGAACTATTGGCAGTAATGGACCATTAGCTTGATGGTGTGGGTCAGTATTTAAAGCAGAGTAGTTATGGTTAGTACTAGGAATGTGCTCATATTGTGAGAATTTTTAATAGGGACATAGTTACTTGGCATACCATCCCCATGGCAACATACCTCAGAGGCAAACATTATCCTGGATCCAATCTCTTCTGGAAAATTATATCTAAAGAGAAACATGAGACTCACAGTATTAAGACGCCATGTTAAGGCTACTCTATACATGGAGGTTAAGAACAACTAACTGGCTAACTAAAAGGCCGTGTAGACAATTCATTTGGACACATCAAAGTTATTGCTCAGAGAAAGTGACTTATTGGGTATGGGACATCCTACTCTCGTACACAATGAGAACTTGTGAAACATCAACATGAGAAAAGCGACTAGATGGATCCATATTGCACTTGTAAATATTATAATGCAAACTAAAGGGGAAACAACATAAGGTTCATATTTACGCAATAGCATGCACATTCTAAACAAGCTGAATGAGTGCTCGCACCCTTCCCTTGTGTGGTGGCCATGACGGTATAACGCTCAGAGTCCCGGATTCAGGACTGAGTGCTCTCTACATTATGAGTAATTGTTGGAGCATCCTGCGTGCAGTCGGGTTAGCAGCCTCCTGCTAGTATTGCAGAAGGGCCGAAGCGTGTGCCCAGTTGTCAGCCGGTTCAAACGTGTTTAAGATCAAGAAAGGGGCACCGGGGCAGTGAGAAGCAAAGCGCTCCGTAGAGCTGGAGATGCATCTGAGGGAAATGAGGTGATTTCGGTGGGAATGAGACACCCCACACAGTGCACGCCAGGGAAACCATTCACATCAGAAAGCCATGCATCGTTCTGAATTGCGCCAATAAACATCTTTATACCGTTTAAGAAAGGAATAACAAATAAATCTTGTTTTCGGGATACTATATATGTGCTGAGCACATTGTGCGAGCCCATATATCCAGCCCTGGAGTAGCGGCCAAAACTATTAACGTTCATTTTCCGCGGTTTCAAACATAACGCTCTACATTAAAAGATATTATTGAAGCAATCTATGTGCAAAAAGGATCAGAAACCTGCAATGGGTATTGTGAAGAGCCGACACGAGTTCAGCCTGTTCAGGGATATTATTACTTAGGAGAGATGACAGGATATAGTAAACAAGGGACAGCGGGGGTGGAGCGGGAGAGACAGCGACGAAGCAGGAAGGGTTGGGAAGGACAGGGTCGGTGAAGAAGTGCTTGGGTGCAAGGGACGGCACGGAAGGGGTGCGTTGGAGGAGGGAAGACCGTCTGAAACAAGTGCACTCTTAAATCCTAATGCAGTCTTAACAAACTGTCACCATTGCGCAAAGGCAGCCGCTTGTTTATATTTGCATCGCGCTTTCACTTTAACAATAGCTGCCGCCCCACACAGCACTCGCGGGGTTGGCCGGCAGCTAGTGTTAAAGTGAAAGCGCGATGCAAAAATAAACACGCGGCCGCCCTTGCCAAAGCCGAATGAAAAAAAAATAGTGCTTACTGACTAATAAAGGAGACAGTGTAACACTGCAAGTAAAAGATCCAGTCGTGATGGGCGGTCACAAAAGGAGACAGGGTGGTAACAAGGAGGGACTAAGAAGCCTCATTATCAATCGGAAGCCAGCATTTACTATTGACAATGACACCAGCCAATAAAAAATATGGGCGGAGGCTTCCACAGCACTTCTACAGCATACCCTACTACAGCATGCCACGCAAAGCGAGCAGCGCATGCGCTGCAACGCTAGGCTCGACCTAAAAAGCATGTGACTGACATCTGCAGCCTGAAGGTCATGGCGATGGGACTCACCTCTGCAGCCTGAAGGTCATGGCGATGGGACTGACCTCTGCAGCCTGAAGGTCATGGCGATGGGACTGACCTCTCCTGCCTCAAGTTGATGGCGATGTGACTGACTAGAATGCAGATGTTTCTGAAACGAATATACGACATTACATCGCGATACCTTTACAACGCAAGTCGTTACAACGGCTTGCGTTGGAGAGCGCTGGACTTAGGAATAGTATGATTTACTATTCCAACTCCAGCCTACGTTACAGTAGGGAAGGTGGTGGAATAGTAAATAATCCTATTCCTTAGCTTAGAGCGCCATCCAGCGCAAGTCATTGTAATGACTTGCGTTGTAATACCCGCGTTGTAAAGGTATTGCGGTGTAAACACCGCGATGTAACCGATGTTTCCCTTCTGAAACTCCTGAAGAGGGCGACAATGACCCTGGACCCCGAGAGAGAATTGAAGGAGAGTGGAGGGCAGTGATGTTCACCAGAGGACACTGAGCCCCGAGGAGAGCTCCTCAGAGTATTCATCATTTCACACTTCAAGACAAACAAACTGGAATATACTGTGGTCGTAAGACGGGCTGCTCCACGTGTGAGTCGGGACAATTTATCGTAGTGTGTGTCTTATAAGGGCTTTTGGTTGAAACGTTTTGTGAGATGCACCCCTAGTGAAAAGAAATATTGAAATTCTCTTCAGTTGTAAAGTTTTTTTAGCAGGTAGATGATTGAATGAAAACTTACACCGATTTGGCTGCCCCCCAGTTTGTAATGCACCCGTTACTTTGACCCCTGTATGTAAAACATGGCCAGTCCTTGTTGTACCCGCCAGGACCAGCGCCTGACTTGGCTCCGTATGTACTTCGAAAGGTAAAATAGCCGGGTCAGAGCAATGGTGAGTCTGGGGATGGCCGACTTTCAAAGATGCAATAAGTGCAGAAGTAAAGGTGGGATTAAACTGACGTTTTATGGCAAAACAGCACAATCAGTCAGGAAAATATAACATCTTTTAAAAACCAAGCATGCATTTATATTCACTTTTTGGTACTTTGAAGAAATATTCACTCGCAAATAAAGTGCTATAACAGGAAACAGTGTGTAAACTTTGAAGGAATGTGCTCTCTCCAGCCTAGTCACAAGCGTGAAAATGACAAAGTCTTGGTCAGGGACGTGACTGGGAGAACAAGCTTCAGTCAAGTTTATTTTTTAACAGATGTGTCATTTAGAAAGGCATCCATTACTTTCGAAAAAACGTTTCCAAATAAAAATATTCAACCAAAGTGCTTTTCAAACAAATGTTTCAACTCATTTACCAGCGTCCGTGCTTGTGTCGGCTAGCCTACCCCTGATGTGATGACAATTAATGGTGGTCAGTGGGAGAGAAGCGGCCTGCTGAGAAGTCAGTTGTGTGAATACATTATGATGAATAATGAACGTTAATTAACCTAAATGTATATGGTCAGCTGCCTGTCTATTGACCAGGGCTGCATTGTCCAACTGGACTCCCACGATAGTTCTTGATCAGCCAGGGGATGTCTGCTTAAAACAAGTTTGCATTCATACAACTCCCAATGTAAGAAAAGGCTATTCCTTCTCAAGAGCAGTCCTCCCCCCGGAAGTCAGACCAGGGGTTTGTAAAAGCAGAGCCGCCACTTTGTAAGGCAGTCAAGCTCTTGCAACCTCCACCCCGTTCCCAGACTCCAGAGCAGCCTCCCATTGGCTCGCTGAGGTGCATGTACGTCTTTGACTTCAGGTGGGGTAGCAGCAGGGTCGGCCAACAGAGTCTTAGCATCTACTGGGCTTCGCCAATGGTTTAGCCAATGTGGAGCGGAGCCTCCCTGTGCGTCTGTTTCACCCATGAAGTATTCCTGTACATGCGCCACACCACATCCCTGCACGGCCACTATTATTTCCAGGAGACTGGACCAGAGACGATAATGGGTCATGGGGGGGTTGGGCGCAAGGTAGGGCAACTATTCTGACCTCCACACTCATATAACTAAGGGTGACACCTTATTAGAGTAATTGTGCAGCACCACTGGCATATTGGAGTAGCCCACCCTACCCCACAATGTCATCAATAAGCACCTCGTCTATTAATTGAGCAGCCCACCCCGCTAGACCCAGCAACTGAGCGGCACATTGACATGCCTGCGCATCACGTTTCAGGCTTAAATAAGAATTACAACTAGCACAGTTGGTGTCCCGGAGTCCAGCGAGAGGACCTGAGGCTCTATTGCTAGACTCAATGCACGATGAGGCTATTACGAATATTTTTCCAAGGGTGATTTTGACTCCCGTCCTGGAGCATGTGCTTACGCTAAAAAGCTGAGTGAGAAATGAATGGATCCTGTCCCTGGACTACCCTTCCTTTGGGAGATGTGGAGAGAACTTCGGCCTCAATTTCGCTCTTTTTTAGGGATAGAGATGCCACCGGCGATGAACCCTAGCTTTAAGGGTGCTGTCCACCCAACACCCATATCGACTCCCAAGATGGATTCACTGGGTGTGCCAGTGAGCATCATATACAGGTCCAAGAGGCAGGAAAAATTGGGTGCAGTATGTGATTTTTTCGAATGGGTGGTTCTTCTTGGTCACCACTCAGAGTGAGTGTATATGTGTTGATGGGGCGCCTTAATGCAGACCGGAACGCCCTTGATGTAGAAGGTGCCCTATGCCTCACTAGAGGGGTATTTGGCTTTAGAATGATAAAATCCCTATCTGTCTTCCAATATGGGCCCCTTACCTGAAGGTCGTCTTAATATCATTATTATGGCAATGTTTCCATGTACCAGGCAGGTAAAAGAATGTATTTTTCCAGGCCAACAGATGACGAATGTTTGGAAAGGGTTCTCTTACTGCCGAATTGCATTGCTTCTTTGTACTGCCAGCTCTCTATGTCATCTCCAAATTGCAGTCATGGTTCTACCAGGTCAGGAAAGTAGTCTGGTGTGCTCACTTTCATTGTCTCTAATAAGACCATGGTAGATGGTGCAGAAAGTGTACCAATGCCACATGAGTTAAATCCAATGTGTGTGTTGCAATGTGTGTTCACACCACCCAAACAGGTGACAAAAATATATGGCTGCCAGGAGCACCAAAGTCTGCTGGCTGAGCTGCAGTTTAAAAGCACTACAGGGATACGTGGGAAATAAAAGTGACTTTACCATGTAAGAAAACCTATTTTTATATGTTACTATCACTCTCTCAAAGTGTCATTTGCAATCCCACGGGGCTGGCTGCTTAATATATATAAAAAAGTGGCACACCACATATTTTATATAGTGTTTCCCTATAGTGATTGGACGTCCAAAAGCTATTTTCACTGTGTACATTCAGCTAGTTTCTCAATGAACCGGCCTAGGTATAATTAAAATCCTTAATTTGCATCTTCATTTGGAAAAATGCTAGCAAATTGAAGTTATTTTCTACTCAGTTTTAAAAATCTAATTTAATGATGAAATTTTACTTTTGCTCAGTTTAGTACAAAAGTGACTTTATAAAAATATACTTTGTGTTGCCAGAGATTTGCCATTCTTCTCAACTTCAGAGGCTCAATACACTGACTGGAGGTAAGGACCCTGCTCTTCAAAGGAGGATGGCCTGGCCTCTGGGCCCAAGAAGGGAGGGGTGTTGTCACCAACGAGCCACTTAGCAGGAATTAGTCATCCGGGAGGGGACAAGAGCAGAACAAAGGGCAATCTCAACACTTCCTCTTTTAAGCTGGGGGTCCCGAATGGAGCTGGCAGGATCTTCTCCCATTCATACCCAGGCCCTCCTAGACTTTAAGGCTGGAGGGCGAATGAGTTTTGACCTTGACAAAAGGGGAGATTACTTCTTCTAAATAGGGGAGCAGTTTAGGGATATCCAGAGACCATTCTGCTAGAAGAAGGGGTCATCCATCTTAGATTTAGCACTTCAGGGAACTTTTACAGTAAAGTAAAGAGAAGGTGCTGCAAAAGATGATGGGCATAGGGCATGAAAGTAGAGAGGACAGGGGATTACACCCAGGGGCGTAGCTTCAGAAGGGAGGTATTTGGGGTGTTATACCTCCTAATAAACGTATTTTCGGATAAGCAGTTGGGTTCAGGTGCTTTCAGCCGGGTATGGTGAGGTCTGTCAGATTTCACTATGAATTTTTACATACACACAGACAACACGTACACAATCTCTCCCTATCTGTATTTTTAAAGTCCTCAAAAATGTTGGTTATTTTACAAAAGATTGTGTTTTCTCTCACTTAGTACTCCTACCAATACGTATGCCTCTTCCTTTCCCCTGTCCCTAAGGCACCATGGGTGTCGTATAATGTTTTTTAACATTATATGCCAAAGTGATTGTTGGAAAATCTGAAGCTCATATCCTCCCCCCTCCCCCCCTTCCAAGTTTACTGACCACGCTACGCCCTTATACACACCATACCCTGGGGGTGTATAATCTGTGTTTCCACTGGTCTGCCGTAAAGGGACAGACAATGGTAACATCCACATGTAAATGAGAGAACCTTAAGTGATACATAAGGGCGAGGGCACAAAGGAGAGCACAGCCAAGGATTACAGTAAAACAAAAAATGTATTATGAAAGTTACATGATAGAATTTGGAAGAGCAGCAGAGCATTTGGGGATGTAGGCAGGAGGTTGGCCTGGGGAAACAATTAGTGAGGAGAAACGTAACTAAAGTACTTATAACATGGTTGGGGGTGGGCAAATATAGTCAAAGGATTGATTGGAGAAATATGAAGTGTTCCAAATGATGATATTCAAAATCAAAACTCAAATCCAAAAATACTTTATTAAATGTCAATTACACACCCCGGATATAGGCCCAGATTTATTAAAATATGTGCAGCACATCGTTGCATGAAGGGTAATGAATTGTGCAGCACCACATTTACGAATATTCAGGAGCAGAAGATGCCATTTGCAGCGGTCCCACAAGCTAATTCAGCACCAGTATTGGGAAATGTTGCAAAGTGGTGTTTTGGCTAAGACATTTACTCAAGAGACACCTTCTGTTGTCGTGTAGTTCCTATAGTACCCCTGCAGGACCTGCGCGTTTGGATAACATAAACTGTGGGCTTGGTGTTAGACTGACTCTGTGCACCCCCACCGTATATGTTAGCCGGATTTGCATTGGCTAGCTCACAGTGCCACTAGAATCTCCTCTTATCGGGGAGAGATTAGTTCCTGGCAACCTTAGACCATGACAACCCTGATTCCTCAGAATCGTGGAAACAATGTACTACTTTTTGCTCAGTCACTCGTGCTTACTTATTCGGTTTGTCTCAGAGAGTTACACAGAATAAACAGTCTGGGCGTTTCAATAAGTATTTATTGAACAGTTGTTATTCTAGTGTAAAATATATGTGCTGCAGCAATCAGCAGACAATAGCAGAGATGTATTATCAGCAGTACGATAAAAGCAAAGGGATAGAACAGTTCTACCATATTGCAATAATCATGAATACATACATGAATATAAAAAGCATTATGAAAATGTGCGTACTCCTACGATGCCTAACTAGATGTACCTGAGTGTGCCTAGCATATGTGTAGGTCTAAAAGCCTAAGAGCCAAGAATCCTTCTAGGATTTAGTCAAACCCCCATACCTGAAGAGAGAAAGTGTGGGACCCCGCCCTGGTCTCGAGTTGGACAAGGGCTGTGTTAGACCGCTGTCAGCTGGAGCGACTGCATGCAGGAGCCTCAGCGTCTCTGGTCAGTGTGTCAGCATGGAAGTCTCGGTTCCCTCTATCTTACCATGGCAAGATGTGGTGTATTTATACCCTAAAGTGCCTCGTCCCTCAGTATGGTTTGTATTGGTCTTTGTTAGACATGAGGAAGACGTCAGGGGTGAACTTTGTACATACATATTATGTGGGAGATGTAGCTGGTGAATGTTCATGCATAATTTATGAGTACATTGTAGGCCTGTGTTCGTGAAAGAACTTGCAGTGTTCTAACCACAGACTAGATAACGTTCATCCCTCAGAGTTCATTGTGTACTGTAGGGAACTAATGTAGGCGAAAGATCATGCCTATATTAGGGCATAGAAGATCATGACTATAATAGGGCATAGACGATCATGACCATAATAGGGCATCTACGAATATGACCATATACGGCATATATGAACGCGTCTATATTAGAGCCTCTATACGAAACGTAACACCCACTCCACTTTTGAATTGTATGACAATGACCATACTTAAAATCTGGACAATTAAAAATTCTTTCTTAAAAACAGCTAAAAACATGGTTTTAAAAGGACAATAACAATGTTTAAAAATGTTAAAAATCAGCTATTCTTTAGTTGCAACTTGAAAAAGTCAATTCTGTCTCACTTATAAAAGTTGCATTACTACAAGCAGAAGAAAGCCACTCTTTCTCAAGTGAAAGTGTCAATTTAGGAAATGTTCCAAATTTAGTTCGTTTATTTATGAAACGAAGTGGAGAAGCCGAATTCTTTCCCAGGACGTGATGAGCCAATGCAAGATTAAGTGTCCTAGCTTGGAGATACAGCATAATCGGTGTTAGGTACTGCAGACGACAAATCCAATGCCTCACAGAGAACGTCAATCGCACATAGATGGAATTCAGCACTGCCAACAGTCGGTGCTGCGGCAGCTTGTGCGGCAGTTATTACCTGAGTGCCTGTGGAGAAGCCACCTAACCCAGCAGGAGCAAACGGCACCTGTGGATTCTCAAGGAATGCATTCATCAGAATTGGAAGACGCTGGGGACAACGCAGAGCATGGGCCTTTGGGGGTCCAGCACAGCATCCATGTCCGGAGGTGTATCTGACGGAAACGTTAGACAGAGATCCAACGTGCATTCTTCTCCGTAAAACAGGCATCGAAGAACAGGTAAGATGCAGTCCACCCAGACTGGTCTAAATGATAGAAACCAAGAGGCGTTCGGTTCTCTTAGGCAAGGTATTCCCAGAAGCTGTACCATGCAATCACGGTACTTCCGCTCCATGAGAACGTTCGCCATTTCCTCGGAAATTGGGCCGTCCATTGCGTAGCAGTAAGATTACAATCAGGACTCCTGCAATTAGGAATAGGATAAGCGGGAGACCTCCAAAGACGCTTCCCAATACGGAGTGTATAAAATTTGGGATAACTCAGAGGACTGTCTGAAAGGTGCTTAATAGTCCTAACCCTATGGTCTTAAATAGGTGTACAATACCGCTCGTATCAGACATGTTAAAGATATGACCCACCATTTCTGCGAAATGAAAGGGGCAGTTTGTACGTATAAGCGCTTGTATCTCAGTCGAGGTCCTTGCAACTTGAAGTTCAAAGATTTCTCGAGCGGAGGTTAAGGGCACGGGTTGCTGTAAAAGCATGGCTTTCAGTCTGCTCAAAGTATCAAATTGTATGAAGGAAACATTCAACGAAGGCCATAACTGCACCTCCCTGGCTGTGTTCAGTGGCGGAAACAATACTTGCATACAGCAAGTAACTCTGGAGTTAACAGTGACCAGATAGGCGACGCCCGGAAACATCCCACAGCAACCTTGATCGTTTAGCATCAAGTAACTCCCATTCGAGAGCAGCTGGAAAACCGGCGGGATCATGGCTGCTGGGGTCCCTGACATGTGACAAGATAGATTCGCTACCGAACCACTACATGCTCCGTGCAGAGAAATATCCTGACACATGAGAGAACCGCTTAACGCGTTCTTGCAGTTTGTACCACTCAGATACACTTCTCGATCCCCATTCCGGCATCGATATCTATATGGTAACTCCCAAGTTTCCTTAATGTACCCCTTACCCATTTTTTCATATTTGCCTGCCTTTGCTCAAGGCAATATTGAAACTGAAACGTAGTGACCGGCAGAGTGATTTGGCCATGAATTAGCCATTCAGTTGATGGTAATTCGGCTACAGTGAATGGTAACCTTTCCAGTTTCTCAATACGCAGTATTATATATTTGGCTCACCTTTGTGCCATTTCTGTCTGTTTATCAGTTAGATTGTATTCTGAAAACAGAGACGTGGTGTTTATAAAACGCCAGGGCACAGAGCCTGCACGCAAAGATTGCAGCGTCCAGCTTAACATCATAATAGAACGTAATTGGGATTGCCCGTGTTGTAACAAGGCCAGATCTTGTTCTAATATGTCGATTGCCGAAGACACAATGTTGCCTAAGGAGTAAATCCTGGAGGTCAAAGTTGTTAACCCATTATCCACTACAGCTAATGCCTTCTCTAGGTTAATACGGTCTATTTCCCGTATTCTTTCTGCGGCCTCCTGTTGGGATATTTTCCAGTTTTCATTATAATAGGCATAAATGCCAGCATATATGAAACGTTTCTGACGTATTTTCCTTGGGCCTAGTAAGAAATCCCTAAGGTCTACATCAGGTGTGAGTAAGGTCAAGTGATGTTTAACTTCTGTGAGTGTTGAGGTCTCTAGCCAATCAAAGCACAACTTCCCAACACTATAGGATGTCACTACCCCTGGGTGTTGTCTTTGTAGCGAGGATCTGGCCTATGCATATTAAATCCCTCGGGTGTACCTAGGAATCTCTGTTGACGTGTTCGTGTCAATGGGCCAAATCAGCCATCCTGTCCGATTGGGATCTGACCTGTTGTACTGGAGAATGTCATCTAATCTTACCCCATGTGTAGTTGAATTCTGCCCCCCACCCATCTGTGATGGTGTTGGAAACCTCCGTGTGTTTGATGGAGCAGGGTAAACAAATTAATTTTGTACCCCTTGGAAATTAATGACCTCATAATAATTAATGATACTAACCGTTTGAATTTCATGTATTAACCAACAAACGCACCTTTTTAGTAAACACTACACATGGGTAATATGCTAATTTGTGCAAAATTTATTCTATTTACAAATGTGAAGTTAAATTAACACTAGTATTGTGATTTGCGTACTAATTAGAGTGAATTGCATGATTTGTGTTGCTTAATAGAATTGTATTGTGGCAAAGAATGCAGATGGTAAGTAAAATGGCTTTAAAATGTCGCTTCTGCTAGGTAACACCTAACACGGGTCTTTAGAATGGCGGGTGGTAAACAGAAAGGCTTATTTTCTTTGTTCTAATTTCGGTTGTGTTTGTTCTTATGATAGTTCGTTCGGGCCTGCTAGGCCATGCTTCAAAAATGGCTGCTGGAAGGATGAGATCACGTGAGATGACTAAGATGGCCTACGCGCAAATACGGAAGGCCCAGTCACGTGAATGCGGCCTGTGCCCGGAGTGAGAGATGTCAAGGTCAATCCGACCTACAATGAAGAATGTGCCAAGAGATTCAGCATGTATTCTTGGGAATGGATGGGAAAGAACCGACTGACAATGGATGAACTAAAATGTGACCATTAAAGATCGCTACAAAATGGATGGACAATTTGGACAACTTTTGACCCCAGAGTCATAAGACTTATTGTATGCTTTATTGTCCCCAAACCAGTTTGAACAAGGAGGGCGATGAGGTGACCATCACCACCCCTCCAATGGACCAATTAGCGTGATTCTTGCCCCCTAAGGATTGCAACTTTTATGTGTAGTAAGCCAGAGAATAGGGTATAAGAGAGTCTGCTCTTACGTGGGTTGGTGGCTGTTGCTGTTGGTGTTTTTTGCCATGCCGCTTCTTTATTTTTCATTTTTCCACCTTGATGCTGCGAAAGACTCTGTCATTTTGGACTTTGAACTTTGACTGGGGAAGGAACGAGATCGTTGCAAGAATTCTGCCCGGGAGGTGCGTCCGAGGAGGTTAGCGGGACAGTCAGTCAGTTTGGGAGTCCTATTCTGTGATCTGCGGTTTATCTTCCTTTGGTGAACCATTCTTGTCATCGCCCCATGGCCGAGGGTAATGCATAATTTTCACTTTTCCTAAACTTTTCTTAAATGCTTATTGATATATTAAATGTTTTTGTTTAATAAAGAATTTCACTTATTTGATTGAAGAATTTAGATAAAATTATATTCTAACTTTAAAATGAGTCCGTTGTCCTTTAATAAATTTATGATTTATAAATGTTAAAGGTTTTAATTGTGATTGAGCTGGTCTTAATCACCATCAACTTATTCTACTAGTTGGTCCATCGACCGATTAGCGGAGTACCTTGATGTTTAGAACCGACAGGATCAAAAGTTAATGCATAGAATGTATAGATTATTATTCTGTCAAATTTAACAAGGTATCCCGTTCGTCCAGCAGCACATTCTCCTTAGCGTGTAATCCAGAGATTTGAATCATTGTATGTATGCGGTGTCATGGGCCCCACCGACATAAGTTTTAAATGACAATAGGTTGCGCAAGTGTTTTACCTGTATTGTTGTCCTAAGGAGCAATTTATATTAGCCGCGCTGGATCAGATTTCTTGGTAGCAGAGTTATGGTTTCTATAGACTAGTTTGGTGATTATTGATTACTGATTTATTGATTTTTCATGTCTAACACTTTATGTCGAGTTGTATTATGTTATGTGTAAGTCGGAATTTTGAAGCTTCCGGGAAGTAGGAAGTGGACACGTGTGGCAAGAGAAGTCACACGGAATTGTGCATTGTCTGATTTTCAATTTGGTGATAACACAGGATTGTGTTATGTTAGGGACATTTCATGTTTGAAATTGCGTTTGAGTGAAATAGCAACAGGTTTTCTTGTGACACTCTGGTCTTAATTCTCAGGAGCAGTGTAGTCTCCACATGTGTTTTATCCCCAGAGAAACGTGTTCACCCCTTGCTTGAGAGAAGGGTAAGTTAGAGAGAAGTGCTACACTTATCGAACGAAACAGCATTCTTGTAAGCTAGAACAAACTATTTCTTTGTTTAGCGAAACAGACAATGGTAATGTGTTTTACGTTGTAACTAATCGATTTGTAGAAAAAGAAAAGTGCCGATAATTTTTGTAAAGGAGGGGTCAGTAGAGACAGGAGTAGAACTGACGTCAACAAAGACCGCGCTGGTATTGGCAAGTTGTGGAAGAGCGAAGAGCTTCCTGATTGGTGCGTTAGTGTGAAGACGCGCTGGTATTGGTTAGTGTGAGAGTGACGTAAAGCTTTCGGATTGGTGCGTTGGTGTGAGACGTGCTGGGATAGGTCCGAATAGCCGAGCAGTAGAAAGAACAGAGTGGTGAAGAATTTCGTGTATTTGTTTTGAGAAAAAGAACAGTGAAATATGGCTTATTATGAGTATGGTAGAGAGAAACCGTCATGGTTTGCGAAGATTAAAAACTTTTTCAAGAAAGACAAGAAGGTTGTGACTAGGGAAGGAGAAGTACTTCCTCCGCCGAAAACGCCAGCATCTCATATGATGTTGAAATATGGCTATCATACCTGTATTTGGTTGGAAAATTGGGCGAAATATACCCAAGGCGATGGAGTATTGGCATTACCAGAAAATGGTTCGTTTAGCACAGCTGTACTTCGAAATTTGAGAGAAAAGATGATGAAACTTGAACCGAGACCTAGACCAACACAGTTCGAAGCTTTAGGTGAATGGAAAGATGAGATGTATGAAAGGGAAAAACACAGAGGTGCAAAGAATTATAGTTTAGTCCATGGAAGAGTATGGGGATTGAATCATGAAGACAGGATGAGACGATGGCGGTATGCTAACATGACGGATGGTTTGTTTCCTGTCAGAACAGTTGAAGAGATTACAGGGAGAAAGTGTACGGAGAAAAAGAAGCATGCCGTAACAGAAAGGTATGGGTATGGAGTTAGCGACACATAGGATGAGTTGCTGGAGGACATTTTAAATAAGAGACCCCTCCATATCAACAGAATTCTGTGGTGGTGACTCCAAATGCACCGCCAATGGAGACTGTAAGAAATCAAAGCCCTGAACGAATTTCTGAAATAAATAGGTCATTTGATAAATTAGAAATAACACAGAATGTGAAGCATGATAATGGTAATACAACTGAATTAGCCAGAACCACAAGAGAGTTGACTGAAAAGATAAGTGAACTAACAAAGAATATGGAAGCTGTGACTGTGCCAGTGACGATAGGGCCAGTAATTCCGGTATTTGAAAATCAAAGAATAGATGAGCATTCCCTGACAATTCCATTGAACTCTACTATGCAAAAAGTAAGAGAAGGGATAATTCCAGAAAATAGAGAGGCAAGAGATTGTGTTGTTTCCTGTAGGTCATGTCCACCTACAAATTTGACAATTAATGAGAGTCAGATAAATAGGATTCCTATGGGAACCGAGTCAGCAACTGAGACCCCAGAGAGAAGTACAAGTTGGGCAGAAGTAAATAAAACCCCTGTGGGTCCGACTGCAGAAGAATTAAATGAGTGGGTGAGGAACTTACAGAAGAAAGATGCTGAACCACAACCTTTGGATGTGATCAGATTAAAAATAGATATGGAGGAATTGATTCTAGGGACTATTGGTACAGATCGGTTAAAGTCCTACCAAGATGACGAGTTAATGTTTATGTGTAAAAGCGTTACTTGGAGAGCTAGGAACTTGCATGAAAAATTGGAAGAAACAGCGAATGAACTAGGAGTAGAGTTTGGAAAAATCAGAGGATTGCAGAAACCGTACAGGGTAGATTTTAGTGAAAAGGATATAGAAAATCTGAACACTTCAGGATGGTTAACACAGATAAAGGAACTGATTGTGTTATTGAGAAAATGGGGAGATGTGGAGAAGCAGGTGGATAAGAAGAAAAGAGGGAACGACTGATAAAGCTTCATTGGCTTTTCCGGTGAAAGAGAAAGAACCGATAGTAATGGAGTGTCCAATGAGGGAAACTCCAGGAGGAAGCTATGTACATGTCCCATGGTCCAGACAAGATATATTGTCATTTACAAATTACTTTCCAAGATTGAGAGAGAAACCTGTAGAATGGTATAGACAGATAGAAAGGTTTGTAAAAGTTTCAAAAGTGTTGTGGGAAGATTTGGATGGATTGTTTGAAATTGTTGTACCAGCAGATTTATGGACAGAATGTAAAATTACAATCAACTGGCCGAAGGAAGAATATCCTAGAGATGCAAAAACAGGAGCCCCAGGTTCAGAAGTAATGAGAAAATATGAACAGACAATCACGTTTCTGAAAAATAAAATCCCACCAAAAGAAACGGACTGGGTAAAGATTGATAGAACAACTCAGGAGAGTAAGGAATCTGTACATGCTTACTATGAGAGACTGCTTTTGGTCTTTAAACAGTATAGTGGTTACGAGAACTTGAGTGAAAAAGACATGAGTCATTTTGTGTATAGATTCGTGTATGGCTTGAGACCTGAGATAAGTGCAATGATTAAGCAGCATATGTTGTGTTGGCAGAATAGCACAGTAGATGAAGTACTAAGGTATGCAAAATATTGTAGTGACGATATTGAATGTAGACAGCGTAAACTCAAGGAAAAGGCAATGTGGGCACAAGTAAAGGTTGCAGAAAAGCAAGAAGCTCAGATGAATAATCAGTCTAGTGATGCAGGGCAGACTAAATCCAAACTGAATATTGGTAAGGGAAAAGGTCAAATGAGTATAGAAGAGGCTAAAAAGAAATGGCCAAGTCATAATTGCGGAAAATTAGGACACTGGAGAAAGGAGTGTAGATTTCCTCCAAAAGCTAATACAGAAAATCAACCATTAAATCCACAGGTGCAGAATGAGGTGAGTTACCAACAGCTGCAACAGCCGCAGGTAGTTACTCAACAGTGTCAGGTGCCGCAACCACCTCTTCCAAAGAGTGTAAATCCTCAGAGATACAGTGCAGAGGCAGGATTCTACGGAGGAGAGCAGGTAACAAAATTGCCGCGCGCAGCTGCAGTTTCGCAGTATTGGGTACGGCAGGATGGAGATGAATCGGATGAAAGCTTATGACGGTGCCTAGGAGAGGAAGAAGGGTGCGTGCTTGGCACAACTCTAGAGGTAGATCAGTCAGGTCCATTTGTGGATGGAAAAGTGAATGGTGTAAATATTACATTTCTTGTGGATACTGGAGCTACCCGTTCTACTGTTAGATCAGTGGAAATTCCAAACCTTCCTCTCTCAGGAGAATATTTCCAAGTTGTAGGTGTTTCGAACAGGCAGATTAAAACCCCTCTTACAAAACCAGTAGAGGTAAAAGTTGGACCATCCAAAGAGATGCATCGTGATTGCAGTCCTGTAAATTTATTAGGACGCGATCTACTTTGCAAAATGAATTGTACCATCTACTGTACCCCAGATGGTATTGCTTTCCAGACACCAGATGAGGATGTCCTGTATAAAATGGCAATGGCAGAACTAGAACCAGGAGTGAATGACATGTTTCCTGTGTTTGATGCAGAGAAAATCCCTATTGAATTGAAATGAATAGTCAGGTCTGATGTACAGGATTTCACAGGCGAAGATATTGGACTAATGAGAGGAGTTGATCCTGTAAAAATTACTGTAAGGGAAGGAACAAATTACCTAAATACCCCGCAGTACAAATTAACGCCAGAAATCATTGAAGGAATAACGCCTGTAGTTAATAAGATGATTGAACAAGGAATCTTGAGAGAAATAATGAGTAGCCCATGTAATTCTCCTATAATGGGTTTGAAAAAGCCGAATGGAACATATAGGATAGTGCAAGACTTGAGAAAGGTAAATAAGATTGTTATTCCTTGCTGCCCAATTGTGCCAAACCCCGCTGTAATACTGTATCAGATTCCACATGATGCAGAATGGTACACAGTTATTGATTTGTGCCATGCATTCTTTTCTATTCCATTGCACCCTGACAGCCAGCCATTATTTGCGTTCTGGTTCGGAGAGCGTATTTTGGCATGGTGCCGAATCCCTCAAGGGTATACTGAAAGCCCTTCAATCTTTAATCAGATTCTGAAGAAATCATTAGAAGATTTAAAAATGCCTGAAAAATCTGTCATGGTCCAATATATTGATGACCTATTGGTGGCATCAAAGACCAGAGAAGCATGTGTTACGGACACAATTGCTTTATTAAATCATTTGGCAGAAGGAGGACATAAGGTGTCTGCATCAAAACTGCAATTTTGTCAACAGGAGGTACAGTACCTAGGTCATAAGATTGAGAAAGGGATGCGAAAGGTGACGACAGAAAGAATAAGGATTATCCAAGGAATGAGGGCCCCAATGACACAAAGAGAGGTGAGAATGTTCCTTGGAATGGTTGGTTATTGTCGACAGTGGATAAGTGGATTTTCATTGATTGCGAAACCTTTACAGCGATTGACAAAGAGGGATGTCAAAGATCCGATTGAATTGGATGTGGAGGAAATGAAGGCTTTCAAGGAACTGAAAACAAGTTTGTGTGAGGCACCAGCATTGGGAATGCCTGATTATGAAAAAGAATTTGAGCTGTATTGTAGCGAGAGAGACGGATGTGCACTTTCAGTATTAGTGCAAAGGCATGGAAAAATGAAAAGACCAATCGCCTATTTTTCAGCTGTTTTAGACCCGGTAGCAAAGGCGTTGCCTGGATGTGTGAAAGCAGTAGCTGCTACTTGTGTGAGTCTGGAACAGAGTGAAGGCATTGTGATACGAATATGTGGAGACAATGGATGTGAGAGATTGTTATGTTTGTATGCAGTTACCTGCGTCTGTAACAGAAGGTGTGACATATCATCACCTTCCTTTGAAGTATGGGATAACTTGTAGCGTTTTAGCTAGCTTATCTTATAAAACAGGTAAATTAGAGTATTACTACACTGACATAGATGCTGTTTTTGCTAAAATTCCCGTAATCCCTGAATTAAATAAGGTAAAAGTTGCAAAGGTTTTTGGAGAGTTTTTCTTAGAAACAAAAGAATTAACATTAGAATATACATTTAAACATAATCTTACTTGTGAGTTAAGAAAAGAAGAAAAGATTTTCTTCGACATGGTAGAAGGCAGAAGAGTTAAGTTTCAAAGAAAGGTATCAGGAGAAAAGACAAAAACCCCACCTTGTGCGTTTGAAGAGAGAAATTACGACAAAGGTAAAAAAAAAAAGCAGCTATGGTTCTAGATTGGCCCCAACAGGGAAAATTGTGTATTAGTAGAGATAACACTATGTATGATAACTATTTCGTGGGTTCTAGTGAGTGCCGAGATACATACAAAATTCTAGGGGGATGGGGATTTAAAGGAGGAAAAGATCCAGTATTTCCAGGGATCTATTATATTTGTGGAAATAGAGCTTATTATAGGTTGCCGGACCATTGGTACGGAACATGTTATCTAGGCCTGGTCTTTCCAAAGATTTTTCATGTGGAGAGAGGAACAAAAGGAATTCACGAGATAGGTAAACCATTAACCCGTAGGAGGAGGGAAAGCTTCTCAGAAATAATAGGTGACATTTTGGAGCATTGATACCAGCAGTGGGTATATCTTTGAATGCATACAAAATTCGGAAATTGTTTACAGTAGTGGATCGTTTATCAACGAATACTGCTGGAGGGTTCTTGATGGTAAATACCGAAATGGTTGCCATGAGAGTTATGGTAATGCAAAATCGACTTGCCCTTGACATTCTTTTGGCAAAAGAGGGTGGAGTCTGTGGAATGCTGAAGGTACAACATTGTTGCACTTACATTCCAGACAAAAGTGAGAATATACAGAAGTATATAAAGAACATTACTGATTTGCATAAAGAAATTGCCCCACTGGAGGTTGAAGGTGCTTGGGAGAGACTTGGTAAGAGTTTTTCCTCAATGAAGAAATGGTTCACAGAAATAGGTAGCTCTCTTATTGGGAAAATACTAATACCAGTCACAGTAGTAATAATAATAATGCTATTATTGAGATTAGCATATGTATGTATTAAAAGAAGAAAAAGACAAAATAGAGTAAAAAGAGAGAATGAGAAAAATAAAGAAAGAGAACGGGAGATGGGAGAGATAGAATTGGAAGAGTTAAAAGAGAACATGTACAAAAGGTCTAAAAGACAAGATGAAAAGAACGCGGTTGTTTAAACTAACAAATGCAAGTGGACAAGAAACATTTATCTGATACATTTTTTGTAGGGATAGGTTTTTGTGGTGATGTTAAAAATCACCAAAGGGGGAATTGATGGAGCAGGGTAAACAAATTAATTTTGTACCCCTTGGAAATTAATGACCTCATAATAATTAATGATACTAACCGTTTGAATTTCATGTATTAACCAACAAACGCACCTTTTTAGTAAATACTACACATGGGTAATATGCTAATTTGTGCAAAATGTAATCTATTTACAAATGTGAAGTTAAATTAACCTTAGTATTGTGATTTGCGTACTAATTAGAGTGAATTGTATGAATTGTGTTGCTTAATAGAATTGTATTGTGGCAAAGAATGCAGATGGTAAGTAAAATGGCTTTAAAATGTCGCTTCTGCTAGGTAACACCTAACACGGGTCTTTAGAATGGCGGGTGGTAAACAGAAAGGCTTATTTTCTTTGTTCTAATTTCGGTTGTGTTTGTTCTTATGATAGTTCGTTCGGGCCTGCTAGGCCATGCTTCAAAAATGGCTGCTGGAAAGGATGAGAGCACGTGAGATGACTAAGATGGCCTCCGCGCAAATACTGAAGTCCCAGTCACTTGAATGCGGCCTGTGCCCGGAGTGAGAGATGTCAAGGTCAATCCGACCTACAATGAAGAATGTGCCAAGAGATTCAGCATGCATTCTTGGGAATGGATGGGAAAGAACCGACTGACAATGGATGAACTAAAATGTGACCATCAAAGATCGCTACAAAATGAATGGACAATTTGGACTACTTTTGACCCCAGAGTCATAAGACTTATTGTATGCTTTATTGTCCCCAAACCAGTTTGAACAAGGAGGGCGATGAGGTGACCATCACCACCCCTCCAATGGACCAATTAGCGTGATTCTTGCCCCCTAAGGATTGCAACTTTTATGTGTAGTAAGCCAGAGAATAGGGTATAAGAGAGTCTGCTCTTACGAGGGTTGGTGGCTGTTGCTGTTGGTGTTTTTTGCCATGCCGCTTCTTTATTTTTCATTTTTCCACCTTGATGCTGCGAAAGACTCTGTCATTTTGGACTTTGAACTTTGACTGGGGAAGGAACGAGATCGTTGCGGGAATTCTGCCCGGGAGGTGCGTTTGAGGAGGTTAGCGGGACAGTCAGCCAGTTTGGGAGTCCTATTCTGTGATCTGCGGTTTATCTTCCTTTGGTTAACCATTCTTGTCATCGCCCCATGGCCGAGGGTAATTCATAATTTTCACTTTTCCTAAACTTTTCTTAAATGCTTATTGATATATTAAATGCTTTTGTTTAATAAAGAATTTCACTTATTTGATTGAAGAATTTAGATAAAATTATATTCTAACTTTAAAATGAGTCCGTGGTTCTTTAATAAATTTATGATTTATAAATGTTAAAGGATTTAATTGTGATTGAGCTGGTCTTAATCACCATCAACTTATTCTACTAGTTGGTCCATCGACCGAATAGCGGAGTACCTTGATGTTTAGAACCGACAGGATCAAAAGTTAATGCATAGAATGTATAGATTATTATTCTGTCAAATTTAACAAGGTATCCCGTTCGTCCAGCAGCACATTCTCCTTAGCGTGTAATCCAGAGATTTGAATGAATGTATGTATGCGGTGTCATGGGCCCCACAGACATAAGTTTTAAATGACAATAGGTTGCGCAAGTGTTTTACCAGTATTGTTGTCCTAAGGAACAATTTATATTAGCCGCGCTGGATCAGATTTCTTGGTAGCAGAGTTATGGTTTCTATAGACTAGTTTGGTGATTATTGATTACTGATTTATTGATTTTTCATGTCTAACACTTTATGTCGAGTTGTATTATGTTATGTGTAAGTCGGAATTTTGAAGCTTCCGGGAAGTAGGAAGTGGACACGTGTGGCAAGGGAAGTCACACGGAATTGTGCATTGTCTGATTTTCAATTTGGTGATAACACAGGATTGTGTTATGTTAGGGACATTTCATGTATGAAATTGCGTTTGAGTGAAATAGCAACAGGTTTTCTTGTGAAACTCTGGCCTTAATTCTCAGGAGCAGTGTAGTCTCCACATGTGTTTTATCCCCAGAGAAACGGGTTCACCCCTTGCTTGAGAGAAGGGTAAGGTAGAGAGAAGCGCTACACTTATCGAACGAAACAGCATTCTTGTAAGCTAGAACAAACTATTTCTTTGTTTAGCGAAACAGACAATGGTAATGTGTTTTATGTTGTAACTAATCGATTTGTAGAAAAAGAAAAGTGCCGATAATTTTTGTAAAGGAGGGGTCAGTAGAGACAGGAGTAGAACTGACGTCAACAAAGAACGCGCTGGTATTGGCCAGTTGTGGAAGAGCGAAGAGCTTCCTGATTGGTGCGTTAGTGTGAAGACGCGCTGGTATTGGTTAGTGTGAGAGTGACGTAAAGCTTTCGGATTGGTGCGTTGGTGTGAGACGCGCTGGGATAGGTCCGAATAGCAGAGCAGTAGAAAGAACAGAGTGGTGAAGAATTTCGTGTATTTGTTTTGAGAAAAAGAACAGTGAAATATGGCTTATTATGAGTATGGTAGAGAGAAACCGTCATGGTTTGCGAAGATTAAAAACTTTTTCAAGAAAGACAAGAAGGTTGTGACTAGGGAAGGAGAAGTACGTCCTCCGCCGAAAACGCCAGCATCTCATATGATGTTGAAATATGGCTATCATACCTGTATTTGGTTGGAAAATTGGGCGAAATATACCCAAGGCGATGGATTATTGGCATTTCCAGAAAATGTTTCGTTTAGCACAGCTGTACTTCGAAATTTGAGAGAAAAGATGATGAAACTTGAACCGAGACCTAGACCAACACAGTTCGAAGCTTTAGGTGAATGGGAAGATGAGATGTATGAAAGGGAAAAACACAGAGGTGCAAAGAATTATAGCTTAGTCCATGGAAGAGTATGGGGAGTGAATCATGAAGACAGGATGAGACAATGGCGGTATGCTAACATGACGGATGGTTTGTTTCCTGTCAGAACAGTTGAAGAGATTACAGGGAGAAAGTGTACGGAGAAAAAGAAGCATGCCGTAACAGAAAGGTATGGGTATGGAGTTAGCGACACAGAGGATGAGTTGCTGGAGGACATTTTAAATAAGAGACCCCCTCCATATCAACAGAATTCTGCGGTGGTGACTCCAAATGCACCGCCAATGGAGACTGTAAAAAATCAAAGCCCTGAACGAATTTCTGAAATAAATAGGTCATTTGATAAATTAGAAACACCACAGAATGTGAAGCATGATAATGGTAATACAACTGAATTAGCCAGAACCACAAGAGAGTTGACTGAAAAGATAAGTGAACTAACAAAGAATATGGAAGCTGTGACTGTGCCAATGACGATAGGGCCAGTAATTCCGGTATTTGAAAATCAAAGAATAGATGAGCATTCCCTGACAATTCCATTGAACTCTACTATGCAAAAAGTAAGAGAAGGGATAATTCCAGAAAATAGAGAGGCAAGAGATTCTGTTGGTTCATGTAGGTCGAGTCCACCTACAAATTTGACAATTAATGAGAGTCAGATAAATAGGATTCCTATGGGAACCGAGTCAGCAACTGAGACCCCAGAGAGAAGTACAAGTTGGGCAGAAGTAAATAAAACCCCTGTGGGTCCGACTGCAGAAGAATTAAATGAGTGGGTGAGGAACTTACAGAAGAAAGATGCTGAACCACAACCTTTGGATGTGATCAGATTAAAAATAGATATGGAGGAATTGATTCTAGGGACTATTGGTACAGATCGGTTGAAGTCCTACCAAGATGACGAGTTAATGTTTATGTGTAAAAGCGTTACTTGGAGAGCTAGGAACTTGCATGAAAAATTGGAAGAAACAGCGAATGAACTAGGAGTAGAGTTTGGAAAAATCAGAGGATTGCAGAAACCGTACAGGGTAGATTTTAGTGAAAAGGATATAGAAAATCTGAACACTTCAGGATGGTTAACACAGATAAAGGAACTGATTGTGTTATTGAGAAAATGGGGAGATGTGGAGAAGCAAGTGGATAAGAAGAAAAGAGGGAATGACTGATAAAGCTTCATTGGCTTTTCCGGTGAAAGAGAAAGAACCGATAGTAATGGAGTGTCCAATGAGGGAAACTCCAGGAGGAAGCTATGTACATGTCCCATGGTCCAGACAAGATATATTGTCATTTACAAATGACTTTCCAAGATTGAGAGAGAAACCTGTAGAATGGTATAGACAGATAGAAAGGTTTGTAAAAGTTTCAAAAGTGTTGTGGGAAGATTTGGATGGATTGTTTGAAATTGTTGTACCAGCAGATTTATGGACAGAATGTAAAATTACAATCGACTGGCCGAAAGAAGAATATCCTAGAGATGCAAAAACAGGAGCCCCAGGTTCAGAAGTAATGAGAAAATATGAACAGACAATCACGTTTCTGAAAAATAAAATCCCACCAAAAGAAACGGACTGGGTAAAGATTGATAGAACAACTCAGGAGAGTAAGGAATCTGTACATGCTTACTATGAGAGACTGCTTTTGTTCTTTAAACAGTATAGTGGTTACGAGAACTTGAGTGAAAAAGACATGAGTCATTTTGTGTATAGATTTGTGTATGGCTTGAGACCTGAGATAAGTGAAATGATTAAGCAGCATATGTTGTGTTGGCAGAATAGCACAGTAGATGAAGTACTAAGGTATGCAAAATATTGTAGTGACGATATTGAATGTAGACAGCGTAAACTCAAGGAAAAGGCAATGTGGGCACAAGTAAAGGTTGCAGAAAAGCAAGAAGCTCAGATGAATAATCAGTCTAGTGATGCAGGGCAGACTAAATCCAAACCGAATATTGGTAAGGGAAAAGGTCAAATGAGTATAGAAGAGGCTAAAAAGAAATGGCCATGTCATAATTGCGGAAAATTAGGACACTGGAGAAAGGAGTGTAAATTTCCTCCAAAAGCTAATACAGAAAATCAACCATTAAATCCACAGGTGCAGAATGAGGTGAGTTACCAACAGCTGCAACAGCCGCAGGTAGTTACTCAACAGTGTCAGGTGCCGCAACCACCTCTTCCAAAGAGTGTAAATCCTCAGAGATACAGTGCAGAGGCAGGATTCTACGGAGGAGAGCAGGTAACAAAATTGCAGCGCGCAGCTGCAGTTTCGCAGTATTGGTTACGGCAGGATGGAGATGAATCGGATGAAAGCTTATGACGGTGCCTAGGAGAGGAAGAAGAGTGCGTGCTTGGCGCAACTCTAGAGGTAGATCAGTCAGGTCCATTTGTGGATGGAAAAGTGAATGGTGTAAATATTACATTCCTTGTGGATACTGGAGCTACCCGTTCTACTGTTAGATCAGTGGAAATTCCAAACCTTCCTCTCTCAGGAGAATATATCCAAGTTGTAGGTGTTTCGAACAGGCAGATTAAAACCCCTCTTACAAAACCAGTAGAGGTAAAAGTTGGACCATCCAAAGAGATGCATCGTGATTGCAGTCCTGTAAATTTATTAGGACGCGATCTACTTTGCAAAATGAATTGTACCATCTACTGTACCCCAGATGGTATTGCTTTCCAGACACCAGATGAGGATGTCCTGTATAAAATGACAATGGCAGAACTAGAACCAGGAGTGAATGACATGTTTCCTGTGTTTGATGCAGAGAAAATCCCTATTGAATTGAAAGGAATAGTCAGGTCTGATGTATGGGATTTCACAGGCGAAGATATTGGACTAATCAGAGGAGTTGATCCTGTAAAAATTACTGTAAGGGAAGGAACAAATTACCTAAATACCCCGCAGTACAAATTAACGCCAGAAATCATTGAAGGAATAACACCTGTAGTTAATAAGAAGATTGAACAAGGAATCTTGAGAGAAATAATGAGTAGCCCATGTAATTCTCCTATAATGGGTTTGAAAAAGCCGAATGGAACATATAGGATAGTGCAAGACTTGAGAAAGGTAAATAAGATTGTTATTCCTTGCTGCCCAATTGTGCCAAACCCCGCTGTAATACTGTATCAGATTCCACATGATGCAGAATGGTACACAGTTATTGATTTGTGCCATGCATTCTTTTCTATTCCATTGCACCCTGACAGCTAGCCATTATTTGCGTTCCGGTTCGGAGAGCGTAATTTGGCATGGTGCCGAATCCCTCAAGGGTATACTGAAAGCCCTTCAATCTTTAATCAGATTCTGAAGAAATCATTAGAAGATTTAAAAATGCCTGAAAAATCTGTCATGGTCCAATATATTGATGACCTATTGGTGGCATCAAAGACCAGAGAAGCATGTGTTACGGACACAATTGCTTTATTAAATCATTTGGCAGGAGGAGGACATAAGGTGTCTCCATCAAAACTGCAATTTTGTCAACAGGAGGTACAGTACCTAGATCATAAGATTGAGAAAGGGATGCGAAAGGTGACGACAGAAAGAATAAGGATTATCCAAGGAATGAGGGCCCCAATGACACAAAGAGAGGTGAGAATGTTCCTTGGAATGGTTGGTTATTGTCGACAGTGGATAAGTGGATTTTCATTGATTGTGAAACCTTTACAGCGATTGACAAAGAGGGATGTCAAAGATCCAATTGAACTGGATGAGGAGGAAATGAAGGCTTTCAAGGAACTGAAAACAAGTTTGTGTGAGGCACCAGCATTGGGAATGCCTGATTATGAAAAAGAATTTGAGCTGTATTGTAGCGAGAGAGACGGATGTGCACTTTCAGTATTAGTGCAAAGGCATGGAAAAATGAAAAGACCAATCGCCTATTTTTCAGCTGTTTTAGACCCGGTAGCAAAGGCGTTGCCTGGATGTCTGAAAGCAGTAGCTGCTACTTGTGTGAGTCTGGAACAGAGTGAAGGCATTGTGATACGAATATGTGGAGACAATGGATGTGAGAGATTGTTATGTCTGTATGCAGTTACCTGCGTCTGTAACAGAAGGTGTGACATATCATCACCTTCCTTTGAAGTATGGGATAACTTGTAGCGTTTTAGCTAGCTTATTTTATAAAACAGGAAAATTAGAGTATTACTACACTGACATAGATGCTGTTTTTGCTAAAATTCCTTTAATCCCTGAATTAAATAAGGTAAAAGTTGCAAAGGTTTTTGGAGAGTTTTTCTTAGAAACAAAAGAATTAACATTAGAATATACATTTAAACATAATCTTACTTGTGAGTGAAGAAAAGATTTTCTTAGACATGGTAGAAGGCAGAAGAGTTAAGTTTCAAAGAAAGGTAGCAGGAGAAAAGACAAAAACCCCACCTTGGGCGTTTGAAGAGAGAAGTTACGACAAAGGTAAAAAAAAAGGCAGCTATGGTTCTAGATTGGCCCCAACAGGGAAAATTGTGTATTAGTAGAGATAACACTATGTATGATAACTATTTCGTGGGTTCTAGTGAGTGCCGAGATACATACAAAATTCTAGGGGGTGGGGATTTAAAGGAGGAAAAGATCCAGTATTTCCAGGGATCTATTATATTTGCGGAAATAGAGCTTATTATAGGTTGCCGGACCATTGGTACGGAACATGTTATCTAGGCCTGGTCTTTCCAAAGATTTTTCATGTGAAGAGAGGAACAAAAGGAATTCACGAGATAGGTAAACCATTAACCCGTAGGAGGAGGGAAAGCTTCTCAGAAATAATAGGTGACATTTTGGAGCATTGATACCAGCAGTGGGTACAATGCATACAAAATTCGGAAATTGTTTACAGTAGTGGATCGTTTATCAACGAATCCTGCTGGAGGGTTCTTGATGGTAAATACCGAAATGGTTGCCATGAGAGCTATGGTAATGCAAAATCGACTTGCCCTTGACATTCTTTTGGCAAAAGAGGGTGGAGTCTGTGGAATGCTGAAGGTACAACATTGTTGCACTTACATTCCAGACAAAAGTGAGAATATACAGAAGTATATAAAGAACATTACTGATTTGCATAAAGAAATTGCCCCACTGGAGGTTGAAGGTGCTTGGGAGAGACTTGGTAAGAGTTTTTCCTCAATGAAGAAATGGTTCACAGAAATAGGTAGTTCTCTTATTGGGAAAATACTAATACCAGTCACAGTAGTAATAATAATAATGCTATTATTGAGATTAGCATATGTATGTATTAAAAGAAGAAAAAGACAAAATAGAGTAAAAAGAGAGAATGAGAAAAATAAAGAAAGAGAACGGGAGATGGGAGAGATAGAATTGGAAGAGTTAAAAGAGAACATGTACAAAAGGTCTAAAAGACAAGATGAAAAGAACACGGTTGTTTAAACTAACAAATGCAAGTGGACAAGAAACATTTATCTGATAATTTTTTTGTAGGGTAGGTTTTTGTGGTGATGTTAAAAATCACCAAAGGGGGAATTGATGGAGCAGGGTAAACACATTTATTTTGTACCCCTTGGAAATTAATGACCTCATAATAATTAATGATACTAACCGTTTGAATTTCATGTATTAACCAACAAACGCACCTTTTAGTAAATACTACACATGGGTAATATGCTAATTTGTGCAAAATTTTATCTATTTACAAATGTGAAGTTAAATTAACCTTAGTATTGTGATTTGCGTACTAATTAGAGTGAATTGCATGATTTGTGTTGCTTAATAGAATTGTATTGTGGCAAAGAATGCAGATGATAAGTAAAATGGCTTTAAAATGTCGCTTCTGCTAGGTAACACCTAACACGGGTCTTTAGAATGGTGGGAGGTAAACAGAAAGGCTTACTTTCTTTGTTCTAATTTCGGTTGTGTTTGATCTTATGATAGTTCGTTCAGGCCTGCTAGGCCATGCTTCAAAAATGGCTGCTGGAAAGGATGAGATCACGTGAGATGACTAAGATGGCCTCCGCGCAAATACGGAAGTCCCAGTCACGTGAATGCAGCCTGTGCCCGGAGTGAGAGATGTCAAGGTCAATCCAACCTACAATGAAGAATGTGCCAAGAGATTCAGCATGCATTCTTGGGAATGGATGGGAAAGAACCGACTGGCAATGGATGAACTAAAATGTGACCATCAAAGATCGCTACAAAATGGATGGACAATTTGGACTACTTTTGACCCCATAGTCATAAGACTTATTGTATGCTTTATTGTCCCCAAACCAGTTTGAACAAGGAGGGCGATGAGGTGACCATCACCACCCCTCCAATGGACCAATTAGCGTGATTCTTGCCCCCTAAGGATTGCAACTTTTATGTGTAGTAAGCCAGAGAATAGGGTATAAGAGAGTCTGCTCTTACGAGGGTTGGTGGCTGTTGCTGTTTTTTGCCATGCCGCTTCTTTATTTTTCATTTTTCCACCTTGATGCTGCGAAAGACTCTGTCATTTTGGACTTTGAACTTTGACTGGGGAAGGAACGAGATCGTTGCGGGAATTCTGCCCGGGAGGTGCGTCCGAGGAGGTTAGCGGGACAGTCAGCCAGTTTGGGAGTCCTATTCTGTGATCTGCGGTTTATCTTCCTTTGGTGAACCATTCTGGTCATCGCCCCATGGCCGAGGGTAATGCATAATTTTCACTTTTCCTAAACTTTTCTTAAATGCTTATTGATATATTAAATGCTTTTGTTTAATAAAGAATTTCACTTATTTGATTGAAGAATTTAGATAAAATTATATTCTAACTTTAAAATGAGTCCGTGGTTCTTTAATAAATTTATGATTTATAAACGTTAAAGGTTTTAATTGTGATTGAGCTGGTCTTAATCACCATCAACTTATTCTACTAGTTGGTCCATCGACCGAATAGCGGAGTACCTTGATGTTTAGAACCGACAGGATCAAAAGTTAATGCATAGAATGTATAGATTATTATTCTGTCAAATTTAACAAGGTATCCCGTTCGTCCAGAAGCACATTCTCCTTAGCGTGTAATCCAGAGATTTGAATGAATGTATGTATGCGGTGTCATGGGCCCCACCGACATAAGTTTTAAATGACAATAGGTTGCGCAAGTGTTTTACCTGTATTGTTGTCCTAAGGAGCAATTTATATTAGCCGCGCTGGATCATGTTCATTTCCTTGTTCTTGGCTAGTCTAAGCCAGGATGTCTGTTGCACAGTTTCATTTAGAAATATCATCTGCTGTGGAATGAGGCATGCTCTAAAAAGCGCTTCCGTTCCCTGGACCTGCCAGTCCCTAGAACCCCAGATTGATTTTGAATCTATAGTGTCCTTCCATAGGTCAAAACCCTATGTAGACAACTGGGCCATAAAGGAAGCAGAGTACATCTGTTTGGTGTTAGTCAACATAATTTTCTGTGCTGATGTTGTTGCCACTTTGTAATAAAATGACTTCAGGTCAGATGTATTAAAACCTGAAAAGTATGTGAATTTCTGTGCAAAAGTTTGCGAACTACCTTTGGAGGTGTTGGGCAGTGTTCCCACTGGTGGTATTCAAATACATTTCTAGGTGTCATGGATTTGTGCAAGAAATGATGACCATAGTGTTGGTAACAGTACAATGTATCATAGTCTGAAGCACCTTCTAACATTTCATTGTTCGGAAATGCTGCAGTTCTTTCTAAATCGGACATTAAATTATTCACAGTTTCAGTGTCCCAATCATCAGAAAATGTACTGGAGGTAATGATATCACTTAAAGAAATTTTAAATACACGTTTAAGCTTTAAAAGTTCAGTCGGACCGAATATATCATAATCAATCTTGTCCCATACTATACCGTCCGGTATAGGAACTGCTGTGATGTTCCCTGAAGACAAGTCTCTTGGTTCACGATGTGAAGACTGGTGTGGTTTTAAAATTAAATTGACTCTTTGGGCTGTCGAGCTCTGCTGGAGGTATCGTCCATTAATAAGCATACTAAAAGTTATTATTAAACCTAGCCAGAAAATAAAAAATAAAATCCCAGTGATATACCATAGTTCAATCCAAGGTGACACCAGGTAAGTCTTTCTAAAAAAGTTCAAAAAGTCAGTGAGTTTGTGTTTGAGTGATTTTTTGGCTAGCGTAGTTTCCGGCTCGCTTGGATCCAGTGAAAACGTATCAAAGTTCATGAAATAGCCAGAAGCAGTTCGATCAATTCTTGGAATTGCATCGGGATTTGTTGAAATCGGATTTTGCTCTTGACGAGGCATGTTGACGTAGACGTCTGTAGTCGGTCTTATTGCAGCTTGGTTGTTAAGTTGATTTTCTTCTTGTTGAAGTGGAACGAGTTCCATAGCATTGTTGCTTATTCCTTCATTCCGTACAGGTGGCTCTTCAACGTGATGAGTCTTTCTGTTTGGACTTCTTGGATTGTAGCGAGAGGAGGGTGTCTGCTACTGTGGAATCCACGAGGCCTACTGTTTAGTATCGGCCACATAGTGTGGTTTGATTAAGTCGATTGAGACAAATCTTTTCTCCTTTTTCCCGGCAAGAGGCGGCAGAAGTACAGTTCTTGTGCCTCGGATTGCTAGGACCGGTACAGCTGTTTTGTAGGATGGTCGGAATTCTTTCTTGTCTGCAATCTTCTCTCTGACCAGATCCCCTACTTTTGGGATCCAGACAGGTCTTGCTGTTACTGCCTTGACTTCCTCAGTGGCGGTCTGTTTTAAGTGGACGTTGCTTTGTTGTGTCCTGGATTCATTTAGATCCTGTAAAACAGTCAAACGATCATCGATATCAAATGGTTTTTCATCCTCCACTGTGCCTTCACAATCAAGATCAGGTACCCACATTCTTGTCCCAAATAAGACCTCGTAAGGGGTGACACCCCCTAGAGAGCTTCTTGGCTGATTGTTTATTGCTCGTTGGACCCCATAAAGGTGATCGACCCATCTACCGCCCTTGCCTAATACCCTAGCTGTTAAAGATTGCTTTAAGTCCCGGTTTTTCCTCTCCACAACAGAATTTCCCTCAGAATAGTACGGAGAGGAGTACCGCAATGCTATGCCCATTCCTTCCATGGCCTCTTTGTAAGCCCGAGAGCTAAACGCCGGGCCACGGTCAGAATGTAACATGCCAACTGCGTATGTGCCGAAAAAGACTCGCAAATCTTTTATAACAGTTTGAGCGTCAGCCGAGCGCGGAGGCCAGACCCATAGGAATCTAGAGCAGGAATCCACTGCAACCATGATATATTTCTTGGCCCCATCAGATTGTAGGGGTCCGCAGTGGTCCAAATATACACATGCGAGAGGTTTGTCTGATTTTAGTAATGGTGTCTGTGCTGGGCGTGTTACGGTGGAGCCTTTCATCTGCTGGCAGATGTCGCATTTCAAGACATAGTCTTTGGTCTGCTTTGTTAACCCTGGCTACCAGTAGCGCTGTTTCAGTAAAGAAATAGTCGCTGTAACGCCTGTATGCGCAGAACCCAAACCCTCGTGTGCTGCTAGAATTAAGCCTTGCCTACGATCCATATTTGGTATTACTCTACCCCCACTCCAGGAATCTGAGCATATGGAATGTTTTGTGCATCTAACTTGTAGGAGTACTTGAGTGGAAATTTTTAGGTACTGCTGTGCTGCCCTTGCGCGAAGCATTGACAGCTACCAAAATATCGCCGTCTATTCTCGCTTTTGAACGAGTAACTGCAGCTACTGCGGCTGTGCGTACAGCCCCCTTTGCGGCTTCATCAGCCAATGAATTCCCTTCAACGTGAACGCCATCACGCTGATGACTCAGATATGTATCTAAGGCTGGTATTGGGTCACGACTATTATGCGTTTTCCCTGAGCCAGTGCTCTTTCTCTTGCTACAGCGGTCTGTACTGCTGTCAGGATTTTTTCTGTTGAAGTGAAACGCATCTCTGCGTTTGTGTACAGGTGTGATTTGTATGCGATTGGTACCGTTTCGCCTTCATTGAAAGTTAAATAAGTGTACCCGCATTGACCCGCTATTACTCGGATCACTAAGTTGCGTACTGTTACGCGTGTCTGTAAATGTTTAGAAGCTATCATGTCTTCCTGTAGGGAACGCAGGATATTTGTATGTTCCTGTGTCCATTGTCTGACTGAAAAATCAGGTTTTATTAAGTCGTAGAAAGGTTTTACTCTTTCTACGTAATCCAAAATGTATGTTCGGCCAAAATTTCGAAATCCCAGAATTGATTGTAAATTCTTTAATGTTTTTGGAGATTGGAGCAGCGCACATTTTTCTAAAAAGTTAGCTGCTAGGCTTTTTCCTTCACTTGACAGCTCATACCCTAAAAATAGGACATTGAGATGGGCAATTTTTGATTTTTGAAATTACATTTATAGCCCTCAGAGGCGAACCCCATAATAATGGTGCTCACCCTGGTCAAGTGTCTCAGTAAGTCATCGTCCGTCAGATAAATATCATCCACATAGGACAATACTTCTTCATCCAAATTTTGGAGTAACTCTGTTACCCTTGCTGAAAACAACCCCGGGCTATTCTTATACCCTTGGGGGAGTCGACAAAATTGCTGTTTGCACCCTAGCGCTGAGAATGCGGTCAGATACCTGCTTTCAGGCGCTATATTTTGGCAGAAAAATCCATTTGAGATATCAAGTGTTGTTTTGTATTTTTTGCGCACAATGTTATTCATTAATGTGGCACTGTGTGCATTTTGTACTGCAAATGTCTTTGTGCAGGTGTTTAAATGTCTAATCTAAAACTAGACGATATGTGTTGTCGGGTTTTGATACGGGAAACAAAGGATTGTTCATAGGTGAAGTGCAATTTTCTATCTCCCCTGGTATTCAAGTTGATCCAGGATCTCCCTGACTTGTTTTTTAGCTTTCGGCTTTATAGGGTATTGCCTTTGAGCATTTGGGGAAACTTTTAACGGGATCACGTGGTGGGTTGAGTCCTCATCCCAACCAGCATGATTTTTGTACAATGCTGGAGCTAGGGCAACCGCCCACTCCTGCGCATATGCATGTTTTAAATGTGTGGGAACGAGGTCGGAAAATACTGGAAAAATGACCTTTTCTCCCTTAGGGCACTCCATGACGAATGCTGGCGGCCAATCTTGCTCTGCTAATAGGATGTCATATCCAGATGACAAATTTTCCCAAAATAGACCTTTAACTTTCCTGGGCTTGTCCCCCTCCATCCGGAGAGTTCTCATGTAACTTATGTGGGACACTTACCCGAGTATCAGGTGTTTCCACCGTGATATACTCACTCAACTCCGCTGTCACCAGAAATTCCTTCAGGTTCTGGCGAGCTATTGTTACTTCTGCCGCGCTGTCTAGCATCGTTAGAGCCCATTCCCCGTTCAGAAGCTGTGTCCTCAGAATTCTGGGCATGTCTGATCTTGAGTCCTGCTATCTTCTTCTTTTTGAACTGAGGTTTTTGTTTTTGTTTATCCTCTTTTTTAGGTGCGTAGTCCGCAGCGCATTGCATTTCTCTGGACTTTGTACGCTCCTCTTGTCTGTGTTCTGACCGTCCTTCCCTCTCGGAGTTTCTTGACGAACCCTGAAAGGAACGAGAGGAACGTGTATCAGTATCCTGATACCTGTCAGGTTTTTTAATATTATCCCTATTCCTGAGGTTATACCTCCTTTCAGAGGGCTCCTGTTGAGGAGACCTGCCTTGGGATTGAGATCTGTTGTCTTTAGACTTTTGTTGTTTTTTATTTTCCCACTTCTTTTTAGAAGAAGTAGATGTCTGCTTTTTAGTGTCCTTTTCAGGACTGCCCACCAGTTGTGGTTTTAGTGCTTTCCCACCTAGACTGTCTCTGCCTAGTTCTGCATATGCAGTTTCAATTATTTTGGGTAGTTCGTGTTGTTGATCTATTGGACCGAACTCCCTTAGGCGTTGGCGGATCGCCACTGAAGCTGCTTCCCCCTTAATGTTAGCTAGTATTATGGCTGATACCTGATCAAAGTTGTTTAGTAACTTCATCCCTAAGTTTAGGGCAGGCTCTGCTCCGTACTCATTTTGTATCTGTCTCAATACTTCAGGCACTACTGCTAATGACGGGATACCATGTGTTCTGGTATATATGGCAAAAGACACACAATTGATGGACGGAATGCAGAACAAATCAAAACATTCACCCCAGTCAAAAGATCTGGGTTAAATCCATCATTCTTTTGCTCAACATGCCACCCCAGTTTAGACCTGGCCATATGCAAATCAGTCTTGACCCTGTGCCTCATGGGAACAGTCCAGCACGAACTGCCAAGCCAGGTCCTCCCTGGACTGGAAACAAGCATCCTAGGACCGGTTTCGGGGTTTCACCCCTCTTCAGCCAGGATAGCTTGATTCCAGTGGCACAGTGAGCCCAGGACCCACATCTGGGCAAACCTGGCGCACTTAGGGCGAGAAAGCAAAAGACACACAATTGATGGACGGAATGCAGAACAAATCAAAACATTCACCCCCAGTCAAGAGATCTGGGTTAAATCCATCATTCTTTTGCTCACCATGCCACCCCAGTTTAGACCTGGACATATGCAAATCAGTCTTGACCCTGTGCCTCATGGGAACAGTCCAGCCCGAACTGCCAAGCCAGGTCCTGCCTGGACCAGAAACAGGCATCCTAGGACCAGTTTTGGGGTTTCACCCCTCTTCAGCCAGGATAGCTTGATTCCAGTGGCACAGTGAGCCCAGGACCCACGTCTGGGCATACCTGGCGCACTTAGGGCGAGAAAGCAAAAAACACATAAATTGATGGACGGAATGCAGAACAAATCAAAACATTCACCCCCAGTCAAGAGATCTGGGTTAAATCCATCATTCTTTTGCTCACCATGCCACCCCAGTTTAGACCTGGCCATATGCAAATCAGTCTTGACCCTGTGCCTCATTGGAACAGTCCAGCCCGAACTGCCAAGCCAGGTCCTTCCTGGACCGGAAACAAGCATCCTAGGACCGGTTTCGGGGTTTCACCCCTCTTCAGCCAGGATAGCTTGATTCCAGTGGCACAGTGAGCCCAGGACCCACGTCTGGGCATACCTGGCGCACTTAGGGCGAGAAAGCAAAAGACACATAAATTGATGGACGGAATGCAGAACAAATCAAAACATTCACCCCCAGTCAAGAGATCTGGGTTAAATCCATCATTCTTTTGCTCACCATGCCACCCCAGTTTAGACCTGGCCATATGCAAATCAGTCTTGACCCTGTGCCTCATGGGAACAGTCCAGCCCGAACTGCCAAGCCAGGTCCTTCCTGGACCGGAAACAAGCATCCTAGGACCGTTTTTGGGGTTTCACCGCTCTTCAGCCAGGATAGCTTGATTCCAGTGGCACAGTGAGCCCAGGACCCACGTCTGGGCATACCTGGCGCACTTAGGGCGAGAAAGCAAAAGACACACAATTGATGGACGGAATGCAGAACAAATCAAAACATTCACCCCCAGTCAAGAGATCTGGGTTAAATCCATCATTCTTTTGCTCACCATGCCACCCCAGTTTAGACCTGGCCATATGCAAATCAGTCTTGACCCTGTGCCTCATGGGAACAGTCCAGCCCGAACTGCCAATCCAGGGCACAGGGTCAAGACTAATTTGCATATGGCTGGGTCCAAACTGGGGTGGCGTAGTGGGCAAAAGAACGATGGATTTAACCCAGATCTTTTGACTGGGGGAGAATGTTTGCATTGTCAGCATTCCGTCCATTATTTGTTTGCTGTTTGTTTGTTTGTTTGTATATATGGCAGCAAAGACTGAACCCCAAGAGGTGCAGTCCTCTACTTGTGGTGTGATCCCCATGGGCAAGCAGATTGTTAGAATTCTGTGTTTATCATAGGTGGTAGTATTCGGGAATACTGCCTCAAACTGAGTTATTTTCTGAGCTATCCAGAATGGTATTTGTTCGCGTTTTGCAGGCATTTTGCCCATTACCGCGTGTAATGTTTGAGGAGTAATTTTAGTTGCTGTACCCTGGAATTGGGTCCCGTTTGTTGCAACTGTTGTTGGTTGAACTGTGAGAGTTCTCATGACGAATTGTGTCAAGTTTCTGTAGATTTTAATTAAATCTCTGTGTTGTATGAGTAATTCTGGCTGTGTCATTGTGCCAATGTCAGGATGCGGTGTGTAAGCGGCTATTATTGGGCATGTGGCCCCGTCTCCTCCGAGCGGGCCTAGTCTTACTCTTGCTCTTAAGTGGGGTAGGGCGCCTTTAAACCAGTATAAGTGTTCCTGTTACGTGAGTGGAATCTCTATGTCATCGAATGGACAGTATTCCTCTGGTGCATCTCCTTCTACGTAGTAGTGAAATGTCTTTGTTACGGCATCTGCTGCTGGGAATGTAACCCATGAATAGAATACCTCTGTTTTATTTGATTCGTGTGCCTCAATCACGAGAGCTACTACGCCACCCCTTGGTGGTAAACCATTTTTTTAGTTTCATGGTGAGCGTATGTCTGAACTTAGGTGCAATTTCAATTGCATTTTCGGTTGGTTCTCCGGCTGAGACCTGCAGATTTACTCTTTCTTCATCGCTCTCAGTCATTTTGAAAAGAAAAGCTTTTCCAAGAGAACTTAGTTAAAGGTTTTATGCACAATTTAGGAACTAAATGTCCTTCAAGCTTGATTAACCAACAGCCGATAAATAGGATATCTCGCCTACTCAGCTGTGGCGGAGTTTGTGCCCACCCACTCCAGACATCTCTGGGGTTTTGTGAGTAGGTTCTCGGAGAATAGCACAACTGAACTACTCAGATTCTACTGTTAAATAAGTACCCAACCAACGTTGGCGGCGCCATGTCGTGTAGTTCCTATAGTACCCCTGCAGGACCTGCGCGTTTGGATAACAAACTGTGGGCTTAGTGTTAGACTGACTCTGTGCACCCCCACCGTATATGTTAGCCGGATTTGCATTAGCTAGCTCACAGTGCCACTAGAATCTCCTCTTAACGGGGAGAGATTAGTTCCTGGCAACCTTAGACCATGACAACCCTGATTCCTCAGAATCGTGGAAACAATGTACTACTTTTCGCTCAGTCACTCGGGCTTGCTTATTTGGTTTGTCTCAGAGAGTTACAGAGAATAAACAGTCTGGGCGTTTCAATAAGTATTTATTGAACAGTTGTTATTCTAGTGTAAAATATATGTGCTGCAGCAATCAGCAGACAATAGCAGAGATATATTATCAGCAGTACGATCAAAGCAAAGGGATAGAACAGTTCTACCATATTGCAATAATCATGAATACATACATGAATATAAAAAGCATTATGAAAATGTGCGTACGCCCCATACCTGAAGAGAGAAAGTGTGGGACTTCGTCCTGGTTTCGAGTTGGACACCCCGCAAGGGCTGTGTTAGACCGCTGTCAGCTGGAGCAACTGCATGCAGGAGCCTCAGCGTCTCTGGTCAGTGTGTCAGCATGGAAGTCTCGGTTCCCTCTATCTTACCATGGCAAGATGTGGTGTATTTATACCCTAAAGTGTCTCGTCCCTCAGTATGTTTTGTATTGGTCTTTGTTAGACATGAGGAAGACGTCAGGGGTGAACTTTGTACATACATATTATGCAGGAGATGTAGCTGGTGAATGCTCATGCATAATTTATGAGTACATTGTAGTCCTGTGTTCGTGAAAGACCTTGCAGTGTTCTAACCACAGACTAGATAACGTTCATCCCTCAGAGTTCGTTGTGTACTGTAGGGAACTAATGTAGGCGAAAGATCATGCCTATATTAGGGCATAGAAGATCTTGACCATAATAGGGCATAGACAATCATGACCATAACAGGGCATCTACGAGTATGACCATAATAGGGCATATGCGAATATGACCATATATGGCATATATGAACGCGTCTATATTAGAGCCTCTATACGAAACGTAACACTGTTGGACCTGGTCCTTTCTACAGGACTATCACCAAACTTTTTGCCTTCCTCTGCCTATTTTTCTGACCTTCTTTTTGTTGGCTTTAGGACTCTGGGCACTTTACCATTGCCATTCAGTGCTAAAGTGTATGTGCTCTCCCCCCTAAACATGGTATGATTGATTTACACCTGTTTGGCATATATGATTCACTTATAAGTCCCTTGTAAAATAGTATACCATATACCCAGGGTCTGTAAATTAAATGCTACTAGTGGGCCTGAAGCACTGCTTGTGCGTCCCGCAGAAGTAACCTGTCACACCTTTCCCAGGCCTGCCACCGCTTTGACATTTAAAACTACTTGTCAAGCCTTAGCCTCCCCTTTTATTACACATAGGTCACCCCTAAGGTAGGCCCTCGGTAGCCCTATGGGCAGGGTGCTGTGTAAGTAAAATGTAGGACATGTGCCTTTATATTTGGCATGTCCTAGTAGTGACAAACAGCCCATTTTGTTTTTCACTGCTGTGATGCCTACTCCTCTCATATGCTAGCATTGGGAATTCCCTCATGTATTTTTAAGTAGTAATTCCTGATCAGAAAGGAGTGGCGTTGCCATGTTTGGTATGTTAGAAAAGTGGTGATAAATCCTGCTAACTGGTGTAATTGGATTTTACATTACTATTTTAGAAATGACACTTTTAGAAAGTGGGATTTTGTCTGTGCTTATGACTCTTTGTGCTTTGCAGCCCGACTGTAACACATGTGTGGGACTTGTAACCAGATGCTGCTGGCTCTACAAAGAGCACATTGCCAGAGGAATGCTGTGCTGCTAAGAGGTACTGCAACTAAGAACGGGAAGAAGATGAAGATGTTGAAAGTACAGATGACGTCAAGGACATTGATATAAGCAGATTTGTACCAAAGGATGTGGATGATATGGGTATTACAGTGGCAAGTCTGGAGAGGTTCAGCAGATATGGTCAAACAGATGGCAATGACGAAAATAAGCTAAGTGAAGCTTCAGGAGGTGAGTTGGAGATTGGAGAGCAAAGTGATTCAGAAGATGGGGACATGAATCAAGAAAATGGTGACATTGATGCAGTTCCTGTTGATGAAAACCTCTTCACGGGCGAGGACTTGGATGAGCTAGAGGAAGAATTAAACACACTTGATTTAGAGGAATGCTGAACTATAGCAAATCATGTGAATGGAGAATGTCGCCCTACACAAGTAAAAAAAAAAAAGTCAGACTCAAATTTCATCCGCCTATAAATCTTAAATCCTAAATGGTTATTTATGGTTTTCAAAGCAACATATAACAGACTTCTAATTATTTCTTGATCATGTATGTTGTCATGCTGGCATCCAATATGTTTTCCGAATTTTTCGTACCTTAAACTGAAAAAGATCTTGACAATTGTGTGGATTTTACAGCACTGTCATCAAAAATAGGAACTTGGCCTGTTCGAGATGAACAGTAGGTGTTACCAAGCACCATCATCAATGATACTTGAAAAACCCTTCACACAGAAACTGAACTTTGAGCAAACGTTTGTTGAATTGATGGAGATTGCCTAAAGAGTAGATCACATTTTATGGAACTGCTGCGTGTTCCAGTTCATCCTGATTTGTTTTGGGGTGCTTGCATTTTAGAGTATTTTGAACTATTGAACAAAGGAATGTTAATAATAGAGGTGCTCGTCTTTCCTAGCACCATACAATAACTTCAACAATTTAAAAAACATCCCTTTGACATTTTGCCACCAAAGAGTTGTAAATAAACTATCTATTCTACACCAGATGTACTTGTTTTATCTTGAGTCTGTTCTGTGGTACAGAAATGTTCTATTGTCTTAATACATACTCAATTCGTTTTCTTTACTTTTTTCCCTACATTTTTGTTGAAGACCACATTTGTATCTTGATTTGTCTTGAACAATTATTTCCCAGCTTTAGACCGATTTATTAAAAAAATAATTATTATTTTTCATTTGAAGGCCAAGTTTGCTACGGTGCTTGTGTATTGAAATTGAATGTAAGTATGCAGACACCTCAATGTATTAGTGTGTAATCCTGTTTGTTTTCACAAAAATACTTTATAATCACATCTGAATTTTTGATAGTTAAAACTATTCAGTATACATCCTTGTACTTAAGCAAAACAAAAATGAGCATTTGACAACTCCTTATAAAACAAATACAAAAAATATACTTATAGGTTTGATGGAATTACAGATCTTTTAGGTTGGTTAATTTCTTCATTTTCACAAAGCCTGTCAGCAATTGGCCTTCGTTGTAGTTGAAGCACCTTGTCATTACTTATTGACAATTGCAAATTTGAACCCTTCACCAGTGTGGCAGCAATAGTTTGTTTATTGTAAAAGGCTGGTCAGCAGCATAAGAGGTGCCAGGGATTCACATTTATAATTGTAAAAGCGGCAGGCTGTATCCTCCCTTTTGTATTTCCAGTTGTGATGGATTTCACTTGTGTCAAACAGGCCGAACCGTAGCCTTAGGTATTTCATCTTTCCCTCCCCAGGGATTGGGAGTTTTCAATACGGCACCACTTGATACGAGTAAGCTGGACCAACAATGGTGCTGACTCTTCTTGTGTTAAGTAATAAAATGTCCTTAGCTTTTGATAAGATATTGCATTTTTTTTATATAATTCTTTTTAAGTTTGAGTATGTCAACCCTGAATTCTGTCCAATTAAATGGCTGATTCTACATCACAACCCAGCATCCATTGTATCCAGCATGTCGTTGCTGCTGGTGGCCCGAGGTGTGGACTGCTGCCTTGGGCCTTGCGGCAGAGAGCGGACTGACTATTCTGCATCCGCGGGGAGCTGGCGGGGGCATAAGTAAGCGCCGGGAGGCGCGAGGGCGAACTTCAAACTCTGCAGGAGGGCCTGGAAGAGCGGCGATTAAGAGGAGGTAAGCGGAGGTCCCCTGCCGTGAGACATAGTCGCCGGGACCCCGCGCCGGCTGGGGGGAGGCATTGGGGGACACACGGGGCACCGGCAGGACGGGGGGTGGATCCATTCCCGCCCCGCCTGACCCCAAAATGGCAGCGAGGGGACCCAAAGTTGCATCCCTTTAAAAGGATAACTTGTGACATAGGTCTGACGCCAGCAAAATAACCAGTGGGACGTCTGGAGATCATATCGTGAAGAACGGACAGTGAAAGCAATCCACACCACTAAATAACAGGACCAATAACCGTTTGCCTGACCCTAAGATGGTCGCCATTGAGCTCATTCCTCATACTTCCTTGATGAGGCGGCCGTCCACGAGAAGACTAGGGCTGCGAATGGAGGCAACCCAAGGAGCTACAACACGGCGTGGCCCCCCGAGACCAATGAAGGGCAGGCCCTAGGCTGATGAAGCGAAACCCCGAAGTCACATATCTGCCGCGAAATGACTACACTACGTGCCTTAACCTGTGACAACCTCTTCCGATTCAATAAGATCAACTTGGACCCTTTCACAGTGACTGACAGTGACTGACCTCAAGATGGCGTCTGGATTTCATTCGGACCATGGTTTCTCACCCCCTCCAACCCACCCGCGCTACTCTGACATTCTCTGAGTACACCTGATCACTATCCTGACAGCGGAGTCTGAACATTATGTCCGACGCCCGGTGGAGCTGCTTGGTTCAGCTATTGAGGAGATCGGCCCTGGTTCATCCCCTCAGCCGTCACCTACCCAGCCGGACATTGGGCACAGTTTCTCCCCGTCTCCCTGTTTTCTCCCTTCCCTCCCCCTCTCATAACGAATTTTCTGTAACTCTGCCCTTTTTATTTGTTTCCTAAGTTTTGATTGCTCTTAAACAAATGTATCATGTTAACCTGTAACTCTGATCCTCATGTAAAGCGCTCTAATACCTCTGGGTCTAGCCAGCGCTATATAAAACTCAAATAAATAAATAAAATAAATAAACTAGGACTACCTGCTTTATTGTGCTGGCCTGCTGGAGGGACTGCCCCAGTGGCGGTTGGTGACCCACGAAAATGGCGAGTCGACATAGATAAAATTCAACAATTACAAATAAAGATTTACATTTTAAAATGAAAAAAAAAGTTTCACTTACCTCTTCAGCCTGTGGCACGTCCTCAGTGTTCTCTAGCCGACTCCCGATTCCTCCAGCCAACTCCTGGCTCCTCCAACACGGGGTCTTGCAGCTCCTTATCTAATCCAGACACTGCTCTTATGCTGCATGTGAGAAGTGTATGGATTGACTGGAGCAGGCTGCTTCAGTGCTCCGAAGAGCACTGAAGGTCTGTGCCTACTTCCCAACTAGGCTGTCTATGACAGCCGGGTTGGAGAGGTTGAATTGTGCAGGTCTGTTTGGCCGTAATAATGTAGCCGGTCAAACCGACATGCCTAGTTCACACTGAAAGGGCCACTTGTCATTGCTGCCGATCAGCAGCAATGACGCACTGCCCCCCACCTGCCCTCTCAGTTCAAAAGAAAGCCGGGAAAGTAAAATGGTAATAAAATCCTTTCATTACCATTTAATTTTTCCAGCTTTCTGCAGCTGTGTGGGGAGGGGGGGCGCAGCTGGACTGCCTCTCTGCAACTGAACCTTTGTGCTGGCCTACTTGATGCTCTCTTTGTACCTCAAGTGTTCACCAAGGGCTTATTGGCTTGCCCCCCTGTTCTTCACAGTCTCAGGGACATAAAAGATTGCCTGTAAGCCCCGCTGCCGTGGGACTCTACCTCTTGGGAGTCCGGCAGCAGCCAACTACTCGCTTCAGAAGTCTGCATACAGCGCGTGGTAAGTGCTTGATTCCCTGTGAGGAGAAGCACATGCTGGGCACTGGGTTCCTGGTGAGAGCAGTGTGTGACAAGTGCTGAGCCCTGCTCAAACCTAAAGATGAGAGTGCCCTGGGCTGTGGATATCAGAGTACGACAGGGCCCTTTCTCGTGACCAAGCGCAGGCCAGGTTTCAGAGGCTCGTCAGGCCGACCCTGTCTGCAGAACAGCGCGTGTGCCGGCCTTTCCCGACTGGCCCATGGGTGAGTGAGCCCCCGGGGGAGTCTCACAGCCATCCCACACTACCTTTGTGGGTGGTACTGCTTTCTTTCACCAAGAGGACGCGACCCATGGCCACAGAGGGCTCCGGTTTCTCCAACGTTTAGAAGGCATGGTTCTGGACCCTACCTGGAGAAGCTTGTTGCTTTGGGGGGGAATGGATTTGTTGTTGGCATTACAGGGTAAAACCTTGACAAAGGCCCCCGAGCTCAGTGTGAAACCGCCGCTATTAACTTGTCCAATATAAGAAAACTGTGGATTACCGTATTACCGGTAGTAGGCGACTAGGTGGTACTGTGCCCTACGGCTGATACCTAATTACCATATAAAATTTAGTAGGAGTGCAGGGGCACTGCACCCTATGTGTTTATGGTGATATGTTGTGATTCATGTGTTTTCTCCTAATCTAACTTGCATTACATGCACTAAGGATCTGATGTATGTCATTTTTAGGTCGAGCCTAGCAGCGCATGTGCTGCTTTGCGAGACTTGTGGTATCTCCTCCATTGACATTGACCACACCCCTCACTTCCCATTGGTTCCTTTGTGTGCTTTTGGGAAATTCCTTCCTTTCAGTGGTTAACCTTCACATTTGTCCTGCCTTTTGGTGGGTGGTTCCGGTCCCTGGTACCTGTATTGTTGCTTTTCTGTCTATTTGCTTTGGTTTCCTCGCACTCCTTAGTCAGCTTCCTAGGCCGTTTCCTGAAGCCGGCTGCAGAGTGAGTCACTGACCGTGCTCCGGGCTCCCTCGGAGACCGCAGCCTCCTCCCCCTCCTGCAGCCTGTGCTTTGAGACTTACATTACTAATTAGCCCCTGGGGTGAGCAAACGCAGCGGGCTTGCATTAGTTACGGGAGTTGAATTTTATTATTATTTCTTGGCAGTAGATGGCACAACCCCCTTGAAGCCCCCATCCCCACCCTCACCCGTGCAAGCCCGAGAACACTTCGCACTTAACTAGGCAGCACCGGCCTCACCTGAAATTACAAGAACAGGTCTGTTTCTGGCCAGTCCCAGTCTCTCTGGCCACTTGGAAACACCGTCAAACATTGCATTCTTGCTTGTGCGGGTAAGACTGATTTCAGGCCTGTTGGACCCGAGGGAATTTACTGCTAGTAGCACTGGAACACTGTTTACTTTAACGAAGATTCAAAATGGACTCATGAGACTCGAACTGCTAGTAAGGAATGTCCTGGATGGTACCAGTAGTGAATGGGGAATAATCAGCCTACGGCCATACCACCCTGAAAGCACCTGATCTTGTCTGATCTCAGAAGTTAAGCAGGGTCCAGGAATGTAAGGCAAACAAAAGGTTGCCCTCACAGTTTCATTGTGTCTTCTGACAACCTCATAGCAGCGTCACCCAGATAGACCCCAGCTGGGAACCGAGCAACACGGTCTGTTTCATGTTCTGAGGATCAAAAGCTTTGGACGCTTACTTAACAATTCCTATTTGGAAAGAACATCAGAGATTTCTAAGGTTCAGATGGGGAGGAAGGTTATGGAAGTTTGTCTGTCTCCCCTTCGGGTTATCCTCGGCCCCGTGGTGTTTCACCAAAATGCTCCGTCCAGTTGTTGCCTTTTTGAGCGAGAGAGGAATTCGTGTGATTATTTACTTGGATGATATCTTAATTATGGATCAGGAGAAATCGAGAGTGGAAAATCACACGAAGTTGGCAATAGATCTATTGGAGAGTCTTGGGTTTATAATAAACAGAGAAAAGTCAGGTTTAATTCCAAGTCAGGAAACACAGTTCTTGGGGGTTTTGATAAACACAATTCAGGGTCAGTTGAGATTGCCTATGGAAAAAATAAAGAGAATAAGGAAGGAAATTTGAAGAGTTTTGTTGTTAGATGTGATTTCCTTGAGAATGTTGGCAAGGATTATAGGGTTGTTGTCCTCGACTATTCAAGCAATTTTTCCAGGACCTTTGAATTATCGTGCACTTCAAAGGTTGAAGAGCAGTCACTTAAGGTGTGGTATGAAGTATTCAGAGGAAATTACTCTTTCAGAGGAAGCGAAGTTAGAACTTCATTGGTGGCTAAGAAATATGGAGGCTTGGAATGGGAAAGCAATTTTCGGAGTAAATCCGGAATTAATTAGCGAATTAGATGCAAATTTAACTGGCTGGGGAGCTCGTTGTGGTGCGACATCGACAGGAGGAATTTGGACTGTGGAAGAAAGGAAAATGCATATAAATTGCCTGGAATTACTTGCAGGGTCTTTTGCGATAAAGAGCTTTCCAAAGGACAAGGCATGTTGTTCAGTTCTGTTGAGAATGGACAATGTCTCAGCAGTGAGGTATGTGAATAAATTAGGGGGCCCAAGATCAAAAGATCTGGCGAGAGTTTTTTGGGATTATTGTTTGAGTCAGAATATCCTGTTTCAGGCGGAACATATTCCAGGTCTGAGGAATGTGGAAGCAGATTGGTGCTCGAGGAATTTCAAGGATTCCAGTGACTGGAGTCTCCACAGGTCAGTGTTTTTGAGGTTGATGGAAATTTGGGGACCTTGTTATGTGGATCTGTTTGCGAACAGGAGGAATACCCAGTTGGTGAAATTTTTCAGTTGGCGTCCGGATCCGGATTCAGCAGGGATAGATGCTTTCAGACAGGATTGGAGGGGACTTCGTCCTCATGCCTTCCCTCCTTTTGTCATGATAACACGAGTGACCTTGTTGGTACGCAAATGGAAGGAAACGGTTGTTTTGGTAACTCCTCTTTGGAAGTCTCAAGTTTGGTACCCAATTCTTCTAGAAATGTCGATAGATTTTCCAATTTTGCTTCCATCGTTTCGAGACATTTTTATGTCCCCGTTGGGTGAACATCACAAATTGGTGTTATCGGATCAGCTGAGACTGATGGCATGGAAAATTTCAGGTGAATCTGGGAAGTGCCTGGGCTTTCAGAGGAGGTTTCTATCCTTATTAGAGAATCCTGGGCTCTAGGAACCAGGAAGATGTATAGATTGGCGTGGGAGAAATGGTTACGCTGGTGTATGGAGAGGGATTTTGACCCCGTTTCAGTGGATGTAGTCAAAGTAGTCAATTATCTAGCAACTTTGTTTGGTTCTGATTTAGCTTACCGAACTATCAATTTACATAGATCAGCCATTGCTGCTGGTCATGAACTGGTTAATGGTATTTCTGTGGGACAAAACGTTTTGGTGAAAACGTTGATGAGAAGCGTGAGAGTTTCTAAGCCTCCTGTGGACAGATATTCTTCCATTTGGGATGTATCAAAAGTGTTATCGTATTTGGAAAATTTGGGAAACAATAGTGGTTTGGATTTGAGAATTTTAAGTGGGAAATTGACAATGTTGTTGTGTTTGTTGTCTTTTAGAACGGTTTCAGATGTGAAAGCTTTGGATATCTGTGCAAGGATTTTTAATCCAGAAGGTGTTTGTTTCTATCTGTGCAGAAGAACGAAGACAAATTCAGAAACTATTTTCTATCCTTATTTTGATGAGCACGAATGTTTATGTGTTGTGTGTTGTTTGAAGCAGTATGAGAGGAGAACTTCTGGTATTCGTTCTTCAAATGAGAAGCAGCTTTTAACATCTTATAGGAAACCGCACAGGGCTGTGTCTAGCCCAACTCTAGCAAGATGGGTGAAAGAAGTGATGAAGAATGCTGGAGTTGATGTGAGCAGGTTTGGTGAACATTCGGTGAGAGGTGCCTCGGCTTCGAAAGCTTTTATACTGGGTGGGGCTTTGCATGATATTTTGAGATGTGCTGATTGGTCTAATGACTCTGTGTTTCGAAAGTTTTATTTTAAACCTGTGATTAATGCAGCTTCTTCTTTGTTAGAGAAGCTTTGATCTTAGCCTCCTATCTTGTCATAAAATGTAGATTTTCATCAGCTTTGATGGACAGAAAATCTGGATTTTATTAAAGACACGGAGGCTAATATTATCCCACCCTTATTCCCTTCCCTTGTTTGGTAATTGTTGTTTGTTCTTTCGCAGGTCGTGGTCAACAATGAGAGAGGAAGATGGTTTCCTGTTAGGGGTGGATAATTTTTTCGTCTGGATTTATCAAGCTATTGTTATTTTGGACTTATGTTTGTGTAATGTTGCAGTGCACAAAAAAGAGGGAAGATGACTGGAGGTTCTGGCCCTTTGTTAGATTCTTAGAACTTTAGTTAATGTTCTTTGTTCTTTAAAGGTGCTGCTGTGGGTGGCGCAATAAAGGAAGAGTGCAATAATATTAGCCTCCGTGTCTTTAATAAAATCCAGATTTTCTGTCCATCAAAGCTGATGAAAATCTACATTTTGTAGAAACTGTAGCCAATGTGTTGCAGAACATTTTTGTATTTTAAAAAAAAATACAAGTATATAATGTAAAGATATTCAAAGCGTGACAATGCAATATCAATTTAACCTCAATTGTGTTTAAGAAAGGAAACACATGTTTAGAAAAAGTAAACATTACAATAGACTATATGAAAAGACACACATTACTTAAAAACAAATCCAGAAGAATGTAAAATAGACAGTTCTCAGGATAAACAATCACACAAAAATGTAAAATGCTAAGTACTAACATGTTAAACAGAATGGAAGGATATAATGCCTGGCTGTCAAGGACGATAGCCAAAGTTACTTGTGTTTATTTGTTCATATAACACGAAAAGCATTACTACATTGCCTCTAAGCACTTTCAGAGAGAGATCAGGGGTGTGAGCGGGGTAGAGTTGCTCTAAATTTTGATGTTGGCTGATGGGGTTACATTTAGCCAGATATTGCATTTCACTCGTGTGGTATAGGTAATGAGTCACCATAAATCATTACGACAGTGCCTAATTTTGGTGTGCAAGGCATTTGCAGCCTGTTGGCGGAAGTAAGGGTGCTTCATTTGGTTTCGGCATTGAGGATCTTTTGTTTGGGCATTTACTAGTTGTCTGATGGGCCTGGGGCGTGTGGGCTACAATGCTATGGTGTTTCCCATGTCGAGACTTGGCTGCGTGAAAAGGCGGGTTCTTTGGTTTGTCCTGAATAAGCAGGGGCATTGTGAATGCGCTGGGGGAGGTTGGGCCCATCACTGAGAAGTCAGTCTCCTCTTTACTTTTAGTGAGTTCTGAAAATGTAAGTGTGTGGTATGTACATCGCACATGATGAGCCAGTGCTGAAATCCGAGAAGGAATACACAGCCATTGAGGCACTGGCTACTAGCTCCCATGAGGGAGACTTCCTCCTTCAGTGAGAAGAGCAGCCCTGCAATCCGGCCCACGATCCCACCCCCGGAGTTGTTGAATATTTCCACACTATCACACGCACTAGTGCCATGTGTGTTCATCAGATTGACCCACACTGTCTTTTGAGGCTGTGCATGACATGTTCTCTAGGGTAGCGCAATACTGTGCTGCATACATGTATGGACTCAGCTGCAAACCAGCTATGGTTTAGAATGCTACCTTCTGTGGGTATATGACAGACTCGATTAGCCTGAGAACCTTCATCTACTGACACTACAATTGCTATTTAACCACCCTTCGAGCATCTTTGCCCCTCACTGCACTACACTAGCACCAACAGCGCAATTAGCATCTGTGGTTGTTTATAGTTTTAGACCGTTTTTTTCTTTCTGAAGACTGCTTAGATTTTAAGTTGACCCATGTCTGATGATGTGCTTCTTCCAGTTCTGTTATTTGTAACCAACAAGAGTGGGCCTCGCCTGTTAACTTTTCTTCTTAGAAGGTTGACCCTACTGGTCCCAGCATGCTATGTGTTGTTGGAGTGTGTGAGCATGTGAGTGAGGATAATGTGCGGCATGGCTAAACACTTATAAGGTTCCAAAGGCGAGACCTATTGGCTATGCCAATGCTTGTTAGTCTTGCTTGTTCAGGATAACAAGTGCTATCTGAGTAACTGCATAATATGCACAGTATTTATGATTCATGCCATTTTGGTCTCAATTTATGTACAATATACTATATATTTTTATATAATCCTGTGTGGAGTCTCTTTTGTGGTGTATTCATGGTGTTACTGTGTGAGTGTATTGCGCAAACGCTGAACACATTGCCTCTGATGATAAGCCTGCCTGCTCTGCACCAAGCTACCAGAGGGTGAGAAGAGGTTTTCTTTGGTGTGTAACTGACTTGCCCTGACTAGAGTGGTGGGTTCTGCCTGGCTTAGGTGCATACCCTAGCTAACCAGAAACCCCATTTCTAACAACTTCTTATAGAAATTTCTATATGCTGATTACCAGCCTTGAGTAAATTAAATAATACGTGTAATTTTGCAGAAATTACACATAATATGTGTAGGAAAATCACACAGTTTTCTTTTTGCCCATTGTTTGCACCAGATTTCCTCTGGTGGTAGGACTATCATATGAAGCCAAGTGCAGTATGTTGGTAGATCTGGATTGGGGTGCAATCAGGGACGGCTCCTCCATTAGGGCGGAGGAGAGTCGCCCCACTACTTTCTCACAGTGCGAGAAGCAGAAACATAAAGTGGTATTTTAAATACCATTTTATGTTTCTGCTTCACGAGCTGCGATAAAGCAGAACGGTATGCCTGGTTGGGGGCGGGCGGGTCGGGGAGGAGTGGCTTGCCCAATGTTATGGGCCCTGACTGTTTGGTCGGCCCTTTAGGGTCGTCCAAACCAGTCATGCGCACTCTGGATTTTCTCCAGCCTACATAGAGAAAATGGCCCATCTACAGGCGCCTGGCTGGGCACCGTCCACATCAATCACAACGATGCCATTGCAGCGTTATGATTGGCTTAGTGGAGGGAAGGGAGGATGCCTGCTTCCTAGCGCGAGACCCGGCCAGGAGTGGAGACGGCGCGGGACCCGGTAAGTGAAGTTTTTTTATTTAATTTTAAACCCCCCCGCACAAACACCCACGCAAACCCGTCACCCGCCCCCCCACCCGCGAGTCATGCGAGCTGCGATTGGGTGCAATACCTGGGGTGTTTGAACTGTCACCACTCAAGATGCACTTACCTCTTTAATGAGGATCCAACAAGAGTGATGGTAGTTTCCAAGCTTCGCCCAACCTACAGCTAATCTCACATTACTACTGTGTTGGTTTGACGTGGACCAGAAGAAAGGGAATTCGGACAAGAGAGAGAAACAGCGACACTGGATATCGTCAGACTGCCTGGTGGCACAGAGCAGAAGCATTGATATGTAAAAACAAAAGGATACCTTTAGTATAGCAGCCCTGCCAAGTACCACGCATCAGCGGTTAGACTAAAGCAATTTAGTGCTAGTGTCCGCATCACTGCACTAAAATATATTAGTCACGCATTATAGCGCCCCTGGGCCCACCCCACGCAGCGCTCTTAACAAAGCTGCATTTAAGCAGCCAGTGCGCTAAAATTGGTTTCTCGGGCAGTGCCAGCGCTGCAGCTGCCCAGAGCCTGTCTCTAGTCTCGCAAAAATAAAATACGCATCATTCGCTGGCGCATCATGTTGTTAAAACATGTTACTGAGACGTAGGTACAAGACCGGTGAAGTCAAGCCCGTCCGGCTTCTGAGTGAGTCTCTGCAGGAACCAGTGGTTGGTCTGGACGGCGCAATCTCTGCCCTCACATGGATCAGGGTGAAGTTGTGCTTTTGTTGTACTTCTGTGACTTGCTTGTAGTTTATACATGGGTAAAAAACAAACACACAAGCAATAAAGAGTCCATGGTGAAATAAAGCTGCACGTGCCACTAAACCCACAAGTGGGGGCTCTCTGCTGCAAGCAGAGGAACTGGTGAGGCTTATTTGTAGCCCCGGCATGAAATCGATCCCTTTTTGCTTTTTCTAGAGGGGATTCCTCCATTGCTGTGGACAGAACTTAACCCCTTGACCGCGATCGGAATTCCGCTCGTGTGCTGGACATTCCGATCGCGGGTGCGGTCGTGACGAGCTCAGCTCGTCACGCGCACAGCGCTACCGCGCAGCATGACGAGCTGAGCTCGTCACGCGCATCGAAGGGGTTGAACAGAATCCCCCGGCGTGAGGAGAGAGAGACAGCCTCCCAGCACCACCCCAGCAGCAGCGGCATGATTGAGGTGATTTAGCACAGCTGTTGCATTGTAGTGCACTGCGAAGCCTGTGGCAGCTGCAGCATGTTCCCCTCTTTGGTAATGTTTCTTGCCAGGGGATTGGTTGGAAGCACATCTGTGTGTAGGCCTGTGTCAGTAACTACAGCATAGGCCCTGAAGCACCTGGAAAATAACCATGCTGGAGATCAGAAGGTGTGGAAAAATACAGATGCCTTTACATTTGCATTATGTTTAGTCACATTTGCTGCACGTTCAAAGACAGAGGTCACATGCCAGGCTATGTTTTATGACAAAATGCTGCTTATTTTCTTAAAAGACAGTTTTGTGTTCATTTCTCTTTCTTAAACTGAAAGGTTAGAGGATTTTCTTAAGTGAACTATGCAATAATCTTGCCTGGTACGATGAGTGGCAAAGAACTGTAAAATGCAATTTTTCTCTAACACAACAAAATTGAAATACATGTAAATGACATAAGCTACAATTTTGTCAACATACATCAGCAATTAGAAAAGCACAAGTGAAGCACATTTTTTAAAATAATTTTGAAGTGTGATGGAAATACACATTTTAGTTGGATCAAAACAAGCACAAATGAAACATGCAGTGAAACCTGATTTCCACACAATATTGTTTGCACGCTACATAGGTTTGTCATTAAAACTGTTTTTGCAAATTTAGTGGGTATTACAACGGAAAATGTGCTGCCTGTAACTGACTACCACACCATGCATCAGTAATGTAATATTATGTTAAATGCATTCAATATAGCGCCAAATGACTCACAACCGAAGGTATATCTTGGCGCTAGCAACCAGAAAGTGGCGTGTGCAGGCAGACCTGTTAGAATAACCATGTTTTTGAAACATTTTTCAATGTAGAAAGATCCTGGCACATTAGGATTTGCAAAGGAAGTTTGTTCCAATGGAGTGGGGCAAGATGAGAGAAGGATCTGCCACCAAATCTGGAGGTGTGGTTACCATGAAGTTTTAGAAAAGCTTGGTTCGAGGATCTAAGCACACGCGTTGGCTGCTATGCAAGCATGAGGGACGCTGTGTGGTTAATGCCTTGGGCGTTAGGCAACACAGTTTAACAAGCATTGGCATAGCCAATAGGTCTCGCCTTTGGGACCTTATAAGTGTTTAGCCATGCAACACTTGATGTTGTTGCACCAAGGATATTGTGCTGGATAACTAAACACTTATAAGGTCCCAAAGGCGAGGCCTATTGGCTATGCCAATGCTTGTTTAAAAAGAAATGACCTTGAGGGGCGTGGGGGGGTTTATAGCTACTGCCATTAGCCAGGAGCCACCAAAGGATAATATGATGAAAAAGATGCTGGAATTTTGTAATTCTGCAGCTTCTGGATTTTCTGCATAATTATGAATTGACTGCAGCTGCTACTTAACCCATTATCTGTTGTACAACTTGTAGATTGCAAAAAAATAAAGCTATGTTTCTAGTTCAAAGAGATCAAAAGTTACTAAAAATGCACCACACGTGGAGCTGCCTTTGGGTTATCTTGTCACATTTCAGGTTATGAGTGCAGCTTTCAAATGTTACGCTTATAGTAATTGAGTGAAACTTTCCCCCCGTGCAGTACGTGTGTTAAAATGACAAGAGTGTAATAAACCTGCCACAAAATGTGCCAGGTTGTATTGCATAAAATGTATTTTTCTTGCCACATATTCAATCCTACTGCATAATTTCGTCAGCCGCTGTCGCATAATTGCTGTGGGAGCCAGGTAGGTCGCTCCCCCGCCACACAGTTCCGCCTGTGTGGTCCTGCCCGCTGCTGCTGCTGGTAAGCTCGCCCCTCTGCTTGTTGCCTCGGTGCCCGTTTTGCCTTCTGTTTCCCCTCGTTGCCCCCATTTTCTGTGTCCTTTTTGCCTTCTGTTTCCCCTCGTTGCCCCCATTTTTCTGTGCCCAAGTTTGCCTTCTGTTTCCCCTCGTTGCCCCCATTTTCTGTGTCCTTTTTGCCTTCTGTTTCCCCTCGTTGCCCCCATTTTTCTGTGCCCAAGTTTGCCTTCTGTTTCCCCTCGTTGCCTCCATTTCTCTGTGCCCAATTTTGCCTTCTGTTTCCCCTCTTTGCCCCCATTTTCTGTGTCCTTTTTGCCTTCTGTTTCCCCTCATTGCCCCCATTTTTTGTGCCCAAGTTTGCCTTCTGTTTCCCCTCGTTGCCCCATTTTCTGTTTCCTTTTTTGACCTTCTGTACCCCTCGCTGCCTCTCTCCACTCCCGCCGCTGCGTCCCCTGCGGCCCCGCCCCCCTGACTGCCCATTCGCTGCCCCTGCCTCCCAGCTGCTCCTCCCTCCCACCTCCCCATATATGGCGGCCGCTGCGCGGTGAGGAGAGCGACCCTTGACCTTGCCAGGTAGGTCGCTCCCCCGCCACACAGTTCCGCCTGTGTGGTCCTGCCCGCTGCTGCTGCTGGTAAGCTCGCCCCTCTGCTTGTTGCCTCGGTGCCCGTTTTGCCTTCTGTTTCCCCTCGTTGCCCCCATTTTCTGTGTCCTTTTTGCCTTCTGTTCCCCTCATTGCCCCCATTTTTCTGTGCCCAAGTTTGCCTTCTGTTTCCCCTCGTTGCCCCCATTTTCTGTGTCCTTTTTGCCTTCTGTTTCCCCTCGTTGCCCCCATTTTTCTGTGCCCAAGTTTGCCTTCTGTTTCCCCTCGTTGCCCCCATTTTTCTGTGCCCAATTTGCCTTCTGTTTCCCCTCGTTGCCCCCATTTTTCTGTGCCCAAGTTTGCCTTCTGTTTCCCCTCGTTGCCCCCATTTTTCTGTGCCCAATTTTGCCTTCTGTTTCCCCTCGTTGCCCCCATTTCTCTGAGCCCAATTTTGCCTTCTGTTTCCCCTCGTTGCCCCCATTTTCTGTGTCCTTTTTGCCTTCTGTTTCCCCTCGTTGCCCCCATTTTTCTGTGCCCAAGTTTGCCTTCTGTTTCCCCTCGTTGCCCCCATTTTCTGTGTCCTTTTTTGACCTTCTGTACCCCTCGCTGCCTCTCTCCACTCCCGCCGCTGCGTCCCCTGCGGCCCCGCCCCCCTGACTGCCCATTCGCTGCCCCTGCCTCCCGCCTGCCAGCTGCTCCTCCCTCCCACCTTCCCATATATGGCGGCCGCTGCGGGCCGCGCAGCTGGCGCGCCAAAGGCGCACCTAAGGCAAGCCCGTCTGCGCCCGTCCGCGCCTGGACCGCGCCCAGTGCCAGAACCCCTGGGCCGTGTGCCCCCCGCTCCAGCCTCGAGGACCGACGCCGATACGATGCTACCACACTCCACGCTCTCAACCCCGGACGGACACACAACTGCTTCAAGGCCGCCCAGAAACGCACTCATGGTCCCTTCACCTGCCGGAACTGCAGCTACACCAGCCTCAGAGCCACCGAAGCGCCCGCCAAGAAGGAACTCAACCACCTCCGATGCATCCTACTGAACACCCGCTCCGCACGCAAACACGCCGTCGAGCTCTGGGACCTGCTCGACACATCATCACCAGACGTCGCCTTCCTGACAGAGACCTGGATGAACGACTCCTCCGCACCCAACATCGCCATAGCCATCCCAGACGGCTATAAGATCACCCGCAGAGACCGCATCAACGGAGTAGGAGGAGGAATCGCCATCTTCCACAAGAACACCATCAGGGTCTCGACCAGCACCGACAACTTTCTCTGCACCGCCGAACACATGCACTTCCAGATCCACACGGACCCCAACACCACCCTTAGAGGCACCCTTGTCTACAGACCCCTGGGCCCCGACCCCAGTTCAGCGACTCCATCGCCGACTTCATCAGCACGCACGCCCTGACCTCTACCAACTACATCCTCCTCGGAGACCTGAACTTTCACCTGGAGAACAACAACGACAGCAACTCCACCACCCTGATCGACAACCTCGCCAACCTCGGACTGAGACAGCTCGTCACAACACCGACCCATTCCGCCGGCCACACGCTCGACCCCGTCTTCTCCTCAAGCTCCCACGTCTCCATCAGCCACACCACGGAACTCCTCTGGACCGACCGCCGCTGCATCCACTTCACCTTCCAGAAACCCACCACACACCACCGCACCCAACAGATCCCACGCCGCTGCTGGAGCAAAGTCACCGAAGACCAACTACGGGCAAACCTCGCTCTCAGCCCTCCCCCGACCCATCCAACACCGACGACGCTGCCTGCAACCTCAGACGATGGATAGACGACTGTGCCAACACCCTCGCCCCACTGAAAAACTCACCTACAGTGACACCACCAAAAGAGCCAGCTGGTTCACCCCGGAACTCCTAGCTTCCAAGCGTACCTGCCGGAAACTAGAGAAGAAATGGCACAGTGATAAGACACCGGACAGCCACGCAGCCCACAAAGACGCCATCCGTAACCACCACCACCTCATCAGGTCCGCCAAGAGAATCTCCTTCAAAGACCGCCTCGACAACAACGCACACAACAGCAAGGAGCTCTTCAACATCGTGAAGGAACTCTCCAACCCCAGCTCCAACACCAACGACATCCCGCCGTCGCAAGCCCTGTGCGATTCCCTCGCCACCTTCTTCCACCGCAAGATCGCCGACATCCACGACAGCTTCAACACCCAGACAGCCCCAACTAAGATCGATGCACCAGACCCGCCGCACACCATCGACCACGACCCCTTGCCAACCTGGGCCAGCGTGAACATCGATGACACCATCAAGACCATGAGCACAATACACTCCGGCTCCCTGTCAGACCCTTTCCCGCACCACATCTTCAACAAAGCCAGCAGCTCCATCGCACCCCACCTGTGCAACGTTATCAATCTTTCCTTCGAGACCGCGACCTTCCCAGAGAGCTGGAAACACGCAGAGATCAACGCCCTACTCAAAAAACCCAAGGCGGACCCGAGAGACCTCAAGAACTTCCGGCCCATCTCCCTGCTTCCGTTCCCAGCCAAGGTCATCGAGAAGATCGTCAACAAACAGCTAACCCGATACCTCGAAGAAAACAGCATCCTGGACCCATCCCAATCAGGGTTCCGCAGCAACCACAGCACTGAGACTGCCCTCATTGCCGCCACCGACGACATCAGGACCCTGCTGGACAACGGTGAGACCGCATCCCTCATCCTGCTGGACCTCTCCTCCGCCTTCGACACTGTCTGCCACCGCACTCTACGCGGACGCCTCCACGACGCAGGGATCCGAGACAAGGCCCTGGAATGGGCCACCTCCTTCCTCGCCGGCAGAACCCAGATAGTCCTCCTCCCACCATTCCGATCCGAAGCCTCCGAGATCATCTGCGGCGTACCCCAGGGATCATCCCTCAGCCCAACACTGTTCAACATCTACATGGCCCCGCTCGCACGCATCGCCAGACAGCACGACCTCAACATAATCTCCTACGCCGACGACACTCAACTGATCCTCTCCCTCACCAAGGACCCCTCGCCGCCAAATCCAACCTCCATGAAGGAATGAAGGCTGTCGCCGATTGGATGAAGATCAGCCGACTAAAGCTGAACACGGACAAGACAGAGGTCCTCATCCTCGGCTCCAACCCCTCAGCCTGGGACGACTCCTGGTGGCCAACGACACTGGGAGCAGCCCCGACACCCACCGACCACGCACGCAACCTGGGAGTCATCCTCGACTCAACGCTCTCCATGGCCAAGCAAGTCAACGCAGTCTCCTCCTCCTGCTTCAACACCTCCGCATGCTTCGCAAGATCTACAGGTGGATCCCGACAGATACAAGAAGAACAGTCACCCAGGCCCTCTTCAGTAGCAGACTTGACTATGGGAACGCCCTCTATGCGGGAGCCCCGGCCAAGCTCATCAAGCGACTGCAACGCATACAAAACGCCTCCGCACGCCTGATCCTCGACGTACCACGCCACAGCCACATCACCCCCACCTGAGGAACCTGCACTGGCTCCCCGTCGACAGGAGAATCTCCTTCAAACTCCTCATCCACGCACACAAGGCACTCCACAAGACTGGCCCAGCCTACCTCAACAGACGACTCTTCTTCTACGTCCCCAACCGCCAGCTCCGCTCCGCAGACCTCTCCCTCGCCACCGTCCCTCGCATTCGAAGAACAACCACCGGCGGCAGATCCTTCTCACACCTCGCCGCCAAGACCTGGAACACCCTTCCACTAAGCCTACGACAGACCCAAGACCTGCTGACCTTCAGGAGGCTACTCAAGACCTGGCTGTTCGACCAGTAGCAGCACCCCCCCCCCTTTTTTTATCCCCAGCGCCTTGAGACCCTCGCGGGTAAGTAGTGCGCTCTACAAATTCTGTGATTGATTGATTGACTGACAAGAAGTTTCATACTCGGATCCGGACGGCAAATAATGACGGCAATAATGGCCACGTCCAAACCACTGTACCACCCAGTGATCCCAAAGTCTCACTATTGTCCGGCTTCACTTGCCCCATTGACTTTAAAGGGGCACACACATGTAAATCGAGATACTTATTCGTAATGTTAACTTTTGGTCAAAACCCCTGCAACGTCACCTCAGTATAATCTTGGAACTTTGAACACATGCTCTTTAACTCTACCCACGCCCAATAATTGTCCAAAAGGCAAATGTACTAATGCTTTTCCCTTCAAAGCTTACAGATATCCCCACCCCCTCATCCCATAGTCACTTACAGGATGCCGGAACAAGACGTGCAAACGAAGGAGCCCACAGTCATGTTGGCATAGGTGGGTCCACGCTGGTAATAGTCCAAGCACTTGCAGTTGTGCGGGAGGCTCGTCATCTCCCGTAGCAGCTTTAAGTGCTTTTCCTCTTGCTTGCGCTTGGTGCTGGCGGCCATGGCGGGAACGAAGGTGGGCTCTGTGCCGGCTCTGCAAATACAAGGGGTGCCCGTACTGACGCGTGACACCTACAGGAAGGCGGCACCAGCCCAGCAGCAAACAAGCAACGGCCTCCGCTCTAACCTCGAGCCCGGCGGCCGCTGCCCTGGGCGACAGCACAGGAGGCAGTCGGGCAGGGTGAGCGCCATAGAAAGAGAAAAGGGACACAGTTTTAGGCTGAGAAAGGCATAGAAAACGGACAAGGACGCAGCGCTCAGTGAACCTAGCAAATTTTGTAGTGATGTTTTTCTATTCCCTACAAAATTATTATTTCTCTTGTTAAAATAAATACCTTTTCAAGTGCGACAGTTAAATTAAATATCCTTCACGGAATATTCTGCAGTAGAGACCCTGATTGCTGATTACATTACTTGCAGATATTTCGATACTTGAGTAATGGTTTAAATATAAACACGAGTGAGCCTGCCTGTTCACGAAGATGAGGTTGTGAGAGAGAGGGGGAGCAGGAGATGAGCCCGCGAGTGGTGCACGTGCGCTTGGGAGAGCAGTCTTCACTTTTCAAGCACTGCACTCGTGCTTGTGGCGCACCGCTGCTCGCTCTCGCAAGGTGGATGCCGCCACAAGCACGAGTGCAGTGCTTGAAAAGTGAAGACCGATGGCTAAAGGCCCTCCTAGAGCAGCGCATGCGCGCTGCCTAGGCGAGACCTAAAATGGCCCATTTCCTGATAGGGAGCCAGTGAAGGGTCAAAAATGGGAGCAGAGGTTGAGCAGCAGGGGAGGGTGCAAATTAGTAAGGGCTGCAGTATTCTGCACAACTTGAAGCTTGCCCAGCATAGATTCAGTAATATCTTTGCAAATTTCATGACTTCATTGCTTGGTTTGACAAGTGAGAAAGTGTCACTCTAAGTGTCACACATTTGGCAGTAGAATGTCACTTACAACTACCTGGAAACCTTGGAAAAGTCACACATAGGCAATCTGTAAACTTGGCAGCTATGGTATGGCGGGGGTGCTGACCTTGAAGTTTATCATCTGATATTGTATGTGATATACCTGCTGACACCCTCTGTATTTCCCACTCTCGATTTTGAAATTAAACTCGATATTTATTCTGAGCGGATGTTCAGTTAAGGATAACAGTAACTGTTAATCAAGTTCGGGGTTTAAAACTGTTTGCTAAAGAGAGCTACCTTCAATATCATGAAATGGGTTTCCCTTATGCAGTTTACCTTCAATGTAGCCAGTTAACAATTGTAACATAAAAACAGTCATTAATATTGTGTCTTTTTTTCTAAACCCTTGGTAAGCATATATAAGCTATTATGGATGTTTGCATTCCATATTACAATAATTCTGAAGTTTATGATAATGGCTAGTCCTTAACCCACACTGGGAAACCCTTCTAAAGGGAACTCCATAGGTGCAATGGGGTTCGTAATCCTAACAGATGACGCCTTGTACACAAAATAAACAAGTCTATATCCTTTGCACATGTAATGCAAGATACTTCCCAGATTTCAACGATGCCTTTTGTTGACTTTAGGGAATAACCGATATCATTGACTCCAACAGCAAGTCCTGTGGCAACTATGTCCTCGTTAACTGATGTCAAGGTGACCAGTACCACATTCTCTGGCATGTCGCCTAGAGGGGAACGACCAGATACTGTGATGGACTCCAAAGTAAATTAGGTGGGGAGGCCTGGGGAAAGGGTGGACAGGGTGGATTGGGGTGGCCCAGGGAAAGACATGGATGTCAAGGAGGGGAACTAGCACATCGCCTCCCAGTGGTAGCCCGAAGAAGCAAAATGCAGGCCCTTAAAACATGCTATATCATCAATCAATCAGAGTCTTATAAAGCATGACTCTGTGAGGGTCTCAAGGCGCTGGGTCTGCGGTTCAGTCAAAGAGCCAGGTTTTGAGGTCCTTCCTGAATTGCGGCAGGGATGGTGATTGCCTGAGGTGCAGAGGCAAGGAGTGTCATGGCAAATTCCCATTCAAGGATCTGTGTTATGGCAGCGTGCCCCTCCTCCAACCTGCGGATCCCTTCCTGGGATGAGCCACACCCCTAGCTACTGATCAAGTTATTTACTAAGGCAGATTTCTGATATGCTAAGACTTAAGCGTCCGGTATCACATTGCTCTTATAAATTTACTGTACACCAACCACAAGCAGGATCTATTCCTGGTCAAGTCCTGTCTTCATGCTCCGTTTGAGGTCAACCTGATTTTTTAAACACTGTGAAACCCTTGACTAATTATTATTAAATATGGCACTGCCAACCAAAGAAAAAAAAGAGACCTGATTTTCTTCCACATCAGATGCAGGTTCATCACACGGCTGAGTAGTTATTAACTTAAATAAAATAAAAGTGACTTTTTCTGTAGGCTCCCCATCTCACTATTGCTTCTCTGTAACTTGTATATAGAACCCCTATATTCAAAGAGTGATAGGCCCAGTGCAGTTATGGCTGAGACCCTGGTGACACAGGAAAAGCATTTTTTATATTGCAAATAACGTGTGACAAATCTCCACATTATTTGCCTTGTACACCTGGTATCCAAAGTGCTTTCTTTATTACATATTTGGTACAGATTAGTCAAGGGTGTGGAGATTAACAAAGTGGTGAAACGTCTTCTGAGTGATTGAGAAAATCCCAAGGTTATTTTTTGCTCAACGATAGAAAAAGAATGGTAGGAAAATATTTGCATCAAATGTGGAATGCGATGCGACATGGCGTGGATCAGAAATGCATCCCTTTTGTGGTTTGGTGGCAATCTGGTCAGTAACTTTGCAGTTGTTAAAAAAATACTGATTCTGTAGAATTAAAATTATCTCGACTTTCCTAATCTGTGGATGAGTCCGAAATATAGAGCTTGAACTCAGCACAAGGGCAAAGGAACGCTTGACATGAGAGTGATTGCCAGTGGTTAGACAAAGTGCAAGCATTCCTCCCCCCCCTCACCTTTTGTGCGTTTGAGAGTAACAGGGCCAGAGGTGTGACACCGGGCTCTCCCACACTGTAGGGGGCCCCTCAACCAACCAAGGAGGGTCAGTGCGATCTGCACAACTAGAGAACAGCGACTGCTCCTTCCTCGCTCAATCCTCCTTGTGGGGTGTGTTAGCGGGGAGCTTGCAGAACAAAACAAAGTTGCAACATTTTCTTCCTTTATTGTTACAGTATAAGGAGGCCTGTGGTTTAGCCAGTGTATCATTGGCCCTTGTGCAAGGATGGAAATGGGCCTCCGGCTGGTGTTTGAACTGTGAATTACAGCAATAATCAGGGCTCAGTGGAACCCTCGGACCTCTGGCCCCGGTCTACTGCCAGACGTATAACAGAGGCCCCCGCAGCCCCCGCGGTGCAGGGGGTCCCCATACCATTCACCTCAAAGGGGGCCTCCTAGGGCTGGCCATCTGTAAACAAATAAAACACTCAGAAGCAGCAAGGCAGTTCGGGAATGGGTAATGGACAGGGCCGGACTGGCCGTAGTGGGCACCGGGCGTTATCCCGGTGGGCCGGAAGTGTGGGGGCTGGTTTTGGACCAGTGGGGGCCATTTTTGTTACTGGGGGCCGGTTTAGCAGCAGCGCTGCAATATCGGCCCCCTGTAACAAAAGCAGCAGCAGTGTTTCCACCAACCCTAACCCCATCCCCCGGGGCCGGTCCGAGTTAATTGCCAGGGCTGGTTTGCGTTCCCAGTCCGGCCGTGGTAATGGGACCCCCCTCACCTTACCTTGCAGGGGGGCCCCCTGAGGTTTTGTTACGCCACTGCTCACCCCTTCCCTTTTCAACACATACATGCATGACAGCGCTCTCCAACATCATCCGATCACAAAACATCACCGTCATCTCCTACATCTATGGCACCCACCTCATCTGACAGACAAGACAACCACCACCAGAACCAGCTTCACCAACTGCATGACCATGGTAGTTGACTGGATGCAAAACAACTGCCTGAAGCTCAATTCCAACAAAACAGAAGTACTGGTCTTTAGCAACAAGACCTCCCCATGGGCTCCACTTGGTGGCCGTCGGAGCTAGGGCCAACACCCACAGACCACGCACAAAATCTAGGGATCATCCTAGATGACAAGCTCAACATGACAGCTCAAGTCAATGCGGTGTGCACCTACCACTTACACATCTTACACATGTTGCGAAAAGTCCTCAAATGGTTGCCTCAGGTCTCCAGACGGACCATCACACAATCACCAGCAGGTTGGACTATGGCAGCTGTCTTTACAACAGGCTCTCCAAACAACTCCCACACAGATTCCAGACCATCCAGAACACCACACAAGACTCATACCAACCTACCGCACCTCAGAAATCTTCACTGGCTCCCTATTCACAAGCACAGACAATTCAAACTTCTTACGCACACATAGAAAGCCCTACACAGCAGAGGACAGGAATACCTGAACAGCTGCATACACTTTCACCAGCCTACCAGATACCTACGCTTTTCCTCACTCTCACTTGCACACATTCCCCGCATCCACAAAAGCAAAACTGCAGGTCACTCATTCTCCTACATTGCACCCAAGACATGGAAAGACCCTCCTCAACACATCAGAGCCTCCTCCTCACTTCTAGAGTTCCGTATGAAGCTGAAGACCTGGCTCTTCTTATAAACACACTGGGGACAACACACCTGCCCAAGTGCCTGGACACCCTCTCGGATGATTAGTGCGCTATACGAGTGAAGATAACACAGGAGCAGCTCCTCCCCTAAGGCTTAGGGGAGCCTGTGTGCTTCCTGCTTCCGGGACTTGCCACAAAGAGGAGCAATGACTGAGGAGAGACAGCAGCCATGAAAAGGTAAGTGCTTTTTTTTTTTAATAGTTTGTTTTTTTGGCCACCCCCGTTCCCTGCCAGCCGCAACTGAAATAACATAAAGAACAAACTTCTTTAAAATGACTAGTTTAGATAGTCGAGATGTGTTTGCAAAAAGCTTTAGAATTTCTGAACCAGACAGTTTAAAGAGTTCATTGTTACATTTTAGTGGTAACTCTTTCATGTCTTTCTAGTAAAGAGTTATTTTTTCCAGCATTTACTAAGTCACCGCGTATAAGGGGATTGAGGTTAAAATTAACATGGAAAATGCATTCAAAAATCCCTGATTGTTTGTACTAGGGTGTGCTGCATGCAGGCCATGTCCTGTACATGTGAGGGGTATAGTCAAATTACAGACTTGCACATAGTTATTTGATTGAATGAGTGATCCATTTGGCGGCAGCAGTCCATCTCCATCAGTGCCGTGGAGTGCACTTTTGCCTGGTTGGGGGAGAAGCCTGAGTCATAACAGCACTCATCAGGAACAACAGGTCATTATCTGTACATTATATTCTGGGGAGGCCTGGCAGGAATATGATGGACAGAGAAGAAGGCAATACATCTATTTGCTTTATCTGCTCTGCTTATCTAGGCCACTGAGATACAGCGGCGGCTCCTTTGTTAAGGCAGGTACACCCAGAATAATAAAATGGTCATTATCCTTTTTATTATTCTGTGTGCCACCGTGCTAGCTCAAGCATGATGGTGGGGGCGGGGCAGACAGATTCCTGAGCTTGACAGTCTTGCCGGCTGTCTACAGCCGGCCAATCTGTCAGGCACACTTCAAAGCCTGCAATCCCAGTGCTGTAAAACAGCGAGGGATTGCAGGCAAAGGCCCCCAGCCTCAAAGTGAGCGCTGAGTTAGCCTGCTCCAACCAATCCTGGAGCTGGTATCAGCAGCTCCAGGATTGGTTGGATTCATAAGCAGGAAGTAAACCACCTTCCTTACTTCCTGCTCGTCGTCCTCGGTAGAGGTGAGTGGAGAAAGGCAACATAACTCTGGAACCCATTTCCAGAGTTGCTAGCCGCCCCCTCTGAGATATGCTTTACAGATAAGAGGCATGCTTCGGCCACTCGCGCTCTCTAATGAACAATTGCTGCAGCAGGTCGGAGAAGTGGGGGGAGGCTGTCTCTCTGTTACCGTCTGCCAGTTTGACAAAACGTAGGTTTGTGGCAGTAATTTGTCCCCTCCTCGTGCAGGGGGGCAATTAAACTGATAGACGCTGAATAGAAAGACAGAGCCAACTCTCCTGTAGACACAAAGCACGAATGGCACACAAAGGCATATCATGATTCCTACCTGGAAAACCAATTGCTGGGCATCGTGTAAACAAAGAACAAAAAAGAAAATCAGGCGATGGTTTCTTTTCTTTTTTTCAGTAGGTTTGCTAAAAATAGTGTTTTTTGCAAGCCGGACCCAATTTTCATGGGCAAATACCATTTCACGAAATCACGAAAAGGTGGGGGGTCTAATTAATACCACCTGTAGAAGAGTGTACCACTTGGGGAACTTCATTCATGAGTATTTATACACTACTTCACAAGGAACACCCTCATTATGTGCTATCTGAAGTGCTATACCAAGTATAAAATGAGAATGAAGTCGCACTTGCCCTTGATTTTGGGATGAAATAATGGGTAATTTCGAGGCAGTCTCCACAATAATTCTGAGTAATGTTTGTGGAGAAGCTGTCGTTGTTGCAGCGTGCCACCGGTTGGCAGCATAGTTCCCTTCAGGACCTTGAAAGGTAACCTCCGAAGATTATTTCAGAAGTTTACACCTCTGTATACTATTACACCTTAGGTTCATTGGCAGTTACACCGCATCACAAAGCGAAAAGTGAGATTGAGGGATCTGGCGAGGGAAAAGCCAGACCAGATAGTGAGAAAAAGCAAAAACCAAAACAGAAAATAAAGACTGGATCTCCCCTCACACAGGAATCCACTAGAGGTGAATATAATTTGAGAGACTGACAAAATCAAAAATTTTGAATCAGTATCTTGACTCTGGGGATAGTAAAAGGGCAGAAAGAAGTGTACAAACTGAATATCGCTGAAAAGACTAATCTATCTAGCAGAAAATTACATCAGGATGTGAAGTTAAGTTAGTGTAAAGAAGGAAAGAAAGATTTGGACTCAAATACTCAAAAAAAGTAAATTAGCCGGTCTAGCAAAAACGCATCCCCTGCAAACTACGGACACTTCTGTGAAATGGGACTTGGATGATAATTCACCAGAATCTCAAGGAGCCTCCGGAGGTAACTTTAGCTAAAAAAACATACAGGTTGAGGCGACGGATGAACATGTAAACCCTCCAGATAGGGTTCATAATGTAGAAATGCAAATTGAGGGATATATTTACGCAAGAGAAAGACTATATTCTGGCCTCAGTTCTCAGATGTTTATGAGATCATTCTTTCAGAGGATGATTGGCTTCTGATTTTTATAAGGGAAACACCTCGTGAGGAGGCAGCAATAATGCAAGTATTTTCATCCTTAGTATCGAAGAAACTCAGGGAAAATATGCACATGCGTGAATTGGCTTTGAAACAGGCTCCTGCATTGTATAAAAAGCAGGCGTGGTGGGACCAAGGATCTATTCCACATGTGGTCCCTTTAGGGAGCTATCCTCAGGCACAGGCTCAGTAGCCTTCGATGCCTGAAGCCAAGTGTGATAATAAAGGCTATTTTAGATCAGCTACAGTATCAGGGTATAATAATGCCTAGTCATTCCACAATGACCCCTTTTTCTGGTATTGGAACCTAATAGGTCATATAGATAGTAATAGATTATAGAAACTGAAATACACATACTTGCATACGCTGTAAAAAATGTTCACTGTACTAGACTAATGATGAATTTATGAGAAAAAAGAATGAAACAACCCTAAATACAATGTTTTTTTAGTCAAAATATAGCACCTGAATCGCAGTATATAGCCACTTTTTAATTAAGTGGTTTTCAGTACACTTATACAAGATTACCTATGGGGTACAAGAATTGCCCTGGCCTTTTTGCAACAAGAATCATGAAAAGCTTACAAGAAGATCCTGAGGTGCTATCACATATTGATGACATACATCTTACAGAAGATGACTTGGCAGAACACCTGGTTAGAGTGGACAGGACAGTGACCCCAAAATGGGTATAACATTTATTTTAAGAAATCAAAAATTCCATAATTGAATGCAATTGTCTTTGCTGTGCACTGGCTAATGAGGGTCAAAGTCTAGCACCTAACTTCCTATGGAAGTGTACTATTTGACAACATTCAAATACATTAAGGAAGTTAGCAACCCCGATGGGGTTTCTTAAATGTGGCAGAGCTTACTTGCCAAATTATGTTGAGCGAGTGAAGCCACTGTATCATTTAATCACACCCACGTTTTCTGAAAAACATTGGACGAAAGCACACACAGGCATCTTACATGGACTGCAAGCAGACATGTTAGAGACCAAATATTTGCAGACTTGTGATAATAAAAAAACCTTGTAATTAGGGTTGCGCCCAGCACCTCATGCTACACATACTTAGCATACAGGACAAACAACTCCCACAGCTTACAGGCCACACTTGTACTCCACAACTGAGGAACACTTTACTCCATCTGAGAAAATTCTCACTGCAATAGTGACAGCTTTTCTTAAAGAGCACCATTTGGCATAGGAGAAAAAACCCATTATACTTTCTCTTATACCTACAGTAGCAGCAGCAATAAAATCAAGTTTACCTCATGCTAATGCTTCCCACCTGTATTGGGTGTAGTGGGCAGCAACCTTCCCGGAAAGCTGGAAGCACGCCGAGATCACCGCCTTACTCAAGAAACCCAAGGCAGACCCCAAGGACCTCAAGAACTTCCGACCCATCTCTCTGCTCCCGTTCCCCGCGAAGGTCACCGAGAAAATCGTCAACAAACAACTGACCCGCTACCTCGAGGAGAACAACATCCTGGACTCTTCCCAGTCCGGCTTCCGCAGCAACAACAGCACCGAAACCGCCTCATCGCCGCCACCGATGACATCAGGACCCTGCTAGACAACGGAGAAACAGCAGCCCTCATCCTCCTGGACCTATCAGCCGCCTTCGACACGGTCTGCCACCACACACTACGAACACGCCTTCACGACGCCGGGATCCAAGAGAAGGCCCTGGACTGGACCACATCCTTCCTTTCCGGCAGAACACAAAGCGTCCGCCTCGCCCCCTTCCGATCCAAGGCCACCAAGATCATCTGCGGCGTACCCCAAGGCTCCTCCCTCAGCCCAACGCTGTTCAACATCTACATGGCACCCCTCGCCCACGTCGCCCGACAGCACAACCTCAACATCATCTCCTACGCCGACGACACCCAGCTGATCCTCTCCCTCACCAAAGACCCTCACACCGCCAAAGCCCACCTCCACGAAGGAATGAAGGCCGTCGCCGAATGGATGAGGACCAGCCGCCTGAAGCTGAACTCGGACAAGACGGAGGTCCTCATCCTTGGTTCCAACCCTTCAGCCTGGGACGACTCCTGGTGGCCAACATCACTGGGAACAGCCCCGCCACCCACCGACCACGTACGCAACCTAGGGGTCATCCTCGACCCCACCCTCTCCATGACTAAGCAGGTCAACGCCGTCTCCTCATCCTGCTTCAACATCCTCCGAATGCTCCGCAGGATCTTCAAGTGGATCCCCACCGAAACAAGAAAAACAGTCACCCAGGCCCTCGTCACCAGCAGGCTGGACTACGGAAACGCCCTCTACGCAGGAACGACGGCTAAGCTCCTGAGACGGCTGCAACGCATCCAGAACGCCTCTGCACGTCTTATCCTCGACATCCCCCGACGCAGCCACATCACACCCCACCTGAGAGACCTGCACTGGCTCCCTGTCAACAAGAGGATAACCTTCAAGCTCCTCAGCCACGCACACAAAGCACTCCACAACTCCGGACCAGCCTACCTCAACAGACGACTCAGCTTCTACACCCCCACCCGCCAGCTCCGCTCGACCAGCCTCGCCCTCGCCACAGTCCCCCGCATCCGGAAAACGACCGCCGGCGGCAGATCCTTCTCCCACCTCGCCGCCAAGACCTGGAACACCCTCCCCACCAACCTCCGACAGACCCAAGACCTACTGGCCTTCAGAAGACTCCTCAAGACCTGGCTCTTCGATCAGTAGCAGCACCACCCCCCCTCTTCCCCCAGCGCCTTGAGACCCTCGCGGGTATGTAGTGCGCTTTATAAGTGACATGATTGATTGATTGATGGGCTGTTTCTTTAAACAATTCTGATATAAAATTTGCATATGATCCTAAACTTCGCGCACACAAATTTTTGCAATGTACAGAAAATGTTCTACAAACTCCAAATATTTTACCCATACATGATTACAAGAGCATGTTCTAAATGGATGGTCTTTGCAAAGCCTACATAGAAATACTCTGTGGCTTATGCTGGAATGTTTGAAGATGGTGTCTTCAAGGTAATATACACTATATAAAGTTGTAGGTGAATTCACTCCACAGCTTGCAGAAATACATGCTGTTACTTGCTTTATTGAAGGCTGATCCATCAGTTACTACACTGTCAGAATCATCGTTTTGTGATCAAGGATATAATGTGGATTTACCACATTGACACTTGAATGGATTTAGAAATTCAAAAGGGAAGTCAATAAAAAATAATCAAATTTGGGGAACGATAGATGTTCCACAGGACAAGCTTCCTTTGTTCCAGGTAAAGAACACCATGGCCCATAAAAGTGAAGGAATTCACACTAAACTGTAGCAGACTTGGCTGCTAAAACAGCAGTGCAAATGTTTAAGATGGCTGCTATAACTCGATCTCAAACCAAGATCAATGCAAATATATTGGTAACGATACAAGTAACATTGAAACGGTAGATACCGCCTGATTGTTCCCTCTGTAAATAGTCTTACACCCTTACTAAAGATACTGTTCCTATGGTTTTTAAACCCAGAGTAGAAGATAGATATATTCCTAATAACTGATCAACGATTTGGGGGTAATATTCCTTTAAAACAGAGTGCCGATATCAAGAGTAAACCAGTATAAATATATATTGGTTGCTTTTGATTCATGTGCCAGATTCCTTTGGGTTTGGCCACCAAAGACTGCTACTGTTCGAGCAGTCCTATAAGACTTGCAATCCCTAGTAGCAATGGAAGCAGTTCATACCTTTTATTCAGACAAAGGTCCCGCTTTCTCCGCTAAGCCGCTTTCTCCGCTAATGCGATTATAGATGCTATGTCTACTCTGTGGAGTATGACTGCTATATTCACAACTGTTCGGCCAAGAATAAAATAGTGTGTAGAACAAGCTAACAGCATTCTCAAACACGCCTTGACAGCTAGAGTACTGGATATAGGATTGAGCTAGCTTCACAACGTTTATGGGGTTTGGAGACAACTAAATATCTTGCCTATAGAAGTGTTCTCGGGTGCTCTTTGGAATACCAATGTGTGGGCCTGATCTTATGTCCCTGGAAAGATTACGGAGTCCAAAACACCTAATTCTTTGATTCAATTGACTCTGTTGTAAAATGTTCAAGAAACTAGTACTAAATAATCAAATATGAAGAACTCTTACTCTGACATAAATAAAGTTTAAATTCCTAAAGTTGCTGACGGATGCCTCCCCCAGGTGGGAGAGGTTCTGCAAGACGACAAAAAATTCCTGAAAATACGTCTTTTGCCATCTGACAGACCACCTGCTCCAGTTCTTGGTGTAGAAGGCATCTGGATGATGATCTTACCACCTTTGCCTGGTTCAAAGAAAAACAGAAAGGTGTTGATTGATCACATCAAAAAGCATCATGTGGCCAATTCTATTCAGCAGACCCCCACTGACACGAAGGTGCCTCCAGAGTAGATCAGAACATCCTCTCCCTATTCTGCAAGAGCTATCCCAAGAAGAATACATCCGCTCTGAAGTCCTACACCCCATTCAGAGGACTTAGGAGGAGCTTCCTGTGTCTCCAGCTTTGCACAAGTTCCAGTTACAATAGCTGACCATGATGCTGTGACTTCAACAATTCTAACCAACAAAACCGCTGCTGTAGTTTATTATGAGCCACAGACAAAACCATCATCAAAAGAAATAATTCCACTAGAAGACATTGTTTTGTATGAAAAAGATTTTGATGTAGACTTTGAAAGAAGAGAAATAACAATATCATCTCCATTTAATCCATGCCATGGATGACTCCTTGCTTGCCATTGAGTTTGCAACAGATATCTTTCTCCACCATGGTCATATATTTGGATTGCTACTGGAGTTCTTTCCCTTTTGATGTGGATTATAATGTTAATTGTAATCTTATCTTGCTTCTTGTGCATGGGAACTATAGTCCTGATAAGAGAGTGCCATCTCCTGTGGTTCAGGAATTACAGTTGCATTATTTGTCCTACAGAGCACTTGGGGTCATCATGCTGTTAATATCACTGCAGAGCCTGTGCAATATATGGTGTTGTTTGGGTTCCCCATCAGATTATGGGTCTGACAGAAATGATTGAAATTCCTTATGTTTTGAAAGTTTCCCAAAATTACGTTATAGCTCCTGACTTCTTCACATATTCATGGGACATAAATGCTGTTAAACAATTGATGTAGGACTTAAATTCTAATGCTACTTTAGACAATGAAGAACCCCATTTAAATGCTGAAAATCACCAAGAGCTGTTTTGTCTTCATCATTATGGACATCGTTATATTCATAGAACAAATACTCCTTGAGAAATATATAATTATATGTAGTGGGAGCATAGTAGGACCTGCCCATAAATAGCCCAGAATTTCTCAGAGCGGTTTTCCTTATTTCAACAGTGATGACATACCAGCCCTTCAGCCATTTATTATTCTCAAGAACGAGAAAGATTTAAAAAAACATCTGATCACAAACCATCGGCTAGTTTATTATGGGAAGTTCGATTCACTTGCTGTTCCAAGTTATCAGTACTGGAAAGAAACTATAAATTAAAAAGAATTTTGGTACCAAGGTTTGGCTAATAAAAGGTACACAGACTTTATTCAGGGCATGTACGATTCCCAGAGAAATGACTTTTTTGAACAAGACTATTCAGCAAATAACATGCATTGGGTTTGCATCTACTAGAGAGCTAAAAACACCATCCATGGCCAATGTTAATTTGGCACAATTCCCCGGCTGGCAATGGAAAGAACACATTACTGATGATGACCTGATTAACATGTTGCAAAACAGAATGCATAACTAACTGCATTTGATTCAGATGGGATTGCCCTGTGGCAGATAGATATAAAATGTATGTATGAATGGGTTTCTTTCTAAAGCTGCAGGTCTCTGAGCAAATAGACCAGATCCTCAGTATAACAATTATTACCATATGGCAGTGATCACATAGTGTTGATAAATTGTGCCTACAATAGCTGGAGCATTCCAGTTTGAATGCTATAAAAGTACACCTGTCCCAAATTAATGAGGACATGGATTTTAATGAGTTCCTGTGGGTCCACATCTTGTGAAAAATAAATGATTTGTGTTCACTCTAATATATGCCATTATCAAAGAAGAACAGGCATGTTCAGAAAATGACGCTTCAGAAGGAATTAGGGAAACAAAAATATAGTGCAGGCCATATTTAAAGTTATAGACAATGGCTTCCAGGCCCTCTCAAAACAAGTATAGACCATTTTGACTATAATTTCCTCAGTCCTCAATGTTCTAAAAGAAGATTTAAAGGCATGACTTAGATCTTGGCGGATTTAGTCCCACCGTCACTTTTTCGTCAGTTTCAACGCCCGTCTACTTGGCGGTCTGCCTGCTCTATTTAGATGTTAGCGGGCCCATGGACAGAAGACTGCCAGAGTGCCGCTGACTCCGACAGGAATTTTCTCCCACGTCAACGGAGCCATAGGCAGAAGTGGCTGTCTGCGGAGTGAAGCCAAGATTACCACCGGGCCAATCACAATGCGCCTTTCCGTCAAGGAAACTGTAGAGGGGATAACTCCTACTTTCAGTTGGCAGAATTGAAGGAAACTAGGTAGAAACGAACCTTTTTTAATGTTTCCCACTTCCGTTTCAGTCTTGAATCACATTGTCTAGGTCCTCCCTTTTCTGCGACTACATGACCACAACACTAATCAACTCTGTTGGTGCCGGGATCTAAGGTAAGCTTCTTTTACACTTGCCTTACTATGAATAGTGTGTAGACAATTGCTTTAACCTCATGTATTTTTACATTGCTCTTACATGCAATTATTTTCTTATGTGCAATGCATTAGAGTACATTTTGCAAAGTATCATGGGAAAATGAACACATCTTTATTGACACAGTTATGTTATTGTGTGCAATGCAATATGTGAAAAAAAAGGGCATTACACGTTACCTACATATATTTTAGAAGCAAACACAACATATATGTATACTGACACATTAATAAGTATTACTTACCAGTCTTCACTCCACCAGGGACTCACTCTGTCAGAAACTGCCGCAAGGACACCACCAGCACAACGGGGACATCTAAATATACTCAGCACAAATCCATCAACCTGATGGCGACGGACTACTGTTAGCCAGCAGAGGAATCCGGCGAGTCGACGAGCGTGCGCCGCTTGCACGACGGGAAACAGTCTGTCGACGAAGACGGTGGTACCGCCACCACACATATAAATATAGCAGGCGGGATACCGTCAGCTTGGTGGAGTACTTATATACTCCGCTGGGGAGGGACGAGGGGAGTCCCGCCTAGATCTAAATCAGACCCAAAGTGTTATTTCAACAAGGACATACTCAGATGACAGCTGTAACACAGTTAAAGTTTGCATTACAAACTCTGGAAGCCAGTAAAGCACCCTGGCAGCTTATAAATAAAAGTGCTGAGTCTGACCCTTTTAATTTGACATCAATCCTAAAGGGGAGGTGGAAATATTTCACATTTTGGACGACTCAATTTCGCTGAAGCTTAATACAAATACTAGGGAGAAGTCATACCAAAAGGCAAAAGTACAACCATTACCTGTATTCAGCTAGGACTCTGTTATTGCTAAGGTATTAGTCAATTCAGGGCCAGGCCTGTGTGGGGTGGAATCTAGAATGATGTGACATCAGGTATGGAATTCAGGGCTGAAGGAGCAGTTGAGAGTTGGTGTCTGCGTCGATGGTTGGCGGTGCTGCTATATCACAGGTGGTTGAAAGGGAACATAGGATGGCAGCATTTGCATCACGATCTTTGAAAGTGGCGGAGGAGCGATACCCCGTAATAGAGCGTGAGGCCTTAGCAGTTGTGTGAGCGATACAACATTTCATTTCAGATTTTATTTGTGGGGAATAAATGCCTTTTGTTGTGAGATCTTATCATAGTCCATTGGTGCAGATTTTTACTTGCAAAGATCATGGCTATTTAACATCTAGAATCAGGAGATAGACGGAGGGGTTGATGGAGTATAATTTTCAAGAAGAGTATCTACCGGGAGAGAGGAACATGGCTGCTGATTGCCTATCAAGATTGCCTATAGACATACAAAATGAGTCTACTGAGTCAACAGGGCTTGGTGATGCTGTGACAGTGTCATAGGTGAAGGAAAGAATAATAACAGAACAAGAGTGGAAAGAAGCAAGGGGTTGTGATGATGCCTTTAAAATTTTGTCTAATTTGGTGGTAAAACGGTGGCCGGATCTTAGGGATGTCCCTAGTCAGGTGAAGGGATTTTGGAATGAAGGAAAGAGCTGAGTTTTATTAATGGTGAACTTTTCAGGGGTACACATCTTGTACCACCAGTGAGTTTGTGAGAGAAAATTGTAAATATGGGACACAAGGGTCACCTAAGAAGGAATTTAATGAAGTCCCGGATACAAGAGTTATATTGGTGGCCAAACCTAGATCGGCAAGTTGAGAAAGTTCTGAAAGATTTTTGGCAATGTGCCAGGAATGACAAAAAAAAGTCACACATGGCACAAGATTTTCCCCAGTAGAAATTCTGGAGGACCCTTGGAAGAAGCTGGGATTGGATATCATAGGTCCTTTTGAGTTGTTGTTGCCAAAGAAACGCTACGTGTTGTTACTCGTTGACTATACAACCAAGTGGGTGGTGACTCATTGTGTAAAAGCTGTGAACACTAGTACTGGGATTGACTTTCTCAAGGATGAATTTGCATGTGAGGGTATCTCTGGAATAATTATTACTGATAATGGTGTACAGTTTACCTCTTCTAAAATGGGAGAATTTTTGGATGCATTGTCTATACAACATCACATATCGGCCCTTTTCTCACCTCAGGCCAACGGCCTAGCAGAGAGGATGAATAATATTGGTTAAATCTTGTGTTCAAAGAGCTGTGGACCCAAGTACATCCTTAAAGGTGGTGTTGAGGGAGACATGGTGGGTGCATCAAAATGCTCCTAATTATTGTAGTATTGTGAGACTATGTGTGCCGGGACCTTTGCGGTCCTGGGCGGACTCAACAGAGGAAGTACATAACTGGTTGGAAGGTGTTAAGGTGTGGTTATTAAGGGTTATGATGTAATCTGAGAACAGTGTGTGATTGTATGCAAAGGAATAAAGACATACAATCCAGAGCTCCATGGGTGGCATATTCATTTGCATGCTCCCAGGCTGTGGAGGACACTACAATTCTGTCACCTTGAAATAACCTTTTCAAATGTTAAAAGGTAGGATTCTGTGTTCAGAGCTCAAACAGGTATGGTTTGGGGTGTCTAAGTCAAAGGTATTTGAGGGCGGGAAGATGGAGGTGATTAAGATGAAGGACAGGAGGGAAAGTGATCAAGGAAAGTACATAGCCAGGTATTACAGGAGAAACAGTGTCAAGAGTGTTAAGTGGAGAGTTGAAGACACAGTTTTGGTGAAAAAAACAGGGTTTGTTAAGATGGGCCAGTCCACGTTTGTGAGGCCTTTTAAAATAAAGGAGATAAGGAAGAATGTGGTGGTGCTGGAATCAGGAGATGTGTGGAGTATGTCCCATCTGGTAAAGATGGATGCCGATACTAATAAAGGGGGTGGCGCAGCATCCACGTCTTCGAATGAGATGAGTGCCCAAGCTAAAAGGGGTACCATGAGATCAGTATGGTGGAAGGACTGTGTGGCGAGGGGAAGTGTGTAAGGTATCTCCATGTACAGTATAGGTGTTGTGCAGTGTTGACTGTGCTGGTTATTGCAGGAATATTCTATTCTGCTAATCGCGTTATGTCTTCTATTGTTATTTTGCTATTATGATTTTCATCGATGTTACAATAATTTTTTTGCTTTTAGGGAAGGGAGATGTGTAATGGCTAAGGTATTAGTCAATGAAGGGCCAGGCCCATGTGGGGTGGAATCTAGAATGATGTGACATCAGGTATAGAATTAAGGGCTGAAGGAGCAGTTGAGAGCTGGTGCCTGTGCCGATTGTTGGGTGGTACTGCTGCTCTATACTCATACTAATAAATGCATTTAAAGCTTTAAAGACTTGCATGCTTTTTCCTGGGGCACAACACAACAGACTATTGCCCACACTCGCGTGTAGCATGCGTCATCATCGGTCCTACGCCCGCACAACTATTGTTGTCAGATGGGCCCAACCCTGCCTTTATAAGGAGCAATTTGATGGTAGCTCGAAGGACAATGTTAGAGGTCTAGAAAAGGTGTAAAATTAAAATAACCTGCAGGTAAACCCAACATCTAGCTTTATTAATGGGGCACAGGTGGCTAGATTAAAAGCAGGGCGGGATGTCACAGGGAGTTTACTCCAAAAAGGAAGCTGGGTTCCTGATAGCAGATAATCCAGATATTCCTGCTTTCTATACACTACCTAAAGTACACAAGAATAGGCATCCTGTATGCAGCAGAGCAATAATATCAGATATTAACGCGGTATTGGAACCATTGTCACACTTTAGTGACCATTTTTTGAGGAACACTGGTTAAAACGATTCCTTCATTTATAAAAGATACTAAAGATCTTCTGCGACCACTAAAAACATCCAGTCTGATTCAGAAGAAAACCTTCTTATAGGTTTAGATGTAGAAAGTCTTTCTACAAGTGTACCTCAGGACGAAACATTGAGGGTGATGGAAGACCTTCTCTATTCCATTCCAGACCGCACCACCCGAGACACTTCATACTGGGTTGTATGCTCCTAGCAGTGACAAGAATCTTCTATGAGTTTGGAGGCATGTTATACCAGCAAACACAGGGGACTTTGAAGGGCAGTACCTTTGCATGCAGCATTGCCTGCCTTTACGAAGATACTATTGAATCATCTAAAGTAATGTCGGACAATAACCCATTCAGACAGAATATTAAGGAATGGAAAAGATATATTGATGACGTATTGATAATTTGGCAGGACAATATGGAGGCAGCAGAAACTTTCATAACATGGTTGAACATACAAAACAACAATTTGAAGTTTACCCATACCATAAGCAATGAAACTCAAACTTACTTGGATTCAGGAATCTTCTATGACAGCGGCATCCTTTGCACAGATACACATCAAAAACCCACGGACAGACATAGTCTCTTATGTTTTGACTATTTTCACCAATGATCGTTGCGTGAAAACTTCCTACGGGCAATTGTTGAGACTCAGTTATAACTGCAGACCACTGACATTGCCCTTTGCTCCCTCCAAAAGCGAGGTTTAGCCCGTCTGACAATAGTGGTGCCGGACGTAGGACTCGATGATGAAGCATGCCACATATTAGTGTAGGTGAGAGTCTTTTTAAAAAATAAGTATAATTTTTGTCTAGCGAACATAGGTAGCGATGGCACTTTTGCCATTTGGTAGGGCTTCTCCCTGGTGTTTGTATTAAGCCATAAAATTTAAACTGTTCCCTTACTTTTTGTTAACTCTGAAAGATTAATGTCGAACTTCAGGTGCCTCTGGATGAAAGAGATAGGAGTCGGGGGATGGGGTTTCTGTGCTGCTAAGTCTAAAGAGAGAGACAGACCTAAAAAAGATAGCCTTCTTCTAAGGGTGCCTGCTACCTGAAAGAAATGTAAATGTGTGCAATGGGTTAAACAGCAAATTTAAAGGCTGCATGGGAGCCTGTATGGGCTTTAATTGATGAAGTCTCTGAAAATGGTGACAAATATTTTTTCTTTTTGAGAGGTAATGTAAGGGTGCTCCCAACTGAGTTCTGAAGTGTGTCCTTTTAATGGAGATATAAAAGATATTTTAAAAAAGTATGCACCATGTACATTCTGTGTATAACTAAAAGATATATTTTGAAAGCACTTGTCTTATATTACACGCTAAGGGGAGCTGTTAAGTGATGAAGACTCCACACAGGTGAGAATTCTCAAGTAAATTTATTCAAGTCGAGACACTAAGCCGAGAGCTCCCGATGCTTGCGAAGGACTCCGGCAACTGACTAAACGTTCACGCACACATCGTTCGAGCCTCGATAATGGAAATCCATTCAACGAATTACAAAGGAGTACATATACACAGATCATCCACGTGCTACAGAAGCACGCGGGGATGCTCTAATATTACTGGGGCCTATTCACAAAAGTAAATTTTCGAATGAGTAAATATATGTAGGAATCTGGCTCCGTATATACCATACCACAGAGTCCTGTGGATCCTGAGAGGTATAGCAGAGGCTAAAGTAGATAATACCTTACTCTCTTTTGCGGTAGTGTGGTTGAGCAGTCAGGCTTATCAGGAGGGTAGTGCTAAGCATTTGTTGTACAAACTCAGACAAGAAATGATGTCACACACTCAAAGACTGAATCCAGACCAATTGTTTATATAAATGTTATTATTTTATTTTATTTCTAGAACCAAGATCCACTTGGTGCCAGGTAAGTTAAACTCTTCATACAATGTTACTATCAACAAGACAGGGAAAACTGGATTTGAAGGAACATTCAGATTTCTTTTTACAGTTGAGAAACAGTTAAAAAATGCAGGTAACCTTTCAATTACTTTTGGATTACAGTCATGGTTTGGTATGATACTCACTCCTAACACAGTGTACACCACACAGGACATTTGTGAGCAGGTTAACTCTTGTGCAAGCAATAGATTACTGTATGTGCAGTACAAGACAGTGTAACACTTTGAAGAATGTTTAGAGAAAAACCCACCATTCAGTCCTATGGGAAAAACGGAGTGTTAAGCTTCAGGTGAGTAAATCCGTTTTGGAATTGGAGTTTTGGGGGGTGTAGAACCAAGGTTTTCCAAGGTTCAGGTTGGCACTCAAGGGACACCACCAGCGTCACTAGGGCAGCTGGGCGCAGAGTGCAGGGTACTAATGTTAGCCAGTGTAGCTCGGGGGCACCTCGGTTGGGGGCTGCTCAGGGGCAGGTCCCTCTGTCTTGGGAGCCAAGCTCCTAGGGTTAACGTCAGGGCACAGGGGCTCCCAGGTCAGCACCAAGTCCACACCACCAGCAGCGCAGGGGCGGCCGGGTGCAGGGTGCTTAAGAGGTGTCGGGAGCCCAATGCAATCCTATGGAGGTTGCCGGTTTTGGATTTTGGCTGCAGGCTCGATCCAGGAATTCTTCCGGGACGAACCAACAGCTGGGAAGGTAGGTTTGGGCGCTCAGGGTCGTAGGTGCACCTCAGGTCCTCTTCTTCAGGGTGAAGGCCGGCCAGATGCAAGGGTGCCATTTGAGGTCAGGTTTCACCTCCCGGGCCACTCGGGGGGGTTCTCCGTGCAGAGGCGGCAGGCAACGTCAGGGAGTCCTGGAGGGATCAACCCACAGTAGACCCGGACTCTGTAGCACTGGGGGACCTCACTGGGACTGGTGGACCACTTGGACTCGGGCTGTAGGCGGCAGGTGCAGTGGTGGTTCCAGGCATCCTCAGCAGGCTCAGAGTCTTTCTTTGGAGTTTCTTTTGAACAGAGCTGCTGTTCACAGGAGATCCGATCTTTGTTGAAGGCAGTCAGTCCTCCTAGGGGTTCTGGAGATCGCTGGCTGCAGGACAAGTTTACTTTTGGCACAGGATCTGTGGAAACTGCAGACGGGCAGGTAGGGCTGGGGTCAAGTCAGGTCTTCTCTACAGTCCCCTCTGCTGTGTGACTTTTTCCGTCCTTCTTCTTTGTAGGTTGCAGGAATCTAACTTCTGGGTTCAGGGCTAGCACCTAAATACTGTATTTAGGGGGCGATTTAGGGGCCTTGAGGTAGTAGTCAATGGTCAGAGAAAGGCACACCTTCTGGGCTCTCCTGATTTTTCCCACCTGTCTTCCCGCCAAAAAGGGGTGCGACAGGAAGGGGCCCTGCTCCCAATAGTAGGAGAGGCTGGGGGTTGCGTTACAAAGGGGGCAAGGCCTTTGAAGCTCCCCTGCCACAGAGGGCTCTTCCAGACCTGGGGGAGGTGTGAACACCTCCGCCCAGTAAAGGCTTTGTTTCTGGGCCCAGGGAGAAAGGCTCCCACCCCAGAGATCCAGAAACCTGTCTTGTCGTGGCAGACTTGTGTTCACCAGTCAGAAACCCACCAGTGGTTGGTTTGGTTCAGGGATCCCCTCTAGAAGGACCCCTGAGTGCATGGAATAATAACTCTGACACTGGAATAAGTGCAGGTTTATTATTCTGAGATGTTTGATACCAAATATCCCAGGATTCAGTAAAACCATTATGGTGCTAGGAAACTTGTGCTGACCAGTTTCTAGACCATATAATCAGAATGGCTTTACGGGGCACTTATAATATCTAAGAATGGCCTTAGATATTATCGGGACCTGTTTGCACATGCAGATAGGTCCTCACATGAGGTATAGGGCACACAGCCTTATGGGTGACTTACCTAGGCCTCATGCAGTGTTGTACAGGCATGGCACTGTGCCATGTCGACTCTTCACTTTTAGCTGGACCAAAACACGCAGGCTGCAATGGCAGTGGTGCATGTTTGTGGTGAGAGGTCTCTTAGGGTGGCATAATACACGCTGCAGCCCTCAGAGGCCTTTCCCTGGCTACCCTCCCCTTGGTTCCATAGGTACCCCTTACAAGGGGCTTACAGGTAGGCCAGAGTTGTGCCAATTGTGGAAACAATGGTACAGGTTAGGGAAGGAACACAGGCCCTGGGAACCTGATTGGCAGGGACGAAGGGCACACTCAGTCAAAGTGCACCAGAAAACTGGCAAAAAAGTGGGGGAGGGGAGGTCATGGCAACAGAAACCCACTTTCCTACAATCTACAAGTGTAAATTTACTCTTACACTTTGTAGTACATTTGCTACTTTTGGCTATTCACCATTTCCAAGTGTAAAGTTACTACAAAATGTAGACATTCATGTTTCCACCTCCTGAAAACAGGGCACAGCCAAACTTCAGATTGTAAAGTTACCATTAGTACCTATTCACACCTAAGTGGATATCTCGACCATTTTGGAGGAGATCTCTGACACGGTATAGTATGGGAACATTTTAAGAAGTTTATTAAACTTTTAAAAGTTAGTACAAATATTTTTATGTTAAACATTAATGTAAGTTAATTGTATACCTTTATTTTAAGTGTAGAACAAATTAAAAAAACTACAGCACTTTCAACTTAATTTTGAATATAATGTTTCATAAATTTAAATCTATTAAATTAACATTTTTATAAAGATTTATTTGAAAAGATACCCACCTAAAGTAAAATGTTTATATTAATTTTATATGAAAAATTACTGAAAGTTATGTGTACAAATTATTTGAATTAACTATTTTTTAAAGGTAGTTACATTTACTTTTAAATTAAAAAAGGTTATTGAAATATCTTATAATAAAATATTTATTTTTCATTGATATGTAATTTCATATATATATAGTTTGTTTAACATTAAGTAAATGTATATATTTTCTTAAAGAGTCTAAATAAATTAATTAATTTTGCCATTATTTCCTATGGGGTCTATTTTATTCCATGCCTCCATTAATTTCTGTAGGATGATGTTGCAGTACCTGCAAGTGGCCATGGGTGGTGCCTGACTTACTTCGAGACTGGAGTGGAGTTTGTTTTCAACAGTTCTGTGGGCTTTTGTAGTAACATTAGAAGTGTAGTTTGTGAACAACAATGGTCTTACTATTTGTGGGTGGGCTTTTTGTAGTTTCATGACCATCCCTAAGCCACTCTATTTCCCCTCCTTAAACCCCCTCCCCATTTTGTAGTAGATAGTCCCCAATTTCTCACAACTCTCCTGATCGCTCCACAATTACTACTATTCATGGAGCTCCTCACAAAGAAAAGATAGGAGAGGTGGAAGTGGAGATTTACATCCATAGGTTGTGAAAGCCTCCCCAGGGCACTACTGGGCTGACATCTGCTGCACTGTTCTGGATATGGACCCTCCCGCCTCCCGAACTGCTGTCCTGGTGTCCAGAGTGAGAGATGGCGTGCTGCATCACAGCATGACAGCCGAGCAGGAGCCCTGCTCGTATTGAATGCTGTGTTGAAGGCCTACGTCGTGCAGAGCTGCCTCCTGCACTGATAGATCTCCCCGCAGACGACCGTTTCCGGCTGCATACGGGAGCTAGCCTCATCAGCCACTTTCATGGGACCGGGGTCTTGCAGCAAGCAAACCTACTTGACCTTAGGATCAAGAACGGGGAGGGCTGCCTCCTCCCACCCCCCTGATCAGCCCTCTGGAGGAAACTGGCATGTTTCTCGTCGATTTTTTTTTATTTTAACGATCAAAGGGAACAAGCACGTTTTCTGCTGACTTCGGCGAGGATCTCTGGGAGCCACACTAAAAATAGGGTAAGTGCCTCTCGCAGCTGTTCTTTCCGGAGTTGATCTCCCCAACCACCCCCCGCCCCCGCTCTGACTCTTACTAGCGATTTAGCACCTAAGCAGGGGACTCTCTCACAGATGCCTGAGCAAGTTCATGGCAGGCTCTCCCCTTTTGCCCACTTTTGAACCAGTGACTTCCAGTGAAGGTCTGCCTGTCTTACCGACCCGGTGTGGAGAGGCTCAGAGCCACCGTTAGTATTATTATTGTGGTTGCCAGTTCTATCTGCTCTAAGAGTACCCTTTCCGCCATTTTAGGGGACCCCCTCTCTCTCCCCTGTGTCATCGAGAGAGAGAGAGGGGGGGGGGAAAACGAGAAAAAAAAACTAAACTCATTCCTAAGATGGTGACCCTCTGCATGAGAAGCAGACATCGAAAAAGGACTCTGCCCTGGTGAAACCTTCCTAAAAACTGAAAGAGGACTAAGGATGCTTCTCTCTCTCTCGCAGGGAACCCTGATGACAAATGGGGCGGCCATCTTGGAATGACGGTTTAACTTTAGTCTCTCCTATCTTACCGTCCCATTGATCCTCACCTCTCTTTCTCTTCATCCTTTTGTACCTGTGTTATTCCCCAAACTCAACCTCTTTCCACTGGAGGAGCACCCTGACACTGGTCATGGTCCTTAGTCCCCTGAGACCGCGCCTCCCCCAATGACACCCACATGTTAAAACGCTTGCCCCATGTCAGGTATGCATCCTGTATGCAACATGGTCCAAGATTCAGGATCACAGATCACAGCTCCCCTCTACCCTCCTAAGGGTCCAACGCCTATTATAGCGCCCTTTTCTATAGTGCCCCCATGCTACCTTTCGGTCGCTCCTTGACCCAATGACAACACCACTCATTCACTTCCTCCTCCCCCTTTTGGCCTTCGCTCCTTTAGCCATGGATGCAACACTAAATCCAACAGGCCTTAATGCCTACACAATTAATTACCTCCCTAATCTCTCAAAAAATGCAGCAAAATGTCTCAAACATTGCTTTCTCAAATCCCACCCGGAAACCCTTATCTCTGACCCATACTTCTGCAAGAGCATGCTAACCAGTGACCTCATCTTCTACACTAAAAGACGTGCTCAGTGGAGAACTGCCATATACTCCCTACTCCGAATAACCAATTCCAGGAAAACACCCCATGGACTTAGACTATCAATAGCCCATTCACCCTTATGCGAGGCAGTCGCTACCATATCTCTTTACAACAATGGCATCATCCTAATACAATCCTCTAACGACAACCTAGCAGTATTGGACAATATTTTCCCTATCATAAAAAGAGCTGTGAACAAAAATAATCCATCCACTATCTGTAGACACTCCAGTGTGCCGGACACAGTGGTGGCTGGTGACATTTGAAAGTGGTGGGGCGTAAAATGATTGTCATACTGCACCGCAGCGAGCGAGCGCAGCGAGCGATCCCGAACAACCTAAGGGGGGTTCGGGGGGGTTCTTCCCCCTGAGAAAATTTTGACAAAAGAGTGGACAGATGGTGCATTTTCAAGCAAATTTGAGAAAGCAGGAAGGTTAATAAAGCAATTGTGAAAGTGCAGTTATTACATTAATAAAGAGATGTCATATAACATAGGTAGCTGCTTATTCAAGCTTTCTTTCACCCCATAGTCCAGCAGGGTCTTGATACAAGACAGATAAGAGAAAAAGCAGTGTGGTCCTCGACCAGGAAGACACTCATATTTCGTTGGTAAGAAGTCAAAGGATTGGTCAAATTGAAAACCTGAAATGCAATATGCAATCAAACAATTTGCAAGTACATCTCATCTATGTTCAACAAGCCATGTTTTACCCATGATTGGAATTGTGAATCACCAAATAAACTGAGCCACTGCAATCAAAAGCAGAGGGCCTCCTCAAAAAGTATGCCCTTAAGAGAGTTCTCTCATCTCATGTCCTCTCTATATTTTCTCTGGAAGTTGAAAACTCATCACATTCTACTGCACAAACCTGAACCCTTCTGCATATTCCAACACCAGAACTCATTCTTGGCCATTTAGTTTGGAGCCATTCATACCAGGAATACAGAAAATACCTTTAAATAGAGTAGAAGGTATTCCAAAACAAGGAGTGCTGAAATGTTGCTTAAGATAAGATGTACACACTAAGTACTATGGCCAAGAGCACGTAATGTTCAGTCAACAATAGGCTTAGGAAAAACCAACCATTCTGAGAGCACCTACAGTCAAGATCCTTCACCTGAGACTATGTGTTCCCAAAGATGTAGTGATATGTTAACAGTTGTAGCTAGACTTAAGGCCTTCTAACTGATGTACAAGGTGAAGGATCTTGACTGTAGGTGCTCTCAGAATGGTTGGTTTTTCCTAAGCCTATTGTTGACTCTTTCTTCCCCTCTCCCTTTGTCCTCTACACTGTCTCTATCTGTGCTTTTTTCCCTCACTTCCATTTGTCTATTTCATCACCTAGAGCTCAGTTCCTTTACTTTTTCTCTCCTGGCATCCTCTTTCTATGCTACTTTTCTTTATTTGTTTCCGACTTTACTTTCTCTTTATTTACATATGTGCTTCGTTTACTTTCTCTGTTGCTCTCATTCAGATGATTTCTTTTTCTGTCTTGCGTTCTTTCTTGCTCTTTTTCTTTCTTCCCTCCTTTCTTGCCATCACACCTGTCCCATCTCTTTCTCACTACCCTTTCTTTCACTTCACTTTCTTCATCCCATCTTTACTATCCTCTTTCCCTTACTTCTATTTACCCCTTCTTTGTTTTTTTCCCCTCTTCCCTTCTCTTTCTGTTCCTTTTCTTTCACAACTTTCTCATTTACACCCCCTTCCTCCATCTATTTCTCTTTACCTTTTTCTTTCCTTCACCCTTCTTTCCCACCATAGACCAATTCTTTGCTTACTTCCTTGTGCATTTCTTCCTCCCTACCTCCTTTATTTACACATGTTCTCCCTCCAGTTTATCTGTCACCCCTTCCCTCCTCCATCTTATCCCAACCCCACTATCCGCCATGATAAACAAGGAAGAAGGAGCTGGCTCTCCAAAGATTCAGATCTGTGACCTGCAGGGCACACGCACACAGCTCTCAAGAGCAAGATAAAAGACAGTGGGGTTGGCGCATATAGTCTGCTGATTAGACCCCAATGTAGTCCGCACGCATCCACCCATCCCTTAGATATTATTACAGCAGCCAGCCTCCTACAGGGTAATGCACATCTTACAACAGACTCAGCTGTCATTCAATGACGAGGATATAGAGTCTGTGGTCCACCACACATCTCTACCCCTGACAGCAGTTAGTGAAGTAAACGAAAAGAAGATTTTACAATGTGCTTTTCTTAATTCTTAGCCCACGCTCACTGTGAAACTATTAGTAATTTGAACTGTGATGTCTTTTTGGCTTCGTATTTCTAAAGGACACGTGGTTCATCACTCCTCCACAATTTCTTGCATTTTAATTCTACAAAACTGTAAAATCGCTATTAGGCACACTCAAAGAGGAGGAGGAGGAGGAGGAGTTGTAGTTATTTTTAGAGACTAATTTTATGTTGATTACTGTCACCTGGCTTAGTTGCTGCATTTAACTAGTTGTCGCCGGCACTGCACGTACAGTATCTGCTATCTTTTATTTGTTTAGCAAGAAACGTTTTTCTGTTCTGCTAGAAATTAAAATCTTTGTGCCCTACCGAATTAAAGTAATGTATAGACATGTCTTTCTTGAATATTTAATTGCCCACTACCTTGGTCAGCGTTTGTATGCCTTAGAGATTTTATACAGGGAGTTTGCCATTTCATCGTGAACCAGTATTGTGCTGATACTAACTCTATCGGCATACCTCTCGAAATTGGAACCTCCGTGTAGGGTTAGACTGACTGGATTTTGAGGGTGACCCTATTGTATTCAATGTAATTAAGATTTTTTTTATGGTGTGAGGAATTTTTCCAACGTAGGTGCTCCACTGAAGTCGAAGGGAGGCATTGTACTTGGTGAGATAAAGGTGAGTCCAAGAAGAGTAGCGCCCTCTAAAGGCGGATGAGTTGAGAGCTTTTTATCTGCTTGCCATTATACAACTTGCATGACCTGAAGAGATGACTGGGTGATGTAGAGGACTCCTTGACCTATAGTAACTGATTTCTACATCCTTCAAAGACAGCATACTTAGTATTCCTTCGGAAGAGTTATTAATTCTACACATTCTTTGCAGAGTTTGTGCTGGGCCCGGGGTAAATCTGAAATCGCATGCACTGCCTGCAGAAGTAAATAGTGTGCTGTTTTTCTGAATTAACTGTTCTTCACACCACACAGTCATACAAGCCTGAATAATAAAAGCAGTAGCTCTATATTTCATCGCCTACGTGCCATTGGTATATTGATGGTAGAGGGTGCTTGAGTTTCTTAGTCAGGCTCCTTGGTGTTTCAACGTCTGTTCGCTACTTATGAATGGGCTTTACTACAGTGCTGGTGCCAGTGTTGTAACTTGTCTGTGTGGGGGCTAAGTGTACTATTCTTTGTGCTGTGCACATTGTGAATCTCTGAGAGGCTTACGCTGCAGCCGTGTGACTGGTGCCTGTTGTGTGACTTACTTAAACGCAGAAAATGCTTTTCTTTTTTCCAATCCTAAATGAATGACTTTGACAATGCTTGTTCGCCCTCTTTCCAAATTTTCAAAACCTCGCTTGAAATGTTCTCTCTTCGCTTGCGCCCATACTTCTTATCTACTGCCACCCCCAGAAATTATCTACGTCACGTTATCTACTTCCACCACTGCATGCGGTTGATCCGTGTTTCATCACTGGTGCGCAGTAGGTCTTTGTTGAAGGTACTTAATACAAGACATCAATAAAACGTACGCTGACGTAGCACACTATGCCTGACAAAAGGCATGCACTGTCGACAGCCTGCAAAAGCAGTACAAAGTGTGTCTGACATAAGGCATACACTGGGACTTGCTTTTTCGTTCCAGAGCACGACGTTGACAAGAGACATTCCTTGCATCCTGTTCTAATTAATACAAATTACTCCTGACATGAGACAGAGACATACACGCCAGTGGCGCGAGTTTACACTGCTCAATTTAAACAAAATAAACACACTACGATCTTTTCTAATTTAATGTTATCATGCCTTTGACAAAGGGCATATTATGCAGCCTGAATTACAAAAAACATTGGAACATGACTTTCGGTATAACCCTCACCACATTTACCAAATGAGTTTGAAAACAATACGTGCACACGTGTTACGAGAAGAGGCGCGCGCAATAAGCGTTGCTTGCTAGATGTTTCGACGGTGAGTGTCATGGTTGATGCACAGTGTATAATAGAGGGGCTCAGTCAGCGCAGGCGGAGCATGTCAGCACACTGTCCACACAGGCAAGAGTGTGAACAGGAGACAACATACAGCGCGAGATCCCCTCTCCCCTCTAACAGCACATACAGCCCTCCCTCTATCCCCCTCAATGCATTAAGGGTCGTGAGTGACGTCGGATGAAATGAGGAGCTGCCGGAGACTCTTGACATGAAGCGAGGGTGCCGCGGTACCGGCCCCTGGCGTGGCCCTCACATAGGAAGAGTCCATCTTCCCTCTAACATTACATACAGCCCTCCCTCTATCCCCCTCAATGCATTAAGGGTCGTGAGTGACGTCGGATGAAATGAGGAGCTGCCGGAGACTCTTGACATGAAGCGAGGGTGCCGCGGTACCGGCCCCTGGCGTGGCCCACACATAGGAAGAGTCCATCTTCCCTCTAACATTACATACAGCCCTCCCTCTATCCCCCTCAATGCATTAAGGGTCGTGGGTGACGTCGGATGAAATGAGGAGACATGAACAGTGGGTTCATCGGTACCGGCCCCTGGCGTGGCCCTCACACAGGAAGAGTCCCTCTCCCCTCTAACAGTACACACAGCCCTCCCTCTATCCCCCTCAATGCATAAGGGTCGTGAGTGACATCGGATGAAATGAGGAGCTGCCGGAGAATCATGACATGAACAGTGGGTTCATCGGTACCAGCCCCTGGCATGGCCCTCACATAGGAAGAGTCCCTCTCCCCTCTAACAGTACATAAAGCCCTCCCTCTATCCCCCAACGCATTAAAGATCAGGAGTGACGTCGGATGAAATGAGGAGCGGCCGGAGAATCTTGGCATGAATCGCTGGGTTCCGCGGTACCGGCCCCTGGCGTGGCCCTCACACAGGAAGAGTCCCTCTCCCCTCTAACAGTACATACAGCCCTCCCTCTATCCACCTCAATGCATAAGGGTCGTGAGTGACATCGGATGAAATGAGAAGCGGCCGGAGAACCTTGGCATGAAGCGCTGGGTTCCGCGGTACCGGACCCTGGCGTGGCCCTCACACTGGAAGATGTGTTCGGTCAGCCGAGGACGCTGGCCCTCGCTCCCTGTGAGAGGCAAGGCCTAGAGGGGAGCGCGTGTGTGTCTAGTGAGAGATGGGCCATTGATACCATACCATTTCAGCAGTCGCGGGGGGAGCGGGGGTTTTGAACTAAAAAAAGAAAATTCCTACCTGAGCACTGACTGAGCAGGTCCGCCGTCCGCGCCGCCTGGGGTCCGACTCCGGCGTTTGCGCCTATGGCCCCTCTCAGCCAATCCTGGCGCTGCTGGCAGCGCCAGGATTGGTTTAGGGCACGGTTACCTCTCGCCCGCCTGCCCTTTAAGAGACCGAGGTTTGAGCCTTTGCTCAACCCTCGCTCTCCTAATGGGCATGCGCAAGCCAGTGCACACACAAGTGCGCATGACTGGGCACGGCGCGAAAATTTGGTGCCCGTCCCCACTTATGCGCACTTGTGCTGCAGTGCTGCCTGCTGCCCCTGGTCCCTCTGACAATCATGTCAGTCAACATGACGCAGGACCGCCCACCCCCTTCAGACTCTGAAGGGGGTGGGCGGTCCGACGTCATGCTGACTGACATGATTGTCAGTTCTCCCTCGGCGTCTTTGAACTTAAGTAAACTTAGGTTCAAAGACGCCGAGGGAGCTGCGGGGGGGCTACGCCCCAACGCCCCAATGGACGCACCGCCCCTGGCCGGACACCAACCATGCATCCCTTTGTACACCCTCTCCTACAATGGCCTCATCGAACCCTTTCTTGAGTGATAACCCATGCCTTTTCTCTCCCTCTCTGCCCATCACTAACCCCGACTCATTACTCTTTAGCCGGACTGAGTTCCTCTCCCTAAGTCAACGTCCTTGCCCACATTCCTCAGATCCCACCCCTGCCACAAACCTGAAATTCCTCCCTTCAGTTCCCATGCCCAGCCCCACAATCCCACCCGTGCTTCCCAAACTACTCCTACCCATCCCCCCTGACATCACAATACACGGACTACGACTATACCGGATTTCTTACACCCTGACATGACAATCCATTCGCCTTCTAGACCGCGCAATCAGCATACTTCCTACCCTACCTACCTCCCTCAGGCTATCGCCCCTTCTACTATGACAACCCCATCGCAGGAACCACCTGTCCTTCAAATCCTTACTTCACCCATTACCAACTCTTCCTCCCAACCCGACCCCCTCCCCCAATCCACAACCACTTTCCCCCTCGCCTCCTCAGAATCTCGACTCGAAGAGATCTCACTTAACCTACTACATCTTAAGAAAGATATTCTAAGACTTACTAAGACTTACCTCCTTAACCACTGAGGTGTTGCGCAACCAAAAGCATATCAGCTGGCAGATGAAGCAGGTGGATTCCCGGTCCATTCTGATCCCTAACCGCAAGCTTCACATGCCTCACTTTAACAGGAACACCCTTCCCCATAGATCCCCTTCTCGACCCAGGAGATCGACCAAGTGCCTCTCTGACAGCGACATACACACACCTCTCCTCGCCTACACCCCCAATGAAGACATCGCCAAGGCTTGCCTGGCTCAAAATTTAAACAGTCCAAAGTAATCCATATAGAGAATCGAGTCACAACCCTAGAGGGATTAACAAAGCTAATCTCAAGCCCATCAATCTCAATCGGTCTGTCTCAGCCCACCCCAACACCCTCCTGAAATGCATGCTCATCAATTGCAGATCGGCTGTTAGCCACGCATCCGACATCTATGACCTCACTGGCACTCATGAGCTCGACCTCATCATCCTGACAGAAACCTGGTTGAATGACTATTCAGCCCCCGTTTTAGACCTACTAGTCCCCCCTAGTCACAACATTATTAGACTGGACAGAATTCACAGAACAGGTGGAGGAGTTGCATGCATTTTTTCGGAATACCCTTGAGGTAACTCAGGCAGCCTTAGATGCCCTTCTTGCAGAAGAATACCTTTGCACCAATATCGCTAGCAATGGCAGACCTATTTGCAAACTTCATCTAATTTACCACCCCCCTGGAAACAACCTAGCGTTCATTGAACAAATCATGGAAGTAATCTCAAACAACGCTGACCAACAAACTACTCAGATCTTCCTTGGAGACTTCAATCTGCACTGGAATGACCTGAATAACCAATTAGTCAACACCTTCAAAGTCTTCCTATCAGACCTCGAGTTGATTCAAATCTGTGACCGCCCTACCCACAATAAAGGCGAGACCATAGACCTAATCATCGCAAAACGGGGCGCCACTACACTTGAGTCCATTCTACCTTGCGATTGGACAGACCATTACCGTATTACCTTCCTCATCAATACCATGACCCCAAAAAATGTCCAAGCCAAAAGATAAAAACACTGAAAGCGAAACCTACAGACCGTCAACCTAGACGACCTATCGCCCCTTAGTCACAACTATCTGACCCCCCAGGTGGACATGGTCGACGTTCATGACCTAACAGAGCATTACAGTTCATCCATCCTGAACATCCTTGATTCAATCGATCCACTTCAACTAAAAAATGTATCCACCAAAATCTCTAAACCATGGTTCAACGAAAACCTCAATAATGAACGACGAAACGTGAGACTAGCAGAAAGAGCCTGGAGACCATCACCTTCTAAGGATAACTTGGAAAGGCTAAGATCAAGGAGAAACACCTACAACAAAAGAATCAGAAACGTGAAAGCCAATTTCTTTAGATCACAACTTGACCAAGCCAGAAACTACCCCAATTTTTTGGGGAAATTGTCAGGCAACAATCCAACAACCATCCTTCCCCTTCTCCCCCCTCACTCCCCCCCCCAATACCGGTTCCAATAAACCTCCTAATTGCGAAGAATTTGCTTCCTTCTTCAGGGATAAAACTATCATCATTGAAAAGGAGTTACAGACAATGAGGGAGCTGATACCTTCTAACTTACCCACCATTAACCACCCATCACAGTCCGCCATCCCGATCGGTTACCCTGAGCTCTCCCCGGAAAACAATGCCTCCTGGCACACTTTTACCCTCCTCAATGACAGTGACATCCAATACTTGCTCACACTGCTGAAACCATCAAATCACTTCATCGACCCTTTACCTCCATCCATCTTTAAAGAGATCAAAATGTCTATCCTATTTCTATGGACTAAGATAGTAAATGCCTCTCTCCTCCAAGGCATCATCCCAGATTGTCTAAAAGTAGGTCAGGTAACCCTCATCCTAAAAAAAACAATGGCAGACTGCACAGATCTAAACAATTTCCGTCCAATCTCCAACATTCCCACTCTGGCGAAGCTTATCGAGAAACGTGTGCAGATCCAATTCTGCAATCACATAGATCAGTACCAACTCCTAGACCAACACCAGTCTGGTTTCCGCCTAGATCACAGCAGGGAAACAGCACTCATTCACATAGTGGATGATGTCCTATCAATGTTGGATCAGAATGAAGCATGTCTTCTCATCCTCCTTGACTTATCCTCTGCATTTGACACTGTGAAACACATCAACCTTCTAAAACTACTTGAAAGTAGGATGGGTCAATCTGGATCTTTCCTCCAATGGTTTACTTCATTCCTCCATAACAGAACCCAAAGAATCAAGGTCAATCACTCTCTTTCAAAACCCTCTACGGTCACCCTGGGAGTCCCACAGGGATCCGCTCTCTCCCCCATTCTTTTTAACTTATTCATGGAACCTTTAGCAGACTCCCTATCATCCTCCAACATCAAAACGGAATTCCTCCTCATTACTCCACCCAAACACAATCTTAAGATTGACTAGTGAGTGAAACATCTAACTGCTCTCAATTGTTCTCCACACCTTGTAGACTCTGCGAGATCACTGGGAATTATACTAGACAAACATCTGAACATGCAGAACCACATCAGCAACGCCACCAATGGAATTAATTACCAGATGAGCATTTTAAGGAAACGAAAACCCTTCCTCCCCAGGATGATCTGAAATCAGCGGTTCAAGCGCTAGTCATCCCGAGGCTTGAATATGGAAGCGACACACTCAGCAGCCTTCCGAGATACAGACTGGCTCCTTTACGGGCCTCCCTTGACGCTGCGGCCAGACTCATCACCGGATCAAAAAGAAACAATCACATCTCCCCATACCTGAAATCCCTAAACTGGCTCCCATACGAAGCACGAATTCATCTAAAAATTGCGTGCATGACCCATAAAGCCATACATTTCAACACCCCAAGATATCTAGCACATAAGCTGGATCTATCTGGCAGATGTAGGACATCGCGTAGCAGCTGCTCCATGCTTCTGAAACCACAGAGATTCCGCAAGAAGAAAACAGAGCTTTCTCAGGCATCGCACTGAAAATCTGGAATTTGCTTCCGAAGGAAATTCGTTTGATTCACTCTACTGCCTCCTTCAAATCAAAGGTGAAATCATTCCTAATGTCTACATGGTTAGACTAATAGTCGTCCCTATACTATATATCGATCCAACTTACCTGTTGAACTACTACTCGATTGATCTCGACCACCTCAGTCTGAGCTCCTAGCGAAATCGTGCTCCTACTTTTATTACTTGCCTATGTTTATATTTCTGTGAAGGCACTGTATTTCTGTCTTGTACTGATGTATCCACCCCCCCTTGTAAAGCGCTCTGATACTCTAACGGGTCTTGTTCGCGCTATATAAAACTTTATAAATAAAATAAATAGGTTGGTGAATAGCATTTTGTAGTAAGCAGAGCTACTTCATGTACTACAAAATGCAGTTTGTGAATCAGGTCCCAAATCTTGCACTGTGTGCAATACAATTTTAAAAATAATGATTATATATTCACAGTGCTTTCTGTCACAGGCTGGGACCTTATAGCACTATGAATATACACATTATTATTAGCCTCATCAAAGATGGCTTCCAATGAGTCTGGAGCCAGGCAACTTCGGTATGAGTATGCACTACAAGGAAATAAAAATAAGCAAATCCTTAGCAGATGTCAGAGCATGGTAACAAAGTATCCTTTGAGGCGAAGGACACTCCAATATGGGGCTACGATCAATTCAGGACACACACGTTTGCATATCTATATAGCAGCTGCGGCCGCTGCAGGTAATAGCGGTGGGGCCGGGTGGGGGGGATTTCGAGAGACGAATACGAGGGAAAATTAAATAAATAATTAATTACCCCTCGTGGTCGTCTCTCGAAATCCCTCCCACCCGGCCCACCGCTCTTACCTGCAGCGGCCGCGCCTGATCAGAAGGGGTTTGGGGAGAAAGCTAGAGAGGGTGACATATGCACTTCAAAGCAAAATCTGATGCCATCAGTGGAAGGATGCATGCCATCCATCAAAAGCAAGGTGAGACCAAAATGCGCCCTGGGCAGGACAAACAAAAGAATAGGGAGGAAAGCCATCGAGTCAGGAGCAGGAGAAGGAGATAGGCAAGAAAGTAGTGCCATTAGGAAAATTCACTAGAAGTATTGTATTGTTAACAAAAAGTCATCACCAGTAAGTCGCTAAAGCCATGTTTACGTAAGACCCAAAAACTAAGTTTTATGAGATGGTTAGTTTAAGATTGCTGCAGCAGAATTTTTTTTAATGTTCTTTACCCAGAAACCATTTGCTGGAGAAGATCGAAGTCAGGTTTGAAGAGTTCTGCTGTTTTCAGCTCTTTGCATCTAGTTAGGTTCACCTCTCAGACTGCAGAAGCTTTCAAAGGTTTAGGGCCCTGTACTCCCAGGCACCTGCCTCTGTGTTTGAGCCACTTGAAGGCTCCTTTGGTGGTGCGGTGCGGTGCGCAGCTGGTGAGTGAAGGCTCCTGGTTTGTGAGTCTTGGGGGGTGGGAGTGATTTAAGTTATTATAGTCCTTCTCCCGATTATGCTTTTCTAAAGGGTGCAGTGGGTGATATGACCCTTGACCTCACTGTGAGCCAGTACAGCGCTTTCAATACTCGTTTTATGTGGCCACATTCACGAAGGCCTCTGGTCTGTTAATAAGTTCCTTTGGAAGTCCTTAGTGTGTGCTGTGGCCAGTGCTTATTTTGAGCCTGTGGGTGCCGGTGGGGGCCACCGCCTCTTATTTTCGGGGACCAACACTTTATTTTGCGCATCAGACATTTACAGAGAGCAAGCGAGGGAAAACACACAAAGTGGAAAGACGGGGGAAGAGAAAGATGGCAAAACCTTCACACAGGGAGAAAACAGGAACCTGCAGGAGTAAGATAAAGGGGCAGGGAATGGCTTGCAGTGGATTGAAGAGGCATGAGGTGGATTCAGGTTTAGCATCCTTGGTATTCGGCACGCTCGGCGGAATTTGTAACGCCGGCCATGGGCTTCTAGGCACACTTTGGCTCATTCTTTTACAAACTAATATGAACACTCTTTTGGCATCCAGAGTTAGGCTTAGAAAAACTCTTCCAGAGACTGAAGAGTTGCATATTAACCTCTTTGACAACTATGTTGATTTGGGGCATGAGCGAGAGCTCCGCATCCAAGATGGCCCCCAAGTTTATAGCCCGTGACAGTGAAATAACACTTCAAGGTCATGCCGTAACATTAACAGATCTAATGTATTCACAGCTGTGGTGAAGCGGCTCACTAAATCAGATGAATGCACGGGGTGGGGGGGCATGGCAGCCGCGGCCGCTGCAGGTAAGAGCTGTGGGGCCGGGTGGGGGGATTTCGAGAGACTACTACGAGGGAAAATTAAATAAATAATTTCCCCTTGTGGTGGTCTCTCGAAATACCCCCCACCCGGCCCCACCGCCTCACCGATCTTACCTGCAGTGGCTGCGGCTGCTATATAGCCAGCCTCTAGCGGGGGCATGGCTATGGCGTAACAATGCCGAAAAATGCGGAGGGCAAAGAAACACGAACTGAAGACCAGCAGCTCCCCTCCCTCCTGACAGGCTTCCCCGCAAGGGAGGAGTACTGGCGAAATTAAAAGGAAACAAAATTAATAGGTGAGAACAAACTCATAAACTCATTAAAAATGACATGGGTAGCCTCATCAAAGATGGCTTCCAATGAGTCTGGAGCCAGGCACCTCTGGCCTCCGTGAGGCAACCTTCGTTTCACGGGGAATCACCTCCAGGTACTATAATATTACCACAGCATTTTGATATACTTGTGGTAGCTCTACGACCCATCCAACTTGTTATATCCCAGATGACGAGCATTCACAGTATCAACGACACTCAGCCTTCCCCTCAAAGATGATTTGATTTGTAAAGTGCAAACTAATGCCCTGTGGGCGTCTAGGCGTTGATATCCACATTGGAGGAGAGTTGGTAAAAGGGAAAAAAAGAAGCTGATCTATGAGGAAGGAAAAAATATGGTCTCATTGATTAAAAAGCCAAGTTTTAAGATCCTTCCTGAATGGAAGCAATTCTGAAGAGTTTTTAGGTGCAAAGGAAGGCTGTTCCACAATTTAGGCGTAGTAATGACGAAACTTCTGCCTCCCGAGTTGGCTAAGCTAGGGACCACTATGAGGTTCGCAGTAGAGGAGAGAAGAGCTCCGGGGTGGGCTAACCAGCGGAACCTGTGTTTTAAATACTCCGGTACGATGCCGTCCCATGTTTCATCTCCACCTCATACACTGATTTCAAATTACGATACATTATGAGTTAATAAATAGGATTGTCGTGGGCTCCATATAGCCTTAGGTTGATTGGCCTGTGAAATGCTGCAAAAGGATGTTTCTAACTGTTCGCTGTATCAGGTCATTTGACCAGGTTTTCACCTTTGGGGCTGGTCCCTACCCCACACACAAGCTACCCATCTCTTGGCCAACAACAGAGCGGCCCCACGTTCTGGGGCGTGTTCATAGTACAACCAATGCCAGTTTAGGGGATGGCATTATTGTCGTACTCATATCAGATAGGATTTGGAACACTTTGCACCAATATCTGGCAATTAGAGGCCAGAACCAGGCCATGTGTATTAAGTCAGCATTTGGAGTGTTGCATCCGGCAGATAAGGAATCAGCTCACAGTTTTTTAGGTCTCGCCTAGCGTTGCAGCGCGCATGCGCTGCTCGCTCCGCGAGATATAGTGTGGATGAGGACTTTCAGAAGGGGGCTTGAAGCCCCGCCCCTCGTTTCCATTGACTGGCGTCACCGTTTATGCTAAACGGTGGCCTGCATTGGAAATGAGCTTTTTTGGTTGCCGCCCTTTCGCCTTTTGTGACGGTCCATCCGGACTGGCTCTTCTGCTTCACGGCTGTCGTGAAGCAATTTCTTATCTCAACATCAGCCGCGTGTTTATTTTTGCATCGCGCTTTCAATTAAAGTGAAAGTGAAAGCGCGATGCAAAAATAATCACGCGGCTGCCTTCCCGCGATGGCGAGCGCTTGTTGTCCCAATCCGAACCTGGTTGGCTCGCCCACCTCTATGCTGCAATGATCAGAGCCAGGCCTACTTTGGTTGACCCCCGTGACCTTCGCTGGCACGACGAAACCACTTTGTATTGTACTGAAAAGCGAAGTCCGGAAATCAAACACTTATGCACGAGCCCTGGCGAGTGATCGAGTCCCACTTCCAGCAGCAGCTCGGCTGTCCCCAAACTCCCAGTCCAGGCTTCTTATTTAGCGAAGTCGCCCTGCGGCCAGGGCTTAACTTAGAGTTGAGAAGATAATTATATGGCAAAGGTTGCAAAGGGCAGGCCGAGACGATTGTGACACAGCGCTGACGGCTCTGGTGGCAGGCGCGCGCCCGTGAAGCCGCCCGTAGCCGGCTGTGCTTCCAGCGCGCTCTGGGATACAAAGGCCGGGCGCGCACCTGGCTCGGGACTGTGCCAGCTGGCTGGCAGCTTGCAGGTTATGCCTTCCCCTGAGACCTGCTTCCAGGCTTCAGACACATTCATCATCAGAGCCCGGTTACACCTGCTGCTTCCTGCTGTGCTCTGGGGCACGGAGGTCCCGGGAGGGGGAGACTGGCAGCCCCCAGCGAACATACCATGCACGCCCCTTTAACTCAAAGGCGGTTATACATTTGCATACGCGCTGTGACAGATGACGATTTACTCAGAGCTATTTTTTTTATAATTTAAATTAAAACTAAATCGTATTTGTATTGTTGCCCAGGGAGATGAACCCCTCAGAGGTTTGATGTGTTCTGACATGGTCAGCAGCAGGAAAGGGGAGTGGGGTTGGTAACAGGCTATCACCAGCCGCAAACCATGATGTTATATTTTACCTCACGCTTGCCGCCCAGTAACTACACTACCCCTTTCTCTGTAGCCTGTACATATCCATTTTAAATATTTATTTGCATGCTCAATTACAGCAATATCGGGGGTGATTCATCCTGTAACAAAACCTAACGACTCATCACAAAAATATATACTAAGCAAATAAATATGGTCCGTAATTTCATGTTCTTGCTTTTGTATCTTGTCCATCCTCTTTACAATGCACAATGCACAGTCAAAACAAAGAATTCGAAGTGCTCAGTGTACACAGCACTTGCAATTTAACATTGAATCATAAGTGTAAGTCTACAGCAGTAGCATTTGAACAATGCTTTAGAAATCTATTTAGCTGCACAGAGTTCTGCTGCTTGCATACCCGCCTGATCTACAAAACCTTAACCTGCCAGCCTAAACCTGGAGTGGGCATTCAGTGCTGACAGTATGAGCCTGACAGCCGCGTAATCGGGGCAAAACTGAAGTGTTGATATAATATGTGCACCTGCATTTCATTTAGTCCGTTCTCTGCAGTCTGTACACATGTATTCCAATGGCCCAATTTTCTACATTCCATACACACTCATTCTCATTGCACCATTTTCTGTCTCTGTGCGCTCTCAATCCCATTATCCCACTCTGTACAGTTTGTAAACAACCATTCACATTTTCCTAGTCTCTATTGATATACTTTGACTACCCCTTTATAGTCTGTAGGCAGTCAATCCCAATGGTTGGTGCTTTCACAGCTGCTCCATTAAGTTCACCAGCGCCATTCTCTGCTGCTATTAGAGGCAGCCGTGAAATCAAATCTCACCATTTCTTGAACCTCCCTAAAGACTGCAGTGCACCAGCCTAAGCCGTTCCTCACCAGGTCCGCGGCACTTTATTAACCTCCTGTGATGGATGAAAGGAAGCCGCAGAGTGTGTCCGAGGCCTGTGATGGAGCAGGATAAATGAAAAATTTTAACCTCCTAATAATTTTCGTAAAATAATTAATAAACATGTTCGTTTAAGTAAATAACCAACAATGTATGTTACATGTAAAGGGTTAAAGGTAACACGCTATTTTTGTGTGCAAAGTAATCAACTTATAATTGTTGACGTGTCTAACATAACGTAATATTTGCGTACTAATAAAATAATAAACGCATGATTTGTGCTTTGAGAATAAAACGTGTGGTGGCAAAATAAAGCGATGGTAAGTAAGGGACGGCTTTATATCTTGCTTTTTGCTAGGTAATACCTAATTGGGGTACGTAGAAAGACGGGAGGGAAACTAAAGGGTTTATATTCTTTATTTTAACAATATTTTGTTTATCTTTGAAAATAGTGCGCTTAGGCCTGTTGAGCAGAGATATAAAATGGCCGCCATTTGCTAGAGTACGCATGAGCAAGAAGCCGTGTGGTAGAGGAGAAAGGCTGTGTAAAAAAAAAAAGGATGACCACGTGTTCGTGCTGAGAGCCTAAGATGGAAGTATGGTCAAGGCTATTGTGACCTTTTTGAGCAAATGTGTGCCAAGATGATCAGCAAGAAGCGTGAGAAGTCAAACTGAATAAATGGACGGAACTGTTGAATCTAAAAAGTATCAGAAAAAGATACAAATTGGACTGATCGAAACTGATGAGCAATGTCATGAACTGTGGGAAACGATGCAAGCATGGACATTCCACAAAGAACTGGTTAAGACAAGGAAGTTTGATTAAAATGTATATGGACTTGAATGAACCAATGAGAGAGAATCACGCCATAGAGATGCAACATTTTTATTCAGTAAGCTAGAATTAGGGTATAAGAAGACCTACTCTTGGTGGGGAGGGGTTAGATGCTGGAGAGAGGAGATGCTGTAGATGGGTGAAGTTGCGGTTGCTGATGCTGACGAGCTGATGCTGCTGCTGCTATTTTATATTTTTAGTTGAGTATAAGATGCTGCTTTTGGAGAACCTTTTTACTCCTGATAGATTTTTCATTTAGAAGTATTAGACTTTCCAAGACAGATAGATTGATCTTTTGGAGTTCTTGCTGTGACAACCTTATTTTTCCGTCTAATAGGTATGCATTGCAATTTCAATTTATTCTTATAATGATGATAAATGTAATAATCTGTATAATAAGCTTAAACTTATATCTTGCTTCGAAACTTTATATAAACTTTATTATTCTTTAAACAAATGACTCAGTGATTCTTTAGCTCAATAATTAAGGTAAAATGTTAAAGAGTTTATTGTGATTGAGCTGGTCTTAATCACCATCAACTGATTCCTACTAGTTGGTCCATCGACCAATGAGCGGAATACCTTAAAAGCAATAAGAAACATTATGTCGTGTTAAAAAGAGGTATCCCGTCTCCTTCCAGCGAATCATTTTCTCCTAGGTTAAGGACGGAGGTAATCCAGGGAATAAATGAGTAAGTGAATGTATATGCGGTGTTATGGGCCCCACCGTCATATGGATATAGTTTGTGTGTTGGAGGGATAAGTTGCACCTGGATGACCGAAGCATATAGGAGAAGAATTTTTATTGTTAGCGCTGGATCAGATTTCTTGGTAGCAGAGTTATGGTTACTATAGATTAGTTTGGTGATTATTGATTATTGATTAGTGATTATTGATAAGTTCATGTCTAACACTTTATGTTGAGTCGCGTTATGTTATATGTAAGTTTTCACGCTTCCGGGAAGTAGGAACTGGAACACGTGTGGCAAGAGAAGTCACATGGAATAGTGCATTGTCTGAGTTCATATTGGTGATAACACAGGTTGTGTTATGATAGGGACATTCTCCGCATAAAAGGTGTGTAAGTGAAATAGTGATCGGTTTCCTTGTGAAACTCTGGCCTTAATTCTCAGGAGCAGTATAGCCTCCACATGTGTTTTATCCCCAGAGAAACGGGTTTACCGCTTGCTTGAAAGAAGGGTAAGGTAGAGGGAAGTGCTACTTTATCGGCGAAACAGAAAATTCTGTGGTAGGGTAGAGGCAAGCGCTGCCTACTGGAAAATACAGAATTCTTGTGTAAATGGACAAAGCTATCTCTTTTGTTTAGTGAATCAGACAATGGAAATGTGTTTTAAAAGTTGTAACTAACAAAGAATTGTTGAAAAAGAAATTGCCGATAAATTTTGTAAAGGAGGGGTCAAGAGCAGAACTGACGTAGACAAAAGCCGCGCTGGGATTGGACAGTGCGCTAGTCATACAGAAACAGGAGCAGAACTGACGTAGACAAAAGCCGCGCTGGGATTGGACAGTGCGCTGTAGACAGAAATTGCTCTGATTGGAGTTTTGGTGTGAATAGCGCTAGGATTGGACGAATAGCCTAGTGACGTGGAAGTTTGTGATTGGAGTGTTGGTGTGAGTCGCGCTAGTATTGGTCGGAATAACACATAGAGAACAGTGTTGAATTGCGGATAGTTTGAGGAGAGAAAGCGATTGTGAATCATGTCGTATTATGAATATGGTAGAGAGAAAACGTCGTGGATGTCGAAAGTTAAGAACTTCTTTAAGACAAAAAGGTAGTGACTAGAGAGGGACAAGTAATTCCTCCGCCGAAATCACCAGCTTCGCACATGATGCTGAAATATGGATATCATACATGCATATGGTTAGAAAATTGGACAAAATATACCAAGAATGATAGAGCATTGGCTTTCCCTGAGAATGGTTCATTTAATGTAGCTGTACTACGGAATTTGAGAGAGAAGATGGCAATGTTAGAACCTAGACCTAGACCGACACAGTTTGAAGCTTTAACTGAATGGGAAGATGAGATGTATGAACGAGAGAGATTCAGAGGATTAAAGAATCATGAGTTTGTGCCTGGAAGGTTATGGGGAGTAAATCATGAGGACAGAATAAAGCGTTGGAGATGTGCTAATATGACAGGAGGTTTGTTTCCAGCTTTTACAGTAGAGGAAGAAGCAAAGAGAAAGTGTACTGAGAAAAAGAAACATGTAGTTATAGAAAAGTATGGGTATGGTGGTAGTGAAACGGATGACGAATTGCTGGAAGATATTTTAAACAGAAACCCACCTCCATACCAACAGACTTCTGCGGTGGTGACACCTAATGCACCGCCAATGGAAAGTGGGAGGAATAAAAATCCTGAACAAAGAGATGAGATAAATAGGTCACAAGATCAATTAAAAACTTCACAAAATGAAGAGATAGAAAGTGACAATGCAACTGAATTAGCAAAAACCACAAGAGAATTGACTGAGAAAATAAGAGCATTGACAAAAAATATGGAAGCTGTAACTGTACCAGTGACGATAGGTCCAGTAATGCCAATTTTTGAGAATCAGAAAATTGATGAACGTTCTTTAGTGATTCCCATGAATTCACATTTGCAAAGAAAAAGAGAAGGGATGGAACTGAACAATGAAGGTGCACACCATTTGGTTAGTACCTATAGACCAAGCCCACCTACTAATTTGACGATAAACGAGAATGAGTTCAAGAGAATACCTATGGTAACGGAGTCTGCATCAGGGACACCAGAAAGAAGTAACAATTGGATAGAATTAAATAGTACGCCTGTAGGTCCGACTCCAGATGAGTTAAATGAATGGATGAAAACGCTAAAAACAAAAGAAACAGAAGTAAAACCATTAGATGTAATTAAGTTAAAAATAGACATGGAAGAATTGATTTTAGGAACGATTGGTACAGAAAAATTAAAAAAATTATCAGGATGTTGAGATTATGTTCTTGTGCAAAAGTCTTACATGGAGAGCTAGGAATTTACATGACAAATTAGAAGAGACAGCAAGTGAACTAGGAGTAGAATTTGCTAAAGTAAGAACGTTGCAGAAACCATACAGAGTAGATTTTTGTGAGAAAGATATAGAGAATCTGAATACATCAGGAAGATTGACCCAAATAAAAGAGATAATTGTTTTACTGAGAAAATGGGGTGATGTGGATAGATGGAGAAATAGATGGACGAAAAGGAGTGAGAAAGTAACAGATAAAGCATCTTTGGCTTTTGCAGTGACAGATAAGGAACCAGTTGTAAGGGAGTACCCGATGAGAGAGACTCCAGGAGGTAGTTATGTGCATGTTCCATGGACTAGACAGGATATACTGTCATTTACAAATGACTTCCCAAAGTTGAGAGAAAAGCCAGTAGAATGGTACAGACAAGTGGAGAGATTTGTTAAAGTTTCAAAGGTGTTGTGGATAGACTTGGATGGATTGTTTGATATAGTAGTGCCAGCTGATTTGTGGACAGAATGTAAGATTACTATTGATTGGCCAACTGTAGAATATCCAAGGGACGCTAAAACAGGAGCGCCAGGACCAGAAGTGATAAGAAAGTATGATCAAGTAATTACCTTTTTGAAGAATAAGATTCCACCTAAAGAAACAGATTGGGTAAAAATAGACAGAACAACGCAGGAAAGTAAAGAATCAGTGCATGCTTATTATGAAAGGCTGTTGTTAGTTTTCAAACAGTATAATGGTTATGAGACACTAAATGAGAAGGATATGAGTCATTTTGTATATAGATTTGTATATGGGTTGAAACCAGAGATAAGTGAGATGATTAAACAGCATATGATTTGTTGGCAGAATAGCACAGTCGACGAAGTTTTGAGATATGCTAAGTATTGCAGTGATGATATTGAGAGTAGACAGCGTAAATTGAAAGAAAAAGCCATGTGGGCACAGGTGAAAGTTGCAGAGAAGCAAGAAGCTCAATTGAGTAATACAGGTAATGAAGCAGGACAGGCTAGATCTCGACCAAATATAGGTAAAGGAAAAGGACAAATGAGCATAGATGAGGCAAAGAAAAAGTGGCCATGCCACAACTGCGGAAAGCTAGGGCATTGGAGAAACGAGTGTAAATTTCCTCCAAAACTTAATGTGGAAAATCAATCATTAAATTCACAGGTGCAGAGTGAGGTAGTTACTCAACAGAGTCAGGTGCCACAACCACCACTTCCCAAGAGTGTTAACCAACAGAAATACAGTGCAGAAACAGGATTCTACGGAGGAGAACAGGTAACACAGTTGCCGCGTGCAGCTGCCATTTCTCAATATTGGTTACGACAGGATGAGGATGAAACGGATGAAAGCTTCTGACGGTGCCTAGGAGAGGGGGAAGAGTGCGTGCTTGGCGCAACTCTAGAGGTAGATCAGTCTGGTCCATTTGTGGATGTAGAAGTGAATGGTGCAAATGTAACATTCCTTGTGGACACTGGAGCTACCCGTTCTACTGTTAGGTCAGTGGAAATTCCAAACCTTCCTCTCTCGGGTGAACATATCCAAGTAGTTGGAGTTTCGAATCAGCAAATAAAGACGCCTCTTACTAAATTAGTGGAGGTAAAGATTGGTCCATTTAGTGAAATGCACCAATTTGTGGTATGCGATTGTAGTCCCGTGAACCTATTAGGACGCGATCTATTGTGCAAAATGAATTGCACTATCTATTGTACTCCAGATGGAATTGCATTTCAGACCCCAGATGAAGATGTACTGTATAAAATGACAATGGTAAATTTAGAACCAGAAGTAAATGATTTGTTTCCTGTATTTGATGCAGAGAAAATCCCAATTGAATTGAAAAAGGCAGTGAAAGAAGAAGTGTGGGACTTTACAGGAGAAGATATAGGATTAATGAAAGAAGTAGATCCCGTTAAAATAACCGTAAAAGAAGGAACGAGTTACCCAAATACGCCCCAGTATAAATTGACACCAGAAATAATTGAAGGAATAACGCCAGTAATAAATAAAATGGTTGAACAAGGGATTCTAAAAGAAATCATGAGCAGTCCATGTAATTCGCCAATAATGGGACTGAAAAAGCCAAACGGAACATATAGAATTGTACAGGATTTGAGGAAGGTAAACAAAATTGTAGTGCCTTGTTGCCCAATAGTACCGAACCCTGCAGTGATTCTATACCAGATTCCACGTGAAGCAGAATGGTACACAGTAATTGATTTATGTCATGCATTTTTCTCTATTCCATTGCATCCAGATAGCCAGCCATTATTTGCGTTTAGGTTTGGAGAGCGTATTTTGGCATGGTGCCGAATTCCTCAAGGGTACACAGAAAGCCCCTCAATCTTTAATCAGATTCTAAAGAAATCCTTGGAAGATTTAAAAATGCCAGAAAAGTCAGTGATGGTTCAGTATATTGATGACCTACTGGTGGCATCAAAAACGAAGGAAGCATGTGTCAATGATACAATTGCTTTGCTGAATCATTTAGCAAAAAGAGGACATAAAGCGTCCCCATCAAAATTGCAGTTTTGTCAACAAGAAGTCCAATATTTAGGGCATAAAATTGAGAAAGGAGTGCGAAAGGTAACGACTGAAAGAATAAAAATGATTCAAGGAATGAGAGCTCCAATGACGCAAAGAGAGGTAAGAATGTTTCTGGGAATGGTTGGATATTGTCGACAATGGATAAGCGGTTTTTCGCTGATTGCTAAACCGTTGCAAAAACTGACAAAGAAGGATGTTAAAGATCCTTTTGAAATGAATGATGAGGAAATGAAAGCATTCAGAGAGCTGAAAAAGAAATTGTGTGAAGCTCCAGCATTGGGAATGCCTGACTATGAGAAGGATTTTGAGTTGTATTGCAGTGAAAGAGATGGATGTGCATTTTCAGTCTTGGTACAGAGACATGGAACTATGAAAAGTCCCATTGCATATTTTTAAGCTGTTTTAGACCCTGTAGCGAAAGCGTTGCCTGGATGTTTGAAAGCAGTTGCTGCTACTTGTGTGAGTCTGGAACAGAGTGAAGGCATAGTGATGGGATATCCACTGAGAGTGTATGTTCCCCATTCTGTGGAAATTCTCTTGACAAGAACGAAAACACAATATATGACACATAGTCGGCTGACTAGGTATGAAAAAGTAATTTTAAGTGCAGATAATGTGACCATTGACAGATGTATGAATGTGAATCCTTCGACATCATTGCCAGATGAAGAGAGTGTGATTGAAATGGATGAAGTAGATCACGATTGTCTGAATGTGCTTGAATATTGTAGAAAACCGAGATCAGACATACGAGATGAGCCCTTAAAGGAATCAGATTATATTCTGTTTGTGGATGGCTCATGTTTGAGAACGAATGATGGAGTTCTAAGTGCAGCATATGCAGTTTGCACAGTAGCAACTGTAATGGAAGCATCTTGTCTGAAAGGGATAAGGTCTGCCCAAGTTGCAGAACTAGTAGCTCTGATTCAAGCATGCAAGTTGGGAAGAAATGTACGGGTTACGATTGTGACAGATAGCCAGTACGGCTTTGGGGTGGTGCATGATTTTGGCCAGATTTGGTCACAAAGAGGTTTCTTGACATCTGCAGGAACGCCAATTAGAAATGGAGATTTTGTGAAAAAGTTGCTTGAGGCGATACAGCTGCCTAAACAGATTGCTGTTGTGAAGTGCAATGCACATAAAAATGGGGAAGACTACATAACTGTTGGCAATAAATATGCTGACGAGATTGCACAGTACTGTGCAAAGAATGTGGTTTCTTTAAACAAAAGCCGAGAAAGAGCATATTTCTTGTCCTTTGCTTTTTACTAACCCTGTTGAGAAATGGGATGAGGTGAGACAGTTACAGGAAGCAGCAGATGATGAGGAAAAAGATACATGGATAAAAGCAGGATGTAGAAAACATGAGGAAAATGATGTTTGGGTTTACAGAGATGAAAGAGCAGTTATGCCTGATAGCATGATTTCTGACATGGCACGGATGTACCATGGACAAGCACATATTGGGAGAGATTCAATGATCAGACTTTTTAGACAAACATGGTATAATCCAAAATTCAGAGCCATAGCTGAGAGTCTTTGTCAAAGATGTCTTATTTGTCAACAGTTAAATCCAGGAAGGAAGACAGTAGTGAGTCTAGGAACAATAGGACGAGAAGGAGGTCTGTTCACTAGAATGCAAATGGATTTTATTGAAATGCCCCCGAGCAACAGACTAAGGTATGTCCTAGTAGTCGTCTGTTTGTTTTCCCGTTGGGTGGAAGCATACCCAACCAGAAGGAATGATGGAATCACGTTAGCAAAACTTATGCTGCGTGAATTCATTCCGAGGTATGGTTTTCCAGTCACGTTTGAAACAGATAGAGGAACACATTTCCAAAATGAATTAGTTAAACTGATTTGTGAAGCACTTAGTATTAAACAGAAACTGCATTGTGCATACAGACCAGAGGCTTCTGGAATAGTAGAGCAAGTGAATGGAACAATTAAGAACAGGTTAGGAAAAATGTGTCAAGCTACAGGACTCAAATGGCCAGATGCCTTGCCATTAGTTTTAATGACAATCAGAAGTATTCCGGAAAGGAAAACTGGACTCAGTCCCCATGAGATAATTATGGGACGATGTTGGAACCGGGGTTACCGAGTCCGACACGGTAGCATGGCGTGAAGCGGGCAAGGCACGCAAAGGCAATGTGCAAGGCAGTTGTGCAGCACACTCTCACTTTGACCCACAAATGCGAACGCAATAACGTGACACCACACCAGGCTTTTGTATTTAAAATCAAGATCTTTTATAAATGAATTAAGTTGGCATCAGCTAAGGCAGGTTAATTCAGATCTACATTCAAATTCATTAAATTATTCAACTGGTGCACATTTTAAATAAAGCTGCATAGCTCATCAACATTGTAGGCCACTAAGAGGCCGCAGGAATTATCTCCTACACGTAGCACTTAATAATGATCTCAAGGTACGTTAATAAAACAGGGGCCTAGACATGCAGTTCACTTTAGCATATTCAATTTACTTAAAAGAAGGCTTTTCACTTTACATTTAAATAGGCCTGCATTAATCTAGGCGCGCCCACATTCAGTACAGTGGGCGTCGCAATTCCAGTACACCTGTAACATAAAATACTTCAACTCTTGGCGGTGTACACTTCAGCTTACTTCAATTAATCACTTTCCCCCTGTGGTAAAGACTTGGCAGTTATCAACATAGGCCTAGGAAGTAATTACAATAGGCATCTGCATTAAATTACTAAACACTGTGGGGAACCCCTCAACATGTCCTGTATTCTGGGGCTTTTGTGTCCCTCAGGGGTTAATTCTAGGCTAGGCCCACTCCTCTCCGGGGCCTCGCCTCATGGGGAAAGTTACACGGTTCATTTAGGGGTTAACGGTGGCCCCCGGCCCCCAGTGGCGTTTTTGTGGGCCCTAGGGGCCTCCTGGGCTCACCTTGTGCTCGGTCGTTGGTCGCGCTTCTTAGCGACTGGTTAACTCCAGGCCCGGCCCGTGTTCTGGAGGGCGGGGCCCGGTCGGGGTACCTCGGCCTTCTGGCCGGAATGACGGGTCGTTGCGGGGGCCGGGATCACCTTCCTCCGGCCCCCGGGATCAAGGGGATGCAGCTGCGGCACGTTGCGGGGGCTGGGATCTCACTCCTCCAGCCCCCGGGATCAGATAAGTGCTTGGGCGCAGGCTCGGGGTCTTGGGGAAGGGAGCGGGAGCCGGCAGTCCTCTCCGGCCGGCTCCCCGTCTCCCTCTGCACTGTCGGCTCTTCCCGGGCTTCCGTCGGCGCTGGGGGCGTGACCGGGGCCGGCGCCCAATCGTTGCGCGGCCTTCCTGGGGTCACGCCCGGTTGCCTGGAGACGGCGTCGGCGGGGCCTGGAGGCCGCGTTGATCGCGCTGGCGATTTCTTGGGCCGCAACGGCGGCGGGGGCAATTTCTTCGGCCGCGACGGCGGCGGGGACAACTTCTTCGGCCGCGCCGGCGGCAGGGGCACTTCTTCGGCCGCGACGGCGGCAGGGGCAATTCTTCGGCCGCGACGGCGGCAGGGGCACTTCTTCGGCCGCGACGGCGGCAGGGGCAATACAGAGGCTTCGGTGAGGGCGCGGACGGCGCACCTCACCACAGAAACTTGAGGGGCTTCCCTCACCTCAGCGCTCCCCTCGGTGAGGGCGCGACGGCGCACCTCACGGCACTTCTCCTCAGGCGGCGACGGCCGCGGTGGTGATCTCTACACAAGGTCATTGACCTGGGGGTGCCAGAAACAGGACGCACCAGCAGCCTGTGGGCAGGGCTGACTGGGAAAGTACTTGGGGGCAGCCCAGTAGTAGGCAGGAATGGTGAGGGGGTGAAGGTCTAGCGCTTCAGGGTACGGCGCTTTACCTGGTGATCCCCAGTTGGGCAGTTTAGGCTTCAGGCCTGGCAGGACGGTCAGGCCTCCTCAAGTTAAGGTGTCTTGCGACTGCTCCAGCTTGGTTGCTTCTTAGGCGCTTCTGGTGATGAGTTTCTTGTCAGAAGTTCCTTAGTATAAGTTTCTTGTCAGAGTTTCTTGTCAGAAGTTTCTTGTCAGAGTTTCTTGTCAGAAGTTTCTTGTCAGAAGTTTCTTGTCAGAAGTTTCTTGTCAGAAGTTTCTTGTCAGAAGTTTCTTGTCAGAAGTTTCTTGTCAGAAGTTTCTTGTCATGAGGGGGGGGAATGAGTTGGTGGTCCGGGAGTGCTTGATGTTCCTCCCCGCACGCTGAAGGTGGTTCCCTGGGTCCCCTCACACTGGGCAAGGTCAGTGGGTGGTGGGCGTTCCTCAGCTATCTTACTACAGCAAGGCCTCAGCCCTGTCAGCAGCAGTAGTGTAGGTCTCCCCCCTGGGCCCTAAAGCCTATACTCCGGCGGAGGTTCTCCCAGGTTCAGTGGTGCCTCATCAACTGACTAGAAAGTTTTCCCTCCAAGCCTTTTATACTCCCAGGTCAGGTGACTCTCCCAAAGGCGGCAAAACATAACTCCTCCCACAGCCCGGAAGGTTCTGGAACCTTCTACATGCCTGGCTATGTGGCCCAGAGGCGGGGATGGAATGGATACTGTATCCCTATACCCCAGCCTGACCCTGGCTACTAGTGTGTATGCGTGTCAGGCCCCTCTGCAGTAGCAGGGGCCTGTGGCAGCCATCTTGAGTGAGAGAGAGCACCTGCACCTCAGCACTGGCTAGCAGTGGCAAGGTGCCCAGAGACCTAGGTCCAGTAAAAATATGGTGGCAAAAAGGAGGCGAAAAAGGAAAAGAAATAGGGAAAGACCACCCTAGGGCTGACAGGTCTAACACGCGTCCCCCCAGCCGAAAGAGGGGAGAGCTTCCCAACCTCTAGGGAGTTCTCTTCGCTAAGGCGGAAAAACCGGGAGAGACCGTCAGCGTTGGCGTGGTCTACACCGGGTCGATGTTCCACCCGAAAGTCCATCCCCTGGAGGGAAATGGACCACCTCAATAATTTGGGGTTTTCGCCTCTCATCTGCATGAGCCAGCGAAGGGGTCTGTGGTCGGTCTGGATCAGGAAGTGACAACCAAAAAGGTATGGCCTCAACTTCTTGACAGCCCAAACCACAGCAAAGGCTTCTCGTTCGATGGTACTCCACCGCTGTTCCCGGGGGAGTAGTCTTCGGAAAATGAAGGCCACTGGCTGGTCTTGGCCATCATCATTCAGCTGCGAGAGCACAGCTCCTATGCCATGCTCAGAAGCGTCTGTCTGTACAATAAATTCCCGTCCAAAGTCTGGAGTCCTGAGCACCGGTGCGGTGCACATTGCACGTTTGAGGGTCTCAAAGGCTTCCTGGCAGGCAGCCGTCCAGATGACTCTGCGTGGCTGCTTCTTTGAAGTCAATTCCGTCAATGGGCCCACGATGGTTCCATATCCCTTGACGAACCGGCGGTAGTATCCCGTGAGGCCGAGAAAAGCCCGGACCTCTGTTTGGGTCTTGGGGGCTCCCAGGCCAAGATGGTCTCAATCTTGGCTTGGAGGGGTTGCACCTTACCTCCGCCCACCAGATGTCCCAGGTACACGACAGATCCCTGTCCAATCTGGCACTTGCTGGCCTTGATGGTTAAACCAGCCCGTTGCAAAGCCTGTAACACCTCCTGGAGATGCTCCAGATGGTCCTCCCAGCTGCTACTGAAGACAGCTATGTCATCCAGGTAGGCAGCAGAGAAGGCCTCTAGGCCAGACAGCACCTGGTTCACCAACCGCTGGAAAGTGGCTGGAGCATTTTTCAACCCGAAGGGCATCACCCGAAATTGAAAGTGGCCCTCGGGGGTGGAGAACGCAGTCTTCTCCCTTGCTCCTTCCGCCATGGCTATCTGCCAATAGCCTGACGTCAAATCAATGATACTCAAATACCGGGCTGCTCCCAGCCGGTCAATGAACTCATCCGCCCGAGGGATCGGGTGAGCGTCAGTCTTAGTGACTGAGTTGAGTCCACGGTAATCCACACAGAACCGAAGTTCTGGTGTGGTGCCCGGTGGGGCCGCTTTCGGCACCAACACCACCGGACTAGCCCAAGGGCTACTGGAAGGCTCAATCACTCCCAGTTCTAGCATCTTGGTAACCTCACCCTGGATACTAGCCTTGACTTTATCGGACAGCCGGTAAGACTTGGTTTTTACTGGCGGACTGTCTCCTGTGTCCACATCATGGGTACACATGTGCGTGATTCCAGGCGTGAGGGAGAACAACGAGGAGTACTGCCCCAAGACCTGGCGGCAGTCCCTCTGTTGCTCTAGGGTCAAGGATGGGGCGAGGACCACTCCCTCTACCGAACCATCCTTCTCATGGGCCGCCAGAAGGTCTGGAAGAGGCTCACTCTCCTCCTCCTCACTTCCATCTGTTATCATTAGGAGAGTGAGTTCTGAACGCTCCTGGTGGGGCTTCAGGCGGTTGACGTGGAACACCCGGTGGGGTTGACGTGGGGTCTTCACATCAACGACATATGTGGTCTGGCCTTTCCTTTCCAAGATCTCAAACGGCCCAGTCCACCGGTCCTGGAGGGCGCTAAGCTCTCCTGGCTCCATGACCCACACCTTCTGTCCAGCGTCTAACTCTACCGTCCGCGCGTTCCGGTCATACCATTTCTTCATGACGGCTTGACTTGCCTCTAGATTGTCCGAGGCCTCTTTCCACAGCTTGGCCACCTGGCTGCGGAATGCCAGCATATAGCTGACCACATCACGGGGAAGCTTCGAGGAAGACTTCTCCCACCCCTCCTTGACAAGACTGAGGGACCCCCGAACGGGGTGGCCATAGAGCAGCTCAAAGGGGCTGAAACCGACCCCCTTCTGCGGCACCTCTCGGTAGGAGAAGAGCAGACAGGGTAAGAGGACGTCCCACTTTCTTCTCAAGTCCTCGGGTAGGCTCCTGATTATCCCCTTCAAGGTTTTGTTAAAGCGCTCCACGAGCCCGTTCGTCTGGGGGTGGTAAGGAGTGGAGAACCGGTAGGTCACTCCACACTCCTTCCACATGGCCTGCATGTAGGCCGACATGAAATTCGTGCCCCTATCTGACACCACGACCTTGGGGAATCCCACTCGGGTAAAAATCCCCATCAGGGCCCGCGCCACCACCGGTGCAGTGATGGTCCTCAGAGGGATTGCCTCTGGGTACCGGGTGGCGTGGTCTACCAGCACCAAAATGAACCTATGTCCTGCAGAAGTCGGCGGGTCCAATGGCCCGACAATGTCAATCCCTACCCGCTCAAAAGGGGTATCGACAACTGGGAGAGGTTCTAGAGGGACCTTCACTTTAGTCCCTGTCTTGCCGCTCGCTTGGCAAGTGGTGCAAGTCTTGCAAAAAGTGTCAGAAGTGACGCGCATCCTGGGCCAGTAAAAATGTGGGACTAGACGCGCAAACGTCTTGTCTTGGCCCAGGTGTCCTGCTAGTGGTATCTCGTGTGCCAACTCTAGCAGAAAGGCTCGGTAGCATTGGGGGACCACCACGGCTCGGGCGGACCCATGTACCGGAGCCTTAGGCTCACTGTAGAGGAGACCATCCTCCCAGTAGACATGGTAATTACCAGTCTCTGTTCCAGCTGCTTGGGCTTCCGCCTGTTGCCGCATGCCTTCAAGCGTAGGGCACTCTTTCTGCGCCCGGCAAAATTCCTCCCGGGTAGGCCCTCCCTTCCACCTGCCACTCTGCAGGGGTCGGCAGGTCCCCCACGGGAAAACCAACCACCTCAGCGGACTCCGGGGTCACCTCTGCGGGCTCCCCATCCATCTCACCGGGTGTCTCCTCCTGAACATCTCCTCGTCCAGCAGTGGGCTGGGCCATTATTCCAGGCTCCAACCCCAGCTGAGTTCCTTGTCGGGCAGCCATGGACCGCGTGACAACGCAAGTCCATCCTGGTAATCCCAACATCTCAGCATGGGCATTGAACTCTACCTCCCTCCAGGCAGTATGTTCCAAGTCGTTGCCCAGCAGACAGTCAACTGGCATGGCAGGGCTCACCGCAACCTTCAACAGACCTGATACTCCTCCCCACTCAAAGGGAACTTGGGCCACGGGTTAATGACCCAGGCTATTATCAGCCATAACAACCGGGTGGAATTCTTCAGGAATCACCTGCTCTGGGGACACCAGCTGACGTCTCACCATCGTCATGCTGGCACCTGTGTCCCTCAGAGCCTCCACCTCCTCCCCGTTCACCAGGACCCTCTGCCGATACTTGGCAGTGTTCGCGGGTACCTGAACCCGTGGGATGATCTCTCTATCCCCCAGGGAAACTAAGGTCAAGCCTGTCCACTCACCTCCCCTACCTAGGGACAACTCCTCCCCTAGTGCTACACTGGCCACCCCGGGGCTCTTACCTCCTGTGGGGGCTGGGCTTCTCTTGCGACACTTGGGATCCCCCTTATAATGTCCAACCTCCCCGCACTCGTAGCACCGGACAGTTCTGGGCTGCTGACTCCTGTCAGGATAAGTGGGTTTCTGGAATCCAGATTGGGATGGGGAACCTACCCCTCTCCCAGGCGGTTTATTTTGGGGACCTTTAAAGAACTCCCTCTTTTTATCTCCCCCCTCTTTCTTCTGGGGAGCCCCTGTCCACCTTTCGGGGGGTCCGCCCGGCTCCCTTGTGGGACACCCGAGTGCTGACCCACGTGTCTGCCTCCTCCGCAAGCTCCCTAGGATTGGTCAGCTTGCAGTCCACCAAGTACTGGCGCAGCTCCGGAAAACATTTCTCTAGGAGGTGCTCTCTCAAGAACAGGTCGTACAGCCCAGTGTAATTATCAACGTTGCTGCCACGCACCCAACCCTCCAATGCCTTCCAGGCATAGTCAAAAAAATCCACCCAGTTTTGTGTGTGAAGCTTGTGGCTGTTGCGGAACTTTTGGCGGTACTTCTCTGGGGTGAGGCCAAACTTCTTGAGCAGGGCCTCCTTCATGATAGGGTAGTTAGTCTGCTCCCCCTTATCTAAAGTTAAGAGTGTGTCCCTTACTAGTGGAGGTATGTACCTATAAAGACCTCCTCCCCAGTAGCTCTCAGGAACTCTATGGGCCACCAGAGCCACCTCGTAGGCCGCCAACCACTTGTCGATGTCATCACCTACACTAAAACTGGCCATCACCTCTCTGGGTAAATAGAATTTGGGCTCCTGTGGAACCCCAGCAGGTACGCTGCCACCATTCATTTTGCCCTGCATCTCCACCTGCAAGGTCCGGAGCTCTAGCTCCTTCAGGCTAAGCTCATGTACAAGCTTCCTTTCCTCCACGGCTAGCCTTGCCTGTTCTCCGTCTCTTTCCATTCTAGCAAGTTCTAATGTTAATTGCCTCTGCTCCCTTCTGTCCTCCAATTCCTCTTGTGACAAACTTCCCCTGACGCACTACTGCCTGCCCTGGAACGTCTTCCTGGCAACACATTCTCGCTAACATCAATGCTCAGTAGGTCCAGTTCTCCTGGGTTGTCTGTCTCCCCCTGCTCCTTATCCCCTCTTCCCTCCGGGTGGGCCATTACCCATGCCCTCAAAGCTTTCTGAAGCACCTCCTTCCTGGCGCCTCGCTTGACGGCCACCCCCTCTCTAGGCAGAACTCCTTGAGCTGTGTCACCGTATACCTTTCTAGGTTGGCTAACTCAAACTCCATCCTCCTAGGTGGGGTCCCAGACAATTCAAGGAAGGGGTTCTAAACTGTAGGTAACAGGTCTATCACAGGAATGTACACAGTCGGCAATTACCATAGAATTCCTAGCACTCTCATTACAATAGGTGTCTAATTGCGGCGCACATTGAGTCACTGTAGGGTGCTGCACAAGCACCAGTCCTTATCCCACCGCTGAACACCAAATGTTGGAACCGGGGTTACCGAGTCCGACACGGTAGCATGGCGTGAAGCGGGCAAGGCACGCGAAGGCAATGTGTAAGGCAGTTGTGCAGCACACTCTCACTTTGACCCACAAATGCGAACGCAATAACGTGACACCACACCAGGCTTTTGTATTTAAAATCAAGATCTTTTATAAATGAATTAAGTTGGCATCAGCTAAGGCAGGTTAATTCAGATCTACATTCAAATTCATTAAATTATTCAACTGGTGCACATTTTAAATAAAGCTGCATAGCTCATCAACATTGTAGGCCACTAAGAGGCCGCAGGAATTATCTCCTACACGTAGCACTTAATAATGATCTCAAGGTACGTTAATAAAACAGGGGCCTAGACATGCAGTTCACTTTAGCATATTCAATTTACTTAAAAGAAGGCTTTTCACTTTACATTTAAATAGGCCTGCATTAATCTAGGCGCGCCCACATTCAGTACAGTGGGCGTCGCAATTCCAGTACACCTGTAACATAAAATACTTCAACTCTTGGCCGTGTACACTTCAGCTTACTTCAATTAATCACTTTCCCCCTGTGGTAAAGACTTGGCAGTTATCAACATAGGCCTAGGAAGTAATTACAATAGGCATCTGCATTAAATTACTAAACACTGTGGGGAACCCCTCAACATGTCCTGTATTCTGGGGCTTTTGTGTCCCTCAGGGGTTAATTCTAGGCTAGGCCCACTCCTCTCCGGGGCTTCGCCTCATGGGGAAAGTTACACGGTTCATTTAGGGGTTAACGGTGGCCCCCAGTGGCGTTTTTGTGGGCCCTAGGGGCCTCCTGGGCTCACCTTGTGCACGGTCGTTGGTCGCGCTTCTTAGCGACTGGTTAACTCCAGGCCCGGCCCGTGTTCTGGAGGGCGGGGCCCGGTCGGGGTACCTCGGCCTTCTGGCCGGAATGACGGGTCGTTGCGGGGGCCGGGATCACCTTCCTCCGGCCCCCGGGATCAAGGGGATGCAGCTGCGGCACGTTGCGGGGGCTGGGATCTCACTCCTCCAGCCCCCGGGATCAGGTAAGTGCTTGGGCGCAGGCTCGGGGTCTTGGGGAAGGGAGCGGGAGCCGGCAGTCCTCTCCGGCCGGCTCCCCGTCTCCCTCTGCACTGTCGGCTCTTCCCGGGCTTCCGTCGGTTGCCTGGAGACGGCGTCGGCGGGGCCTGGAGGCCGCGTTGATCGCGCTGGCGATTTCTTGGGCCGCAACGGCGGCGGGGGCAATTTCTTCGACGGCGGCGGGGACAACTTCTTCGGTTGCGCCGGCGGCAGGGGCACTTCTTCGGCCGCGACGGCGGCAGGGGCAATTCTTCGGCCGCGACGGCGGCAGGGGCACTTCTTCGGCCGCGACGGCGGCAGGGGCAATACAGAGGCTTCGGTGAGGGCGCGGACGGCGCACCTCACCACAGAAACTTGAGGGGCTTCCCTCACCTCAGCGCTCCCCTCGGTGAGGGCGCGACGGCGCACCTCACCTCACGGCACTTCTCCTCAGGCGGCGACGGCCGCGGTGGTGATCTCTACCAGAAAGCAGGACGCACCAGCAGCCTGTGGGCAGGGCTGACTGGGAAAGTACTTGGGGGCAGCCCAGTAGTAGGCAGGAATGGTGAGGGGGTGAAGGTCTAGCGCTTCAGGGTACGGCGCTTTACCTGGTGATCCCCAGTTGGGCAGTTTAGGCTTCAGGCCTGGCAGGACGGTCAGGCCTCCTCAAGTTAAGGTGTCTTGCGACTGCTCCAGCTTGGTTGCTTCTTAGGCGCTTCTGGTGATGAGTTTCTTGTCAGAAGTTCCTTAGTATAAGTTTCTTGTCAGAGTTTCTTGTCAGAAGTTTCTTGTCAGAGTTTCTTGTCAGAAGTTTCTTGTCAGAAGTTTCTTGTCAGAAGTTTCTTGTCATGAGGGGGGGGGGAATGAGTTGGTGGTCCGGGAGTGCTTGATGTTCCTCCCCGCACGCTGAAGGTGGTTCCCTGGGTTCCCTCACACTGGGCAAGGTCAGTGGGTGGTGGGCGTTCCTCAGCTATCTTACTACAGCAGGGCCTCAGCCCTGTCAGCAGCAGTAGTGTAGGTCTCCCCCCTGGGCCCTAAAGCCTATACTCCGGCGGAGGTTCTCCCAGGTTCAGTGGTGCCTCATCAACTGACTAGAAAGTTTTCCCTCCAAGCCTTTTATACTCCCAGGTCAGGTGACTCTCCCAAAGGCGGCAAAACATAACTCCTCCCACAGCCCGGAAGGTTCTGGAACCTTCTACATGCCTGGCTATGTGGCCCAGAGGCGGGGATGGAATGGATACTGTATCCCTATACCCCATCCTGACCCTGGCTACTAGTGTGTATGCGTGTCAGGCCCCTCTGCAGTAGCAGGGGCCTGTGGCAGCCATCTTGAGTGAGAGAGAGCACCTGCACCTCAGCACTGGCTAGCAGTGGCAAGGTGCCCAGAGACCTAGGTCCAGTAAAAATATGGTGGCAAAAAGGAGGCGAAAAAGGAAAAAAAATAGGGAAAGACCACCCTAGGGCTGACAGGTCTAACAAACGAGCAATGAGACAAGCACATGTACCTGTCAACAGACTACTGACTATAACTGATGATCTGGTGCTGGATTATTGCAAAGGATTGGCTGATGTGGTGCGTTCTGTGTTTCATCAGGTTGGACCGGATGCGACCACTCTTGAAAGAAAACCAGCTCACGACTTGAATCCAGGAGATTGGGTCCGCATAAAAGTCCACAGGAGAAGAAACTGTTTGGTTCCTCGCTGGGACGAACCACGACAAGTGATCCAGGTGACAACCACTGCAGTCAAATGTGCAGGAGTGAAACACTGGGTGCATGCCAGTCACACCATCAGAGTTCCAGAACCTGAAGATCGACATGTGAGTCGACATCTGGAAGTATTGGATAACAGTTCAGCATCAGAAGCAGAAGAAGAAACAAACAGGGTGCCAGAATCTGAAGATCGACCTGTAAGTCGACATCTGGAAGACCCAACTACAAGTGCAACGACAGAAGAAGTAGAGGAAATAGCTGAAGTTCCAGAACTTGAAGATCGACATGTGAGTCGACATCTGGAAATATCAGATACCAGTTCAGAATCTGATACAGATCATTCGGATTGTGAAGAAATTCTGAAAAGAAATTGGAAATTTGAAAGCATAAGAGAAGAAACTGAGCAAGAAGATAGTAACAGTGAGCAACCAAGTACAAGTTGTGGTAAAAATCCTTCGGAGATAATATTAATAGATGAAGAAGGGAGAGTTTCAAACAGAAAGTTAGAAAAATCGGAAGATCCCCGAGGAGCAATAGGGACAGATAGCCAAACAAAAGAACAGGGAAATTTAGAAGCAGATAGAGAGATTGACACAAATTCGGAAGAACCTCGAGGAGGGACAGAAATAGGTGAACGAAGGAAGATAAGAAAAGAACCACAAGTAGAGGAAGAAAATGAAATTATAAGATTCAAAATAAGAGACAATAAAGAAAAAATTGAAACAGAGTCCGAAGAAAGTGGAGAAGAAAGAAACCAAAAACTAGAGTCAAGAAAAAGGAATTGGAAAACAGAAAGAGAGGAAAAAGGAAGTGAGGCAAAAGGCCAAGAAAAGGAGACAATTGGCCCAACGAAGTAAGAAAGTTAAGATACAGAATCATAAGGTTAGATGGAAAAAGTGCTGAACAAGTGAATGAAATAAGTCAGAAAGAGCAAGAAAAACAAGGTGGAAAACACTTGCAGAAAACGAAAAGAGTAAAGAAGGTAAATCCGAAGTATAGATCGCCTGAATGGTTGTATCTTGCTTTGACTGATATCAAAGAAGAAAAGAACACTCACGAGAACCCAGAACACAGAAACCTAATGGGTGAAGGTGAGGTGCACAAACTTGAAGAAATTTAAACAAATTTCTACCGGACTTGACAAAACACTGGATCTGACGAATTTCTACTGGATTTGACAAAGAAAGAATTCTGAAAAGAATTAAAAGAAAGTACCAAGCAAAAACAAAAACATTGGAGTGCAGAGTGGCTAATAAGTCATTTCTGAGGTGTAGTGACACAATTTTCTTGAAAATAAATAAATAAGGTTATAAAACAAAATGGAGGATACTAGAGATAGAAAATGTAAATGTGAGTTTTTAAGTAGATGGTGTAAGATGTGCTTCTTTTGTACAGGATTATTAATGACAGTATGGGTGGTTTTAGCAATCACTATTCCAATTAGTTTAGCTGTAGTAGAAACGTCTAATAAAACAGAGAAAGAAAAAGGAGCTAACACTCAAGAACCAGTTATATTAAAAAGTAGTGCAGAGTTACATAAAGATAAATCAATAACAGATTTTTCAAAGAATGTTTTTACTAAATTATTATATGAGTATGTAGAAACAATGGATGTAAGAGATTGCTATGTTTGTATGCAATTGCCTGCGTCTGTAGCAGAAGGTGTGACTTATCATCACCTTCCTTTGACGTATGGAATAACATGTAGTGTTTTAGCAAGTTTATTTTATAAAACAGGTAGATTAGAATATTATTACACTGACATAGATAAGATTTTTGCGAAAGTTTCTGTAGTTCCCGAGCTAAACAAAATAAAAGAGGGAAAAACGTTTGGTGAATATTTTATAGAAGATAAGATTTTAACATTAGAGAATATAGTTAAAAACAACCTTACCTGTGAGTTAAAGAAGGAAGAAAAAGTATTTTTAGAGATGGTTGAAGAAAGAAGAGTGAAATTTCAAAGAAAAGTGATAGAAGAGACAAAAACACCTCTTTGGGCGTTTGAGGAAGACAATCATGACAAGAAAAAGACAATCATGACAAGAAAAAGACAAATGCAGCTATGACTCTGGATTGGCCCCAACAGGGAAGGTTGTGCATTAGAAGAAATAAAACAAGATATGACAATTATTTTGTGGGTTCCAGTATTTGCCATGACAATTATCAAATTTTAGGTGGATGGGGATTCAAAGGGGAAAAGATCCAATATTTCCAGGGATCTATTATGTTTGCGGTAATAGGGCTTATTACAGGTTGCCGGACCATTGGTATGGGTCATGTTATTTAGGCCTGGTCTTTCCAAAGATTTTTCATATGGATAGAAAAGAAAAAGGAACACACAAAATGATAAATACCTTTACACGTAGAAAAAGGGAAAGTTTTTCAGAAATAGTAGGTGATATTTTTGGTGCATTGATACCAGCAGTGGGAATATCTTTGAATGCATTTAAAATTCGGAAATTATCCACAGTGGTAGATCGTTTATCTACAGATACTGTGGAGGGTTCTTGATGGTAAATACCGAGATGGTTGCCATGAGAGCTATGGCGATGCAAAATCGACTTGCCTTTGACATTCTTTTGGCAAAAGAGGGTGGAGTTTGTGGAATGCTGAAAGTCCAACATTGTTGCACTTACATTCCAGATAAAAGTGAAAATATACAAAAGTATATAACGAATATCACAAGTTTGCACAAAGAACTTGTTCCACTGGAGGTTGAAAGTGCATTGGGAAAACTTGGTAAAGGGTTTTCTTCAGTAATAAATTGGTTAACAAGAATGAGTGGATTAATAATAGGGAAAGTTATAATAATAGCAACCATGATAATAATAATAATTTTAGTGCTGAAGCTTGTAATTACATGTATAAAGAAAAGAAGAAGACAGAATAAAATAGAAAAAGAAAACATGATAAACAAGGAGAGAGAGAGAGAAATGGGTGAAATAGAGCTAGAAGAGATAAAAGAGAACATGTATAAGAAAACGAAGAGACAAGTTGAAAGGGATACAGTTGTGTAAACTAACAAAAGCAAACGGATAAAAGATATATGATGTCTGAGAAAATTGTATAACTTGGGTTTTGTGGTGATATTAAAAATCACCAAAGGGGGGAGTTGATGGAGCAGGATAAATGAAAAAATGTTAACCTCCTAATAATTTTCGTAAAATAATTAATAAACATGTTCGTTTAAGTAAATAACCAACAATGTATGTTACATGTAAAGGGTTAAAGGTAACACGCTATTTTTGTGTGCAAAGTAATCAACTTATAATTGTTGACGTGTCTAACATAACGTAATATTTGCGTACTAATAAAATAATAAACGCATGATTTGTGCTTTGAAAATAAAACGTGTGGTGGCAAAATAAAGCGATGGTAAGTAAGGGACGGCTTTATATCTTGCTTTTTGGTAGGTAATACCTAATTGGGGTACGTAGAAAGACGGGAGGGAAACGATAGGGTTTATGGGGCACATGCATCAAGCCTAAAAAAAAATCGCAAAATTAGCGAATCGCTAAATTATGGCGTTTGCGACCGCAAAATACCGTATCGCAATGCATCAACTGCATAATAGCGAAAACTCAACAATTCGCAAATTTAAAGAATCGCAAAACATTCTGCGAATAGTATTAGCGAATCGCTATTTGCGCCCCCAAATAGCGATTCGCTAATAAGGAATCGCTAAATAGATGCATGAAAAATCGCAAATTGCGAATTACCTGAAATTCGCAAATTTGCGAGTGCAAAATAAGAAGGATCACAACCAGGTGGTAATCATGAGTGCAAATCAGATACAGCTGAAATTCTACTTAAACCCATTGAAACACACCCAGAATTAGCTCCACATCTCACAATGGCAGGGATGTACCTGATGGCGAGGAGGATGAGGCTGCTGGCTGCTGGACACAGACGGAGGCGAATTAATGAGCGCATCTTCAGAGTCCGCATAACTTTGCTAGGACAGCAAGAGGATGAGATATACGATAAGTATAGGCTCAATGCAGCAATGATCCATGACCTGATCAATGAATTGGATCCCATACTGCAACGACAGACACGTAGGACCAATGCTATCCCAACGCATGTGCAGGTCCTATGTTGCCTACACCTACTGGCGTCAGGCAGCTTCCAGGGGTCATTGCAGTAGCTGGAGGTGTGTCGCAAAGCGCACTTTCAAGAATATTCAAAGCATTCCTTGATGCCATGATGGCCAGGATCGGCTCACACATCAATTTCCCCACCACCGCGCATGACCTTGCGAAAACAAAACAGGAGTTTTACCAGATAGCTCGCTTCCCGCATGTTATAGGTTGCATCGATTGCACACATGTGGCAATATGTCCCCCTGCAGCACAGGAATACATATACAGAAATAGAAAATGCTATCACTCCCTTAATATTCAGGTTGTTTGCAATGCCAAATACATAATCACTGATATAGTGGCTCAATTTCCTGGGAGTGCACATGATTCATATATTTTCAGGCAAAGTGGCATTCACACCCGTCTGGTCAGGGGAGAATTTGGAGAGGCACATCTGCTTGGTAAATATGTGTAGGTGATACTCACAGTCATTGTACGTATGCCAATGTCAAACTGCCACTGACCCTTTGCTTACCCACATGCAGGTGACAGCGCATACGCCTTGCGTAATTACCTTCTGACGCCTTACCTCAATCCCACAACTGCCAACCAACAGAGGTACAATGCTGCACATATATCAACAAGGAACATCATAGAGCGCACATTTGGGCTGCTGAAGAGCCGATTCAGATGCCTCCATAAGACTGGTGGAGCACTCCAATACAACCCTGAACAATGCTGCAAGCTATTAGCAGCATGTGCCATGCTGCACAATATAGCAACAAGGGGTGGAATGGAGATCGAGGTGTCTGACAGCGACTCCGAGGATGAGGACCAGCAAGTGCCACAGCGCCGTGCAGCACAAGGGGCAAGCGCAGCAGAAGGGCGCAGGAGAAGATTGGACATCACACAAAACTATTTCTGAGGTGAGTAATGATGACACAAACAGTGTATATTACAATCACAGAACGGTTTATTCAAAGGAAATATGGCATGAGTGTCGGAGCACACTTTCAATGTGGCCAGTGGCACAGGATTCTCAAGTAATGGACATAAGTGTATTTAAAATAAATGACTTGTCAATCAGTCAAAAGGTCCGATCACATCCATGGTTACGTCACCATATCGGTATGCAATTGTATATAGAAGGCTAGCGCTTTCTCCCACGAACACCCAGACGCCTGTCAGAGACAGCATCCTCATCCCTCATGTTGGAAGCTGAGGGGGTACTGCTGCGTGTGTTGCGTCTTCCTGCAGTGGCAACTGGCATAGCTATGCTACTCAAGCTTGAGGCCCCCTCACTACCCTCTTCCTGCGTGGACATGTTGGCCCCAATTGTGGTAGCATTCAGCAGTTCCACTGCATTGGTTACCTGGTCCAGTGCCTTCGCCACATCCCCGCTCCAATGGCATATTTCTGTTTGCAAGGTCACAGACCTATGTGCCAGCAGTGCAGTTGATGTGGCCAGCCTATTGTTTGATTTGGCATAGCTTTTGAGGTGCTGCATTAGTTGCCGATGGTTTCTTCTCTGTGATGCATGTCCCTCCTGCATAACCTTGGTCATTTGCTGCACACTATCGCACAGTACTGCAATGTTGACTGCCATCTTCCCAATTTGTAACTGCACTAAACGTGTGTTCTTGGTCTGCAGGCGCTGCATGCGGAGCATCTGTCCCTCAAGACCACCCCAGACATCATTTGGTTGCTCCTCCTGCTGTGTTCTGCGTGATCTGGCTCTTCTACGCCGGACACTGACATTACTTCTGCGGACCTGTGTTTGTGGATTTGGGATGGATGTGGCTGGGCCATGCCTGGACTCATGTGGTGCATTTGTCTCATCGTCAGACTCCATGGTGACCAGTGGTGGGACAGTTGCCCTGCGTGTGTTTGGGGCACTGGATGGATTTGTTGGCAACACCGGTGTGTCCATATCCTCAACTGCGCTGATGTCCTGTATGTCCTGGTTGTCACTATCCTCAGCTTCTACACGTTCTGCATCTGTGAGATTTAACAGTGCAAAACCAGCATTAATTTAAGTATGGGATGTCATGTCACAGTGATCATATTTTTACTTTGGCATTAAATTTGGAATATGTTCACTGTTCTGAGTTGTTCTTAGCCTATTTGTGTGTTTGACATTGTATATGCTTAACCTGCCTACATCTCCCATAATGCACTTCCCTTCATGGATACATTGTGTACTGGATGTTCTGAGTGTGCACTTGTGCTGTACTGGGGTGGTGTACTACCTTTATTATTTAGGTCAATGGTAACATGCAGTCATCTTACCTTCAGATGTGTTTGCTGCTCCTGACGTGTCTAGCTGTGTCACACCGACAACAGCTTCAGGCTGGATAGTGGATTCAACCATTTCCTCCATGGTAGTGTTCCCAGTGTCTATCGGTGTTCCCCCTCCTGTCTTCCTTGCTTCCTTCAGACGGGCAGCTATGCGCTCCTTGCCCCGACTGCGCATGTCGTACCATCTTTTCTTCAGGTCGTCGATGGTGCGGTGTGTCACCCCACTGGCATTCACCCGGTTCTGGATCCGGATCCATATTTTCCTTTTCTCCTGCTCTGCCACTTTCAATGATTGTTTCCCAAACAGCTTATCATGGCTGTGGACAACTCCCTCAATGAGTGTGTCACTTTCTTTTTCTGAGAATTTCATTTTCCGCTTCCTGCCTGATTGGCTGTCCTCTGCTGTTTGTGTGCTTTCCATTTTCTTGCAGTTGCCAGGTTTTTCCAATTGCTCAATGCCACTGCTAGTTAGCTCCCAGAGCCAGCTCCCTCCTCTCCCTCTGACTGTGCACTGGGAATGGGGCTTGTGCTGCTCACTTCCTGGTTCTGATGTCATCAAGATGCATCACAAATGCGACTTCGCTATTTGCGACTTCGCTATTTGCGAATTCGCTATTTGCGAATTCGCAAATTTCGGATTCGCAGTAGCGTTTGCGATTTTTAGCGATTCTTTATTTTTCCGCAATTTTTTTGTTGCATCTGTTTTTGCGATTCGTTATTTGCGAATCGTTAAAATTCGCAATTAAGGATTTGCAAAATTTTACATTGATGCATGTGCCCCTATATTCTTTATTTTAACAATATTTTGTTTATCTTTGAAAATAGTGCGTATGGCCTGTTGAGCAGCGATATAAAATGGCCGCCATTTGCTAGAGTACGCATGAGCAAGAAGCCGTGTGGTAGAGGAGAAAGGCTGTAAAAAAAAAAAAAAAAGGATGACCACGTGTTCGTGCTGAGAGCCTAAGATGGAAGTATGGTCAAGGCTATTGTGACCTTTTTGAGCAAATGTGTGCCAAGATGATCAGCAAGAAGCGTGAGAAGTCAAACTGAATAAATGGACGGAACTGTTGAATATAAAAAGTATCAGAAAAAGATACAAATTGGACTGATCGAAACTGATGAGCAATGTCATGAACTGTGGGAAACGATGCAAGCATGGACATTCCACAAAGAACTGGTTAAGACAAGGAAGTTTGATTAAAATGTATATGGACTTGAATGAACCAATGAGAGAGAATCACGCCATAGAGATGCAACATTTTTATTCAGTAAGCTAGAATTAGGGTATAAGAAGACCTACTCTTGGTGGGGAGGGGTTAGATGCTGGAGAGAGGAGATGCTGTAGATGGGTGAAGTTGCGGTTGCTGATGCTGACGAGCTGATGCTGCTGCTGCTGCTATTGTATATTTTTAGTTGAGTATAAGATGCTGCTTTTGGAGAACCTTTTTACTCCTGATAGATTTTTCATTTAGAAGTATTAGACTTTCCAAGACAGATAGATTGATCTTTTGGAGTTCTTGCTGTGACAACCTTATTTTTCTGTCTAATAGGTATGCATTGCAATTTCAATTTATTCTTATAATGATGATAAATGTAATAATCTGAATAATAAGCTTAAACTTATATCTTGCTTCGAAACTTTATATAAACTTTATTATTCTTTAAACAAATGACTCAGTGATTCTTTAGCTCAATAATTAAGGTAAAATGTTAAAGAGTTTATTGTGATTGAGCTGGTCTTAATCACCATCAACTGATTCCTACTAGTTGGTCCATCGACCAATGAGCGGAATACCTTAAAAGCAATAAGAAACATTATGTCGTGTTAAAAAGAAGTATCCCGTCTCCTTCCAGCGAATCGTTTTCTCCTAGGTTAAGGACGGAGGTAATCCAGGGAATAAATGAGTAAGTGAATGTATATGCGGTGTTATGGGTCCCACCGTCATATGGATATAGTTTGTGTGTTGGAGGGATAAGTTGCACCTGGATGACCGAAGCATATAGGAGAAGAATTTTTATTGTTAGCGCTGGATCACCTGCCCTGGGGAGCAACACTCGGTAATTAAAGACTCAGCAGGCGAGAGGGGATGGCGACCAACGTGCCATTCCAGGTGTTTGTAGGAGGGGGGTCATGCGAGTGCGTGTGTACATGTCTGCTTGTGTTTTTATGAACTGTGAATGTGTGCGTGTCTGCGTGCGCATACATATGTGTATGTCTGCATGCGTGCGTTCATATATATGCATGTTGTTGTGTGTGTGTGTGTAAGCACATGCTTGTGTTTGTATGTTTCCGTGTGCCTCCACGTCCGTGTGTGTAAGCGTTTGTCCGTTTCCTGGTGTGTCTCTGTGTCTCTGCATTTATCCCACCCACTACCCCCCGAGCTGTTATCTTTCAGAGTTGTTAGCTGATCAGCAGTGCTGGCTACTGTCTCCGACAATCAAGAGCAAAAATCACCGAGAAATGTTAGGCGCATTCACACAATCAGAGAAAAAAATCACATGACGTCAAATAAATAATCAAGAAACATCCATATAAAAATCTCACGGGCCAGAGATAAACACACAATCAGAAAAAATATCTTATGAACAGAAAACAAACGCAAAACAATGAAATAATAAGAGAGACGGTTTAGAGAAACAGGCACAAACAGAATCCCATGTAAAATCAGAGAAACAGTCACAAAGGAATCCAATAGAAAAGCACCGAAAGAGTCACATAAAAGCACGCAGACCAGGCACAATTCGGATAGATCATATTTAACCCAGTCACTTCCGCCAACCTGTCCCTGAAAGCGGGTCATCCGAGGCCTAGATTTACAACTGCGGACAGCTAGGCTGCTGCAGCAGGCGCAGTAACCCGCTGAGCTATTTCACCTCCCAAGAAAAGAGATGCACCGGGGTTATGGCAGACAAAGCACTGTGAGTACACTAGTGTAAATGCAATAGGTTTCGCATTTAAACTTTTTTTTTGCAATTGCCATATTAAATTACAATGCATTTTATTTATGTTTTACAAAAGAAAAGAAAGAAGAAAAAACAATGTCATTTACAATGTCAATAGCTCAAAATAATGTCAGTGCGAGACCTATTGCAATGTAAGTGCGGTTTCTATGTATGTCTGTATGCAGGGGTCAACAGGGGGTAAAAGACATTGTCATTTACAACGCCATTACTTGATTAATGCTTCACGAAGGAAAAAAAAAAAAACAACATTTTCAATGCCAATAGCTCAAAACAATGTCATTGCGAGACCTATTGCATCGTAAATGCTTGTTCTTAAACAGTTGTAGAGGTGGGCGGTATGTCTGATGGAAAAATTTAAAATGGATGAAACGGAAATGGCCACTGCGGGAGACGGTCATCAATTTTCTGCAGCAGTACAACCATTCTTTATCTGAGCAAACTGTTCTGGTGTGTATCAATGTTTTTTGACTTACTTCAAGAATGGGTGGTAAGCCATTCGCAAAAGAGAAGGATGGGGAGGCTTCCACTTTATGAATGTAAAAAAAGGTTTGCAGGAAAGTCGGCAGTGGTGCAGGGGATTACTGTCTGCTCTCTAAAAATGTTTAAAAAGTTGCAAACTTACTATGCACTTTCAGATCTCTCGCATTCATGCAGCACAGCAGCTTTCCTTGCTGCAGTGCAATGCATGAATTCGAAGTAAATCTTCCCAGTGATATTTAGACATTTTCGTAGGGGCACCTCAGTACTTTTCCCGGATGAAGGGCATGAATATATCTAAAAAACTGTGAGAAATATTTTCTCTGTGAATGTCTGCAGAAACTAAACAGGGAGCAGACAGCCTCCACTAACTCGCATTTAAACTCCTCCATTTTTAAAAAACTCCAAAAGCCTTTTCAACAGAAGGAGAAATCCGCTAACCTTACAAATAGTGCAAAGACTGAAAAACCTACTACTAGTAGAAAAAAAAGAACTACTAAGACATATATCACAAATGACAATAAATGTGACTTAGGAAAAACAACTCTATGCGCACTAAACATTAAATACAATAAAGGTTCTACAAAATACACATGCACACCAATCAATAAATGAAAACTCTAAACTCTATGCATTTTTTCTAAAACTTAACTGAATATTTGAATTAAGATAGCGTCTTTAGGTGGGTTGAAGCGCATGCTGACAGGATCAGTGATTGCGACATATCTCACGGACCTGTTCAACAACTTATTCACTGCCGGATATTTTCCCATAGACTGGAAGAAAGGAACCATCCTCCCACTACTGAAAAAAGCCAACCTGGATGCCGCTAACCCCAGTAATTATCGCCCAATAACACAACTACCGTTTCCTGCCAAATTGGTTGAAAAAATTGTTAATCAAGAACTGACCACTTTTTTAGACTACACAAAGAGTCTTGATCCTACTCAATTTGGATTTCCTAGTCATCATAGTACCAAACTGGCGTTGGTCACAGCCACCGAAGAAATTAGGCAGACGGTAGATGGCGGCGGAAATGCAGCTCTGATCCTTTTAGATCTGCAGGCCGCATTTGATACGGTTAACCACGTTGTTCTGGTCAACCGCCTCAAATCAATTGGGATCAAGGACAGTGCACTTCAGTTTATCACCTCTTTTTTAGCTGACCGCATCCAGACGTCTCTCTCTGTGAATTCACCTCACCAGCCTTCTCTCTGCCTTGTGGGGTCCCTCAGGGCTCGTCCCTAAGCCCCACTCTGTTTAATATTTATGTTACCCCTCTTGCAGCTCTGATAAGATCATTCGGTTTTTCCTTGGTCTCATACGTGGACGACACGCAAATTGTTGTGTCTGTCACTAACAATCCCGAAGCTACGGCTGCCCAGTTTCATGACTGTATGGTTCATATTGGGAAATGGATGAGTAGTAACTGTCTAAAACTTAATTCCTCGAAGACAGAGGTCCTGCTGTTCGGTAATAATCCCTCTTTCTGGCCGATCAACTGGTGGTCCCAGGAACTGGGGGACTTACCTATCCCCAGTGACAGAGCAAAAAATCTTGGAGTAACCATTGACACCAAACTCTCCTTTGAAGGTCCAATAAATCATATCACCTCTGCTTGTTTCTTTTCTTAAAAACCTTAAGGAAAGTGTTGCCTGTTATTCCGGCCAGTTTGCAGAAAACGGTAGTTACTACTCTTATTCCATCTAAAGTAGACTACTGCAATGCGCTCTTCATCAATATTCAGAAACAATTTTTACATAAGCTACAAACTCTGCAGAATGCTGCAGCACGGCTGCTGTTGGGCATTCCAAAACATAAATCAATATCTCAAGCACTGATCCAACTACACTGGCTTCCTATACATAAACGGATTCAGTTTAAGGCACTCTGCATTGCCTTCAGAGCACTTCAAGGCACTGGCCCTGAGTATCTGAAACAGCGCTTTCAGCGCTACATCCCAGCACGCTCCCTGCGTTCATCCACCAGCGGAAATCTCGCAATCCCCAGATTTAAGAAAACCAACTGGGGAGGGAGAGGTTTCATTCTAAGCACTTCGAGGCTGTGGAACTCACTTCCAATAGAACTAAAATCTAAGACTATTCTATTGGAATTCAGGAAGAGCCTGAAGACCTGGCTCTTTAATAAATAACCTGATCGTTTTCCAGAGTCCTCATGCTGTCCGTTCCGCTTAGCACCTTGATACCTCCGGGTAATTGTTGCGCCTTAGAAATTCTATTTCATTAATTCATTAATTCATCAACTCAGCCTGCGAGTTTACCAGTTCTCACCAAGATGCTGTCAAACCCCATTCGGGTGGGGCCACAGTACAGACAGGGGCTGCTGGGTCCCAGCAATACAGGCTGAGTTTGTTTGCCACTGGGTTAAAGGGGTCTAGCCTACAATGGCTCTGCAACCTGGGCCAAGTGAAATCACCTTCTGAACTTGACTCGGTAATAGTGAGGACAGTTGAAGCTTCGCAGGGGGTAGTGTGGAGAGCAGATGCAAAGACCACAACAGCCACCCAACAGGTAGAATAACACAATTCACAGCCCAGTGTTTTTCTTTGATGGAAATAGAAAGTACTTCAAGCACACTGCAATGCTAAATGATATACGACAGGATGAGAGAGTAATACATGGTTATAATCAGTTGCATCTAACAGTGAAGCTATAGACCCCTTCTCTCTAGCGCCTCTATCTTCCAGCTGTGGTGAGTTTTTGTCTTTACAGTTCCCAATGCTATGTGGAGTAGGCAAGAATTAGGCATAGATGCAGATAACTCAAAGCAGTTTCATTCTCTAGCGGAAACCCTTAATTAAATATCTTTTTCAACCCTTGGTTTAAAAGTCTTAAGCAGTGAAGCATTCTTGCCCACATGTCACTCTCTGTCCCTGTATATAAGGGACCCATGTTTACCTGCTTATAGATGCATTGCAATTAAGGCTGTGTACCAGAAGTGGGACACACTCCAATTCTTGTGGCGTTGGTCGTTTCCTTGTGGAGGCCACAGCAGTAGTGTTGTTCCGGACAGGGTTTGCGGAGCAGAGTTCCTGTACAGGTCTGCACAGTCACACCAATCCTTGGCCGCAGCAACCCTTGTGGCTGGCTGAAGACACGGCCGGACTGGGAACCCAAAGCAGCCCTGGCAATTTTGATAGGACCAGCCCCGGGGGAAGGGGTGGAGTGTAAATGTGAAGCACTGCTGCTTTTGGCATTGGGGGCCGATATTGTAGAACCACTGCAAAACCAGCCCCCAGTAACAAAAAACGACCCCCACTGCTGCAAAACAGGCCCCACCCTTCCAGCCTCCCGGGAAAACTGCCGATGTCCGCTATGGCCAGTCTGGGCCTGGCAGCAGACTGGTGATCGAGCATAGCAGTTGCGGTCTCCAGGCTGAGACTGGCTTTCCGCTTCAGCAGTGAAGCAGCTTTCGATTTCCCGCTGGCAACACTAGTACCAATATCTCAAGCCCGCAGAAGTCTGCCAGGTGAAGCAAGCAGTGATGACTTTTATATGTTTTTGTGATTTTCATCTGCAATATTGCAATGTGATGTTTTGTTGTGCTCTAGTTGTTGTTTTGTGCCTTGTTGTGTTATCAAGACTGTCTTTAATGTTCATTCTATAACGCTGAACATAATTTTGGATTTTTGTCATTGGTTATTTTTATCTATGTTTGTTTGTATGCTGCTTAATCATGTACTTGATCAGATCGGATTGGAAGGATAGATAGATAGGTAGAGCAAGTATTTTGTTAAATAATGAGCATTATCATATACAAAATAATTATGTTCGCATGGTGGCTAATATTTGCCATTCTACGGCTGAGTTCAGACCCCCCATGAACACTATTAGCTTTCCAAATCCATTAGGGGCGTGGCCAGGGAGCATAACTGAAAAGAGGCGTCTCCACAAGAAATCCGGCCATGAATTCTGTGGCATCGGGTACCCAATGCTACTAAAAATAATCAGCTGGGTACCCGCTCGCTGCCCCAAGTAAGTGGGTCCTAACTGAAGTCTGAGAGCTCCGGTGCCTGCACGACTTCCGGCAAGGACGGAGGCGTGACCATGCTGACCTCGCTTGATGTGCTCCTTCCCGCTCTGCAGAGAGGCCGGGGCTCTGTGAGTTCAGTTGCAGGAAGAAAGTACTACCTGCGGAACCCACTATGCTCTTTGATTGCTTCGGAGCAGTGAGGAAAAACTTGCGGTGGGGCTGAGCAGCCTCGGCGACTTGGCGAAGGAGCGGCCTTCTGTGGGCACTGAAGGCCGAGATGCAGCCTTCGGGTTTGGCCGTTAAGTAATGGAGAACAAGAGTAGCTGTGCTGGTGCTTGAGGGCCACGCCTGCCGCAGACATCTAAGGTGCCTGGTAGGGCCGGAGTTAACAAGGGGGGCGCGGTGCACAGAAACGGGCACCTGCTACCGGGGGTGAGGAACTTGAGCGCTGCGGCCTCCCCACTCCCTCTGATCGGAGGACTGCTGGCGTAGTGCAAACACTAGCTGGCTCAGCAGCCAGACTGACCCTCAATCTGCCCAAACTGACCCACATCACTCAAATCCTGAAGAACCTCCACTGGCTCCCCATCCAGAAAAGGTGTCAATTCAATGTGCTGGCATACGCCTCCATGACCAAGGACCAGCTTACATGTACCCCCGACTGAACTTCCACCAACTACCCAGAAACCTCTGCTCTGCCTCCCTCGCTCTTGCACAGATCCAGTGCATGAGCAGATGTGCCCCTAGTTCCATTAGCCTTAGAAGCACCAACACCCTGCTTCTCATCCCCCCCAAAGAAACATAAACAAAAAGTCCTGGCTCGCTCCTTCTCTGGCAATGCCCCCAAAATGTGGAACTCCCTACCAGTAGATCTCATGACCAACCCCTCCTTCATGATCGTTAAGAGACAACTAAAGGATCTCCTCCTCAACTGGCACCTTAACCCTCTGGACAGTAAAGCATAGTGCTTATTGGCAATCTCCTATCTGCTCAATGTATAGATTGTTGTGTTTCTCTCTACACTAATCCGGATGCAACGCTCAACTCTATTATTTAGTTTTACTTATTGCTGTCTGATTTTATTGCCTGTGTCAATGTTGCAAAGCGCTCTGATACCCTCAGGTCTTGCCAGCGCTATATAAAACTCTCTAAATAAATTGCTAGACATTGCAGTTGTTCAGGAAGCCATTGTAAGAACATGTACTGGGCACTGGTCATTACGAGTTCCCCAGCTATATAATGGCTTTAATGAAAATAATGGTGTTCTCACCTCCTCCAGCAGAATGGCTAGCAATTTAGCATATCAAGGCCAGAGGTTCCAAAGCATCTGCTGCCTTTGACATGCAACCTTGGTTTCCCCCAGACATGGGGAACTCCACCCCCTGCAGGTGGGAAATTAGATATTCAGGAGGCATGTTTCACTCACAGGCTAGTCACATCCCTAAGGTGTGCTGCCTGAAGTGAACAGACAGAAAAGGGTTCCACCATCTTATTTTTGGTGAAAATAGAGACTTCTGAATCAGGGTTATGCCCACTCCCAACAAGAAGTGGTCATTTAGGGGGTGTAGTCAACCTAGAGATAAGTAACCCATTGGCTACTACCATATACTCCCCTAAACGCCCCTAAATTGAGTATTTAGGGGTACTCCCGACACAAGACAGACAGATCTGACTACCGGGGAACAGAAGGACAAAGAAGAGACAACACTGTAAGAACCAAGCACCTGCACAGAAGCTGGTGCCAAATCATGCCTTGTTGCTTGCTCCTTGAAGATTGCAAAGACCTGACTCGTCCTATGGCTGTGCATCCTCCCCAGCACTTGGAGGACTGTCTAGCACTTCGACAACCATCTAGCATCTCCCTTGGGTGGAGGAGCCACCCTCCGGCATCTGCAGGCACTGACCGCATCTCCCCGGTTCACAGTGTTGCTGGCCATAGGGCCAAGCGAGGGAGCAACACTTCAGGAGGAGGTTTTCATGGCTCTAGGAGGTCAGGCCCATCTCTCTTCTGAGTTTTGAGATGCTAGACCCTCCAGGAGCCCCCTGCCACAATACCCTGAGTACCAGGGCACTTGCACCAGTCAAGGCTTGTTCTTCATTCAGGCTATTACAACTGCCTTGGAAGCCTTCCTGTATGACAAGGGACTTCAGGACTGATAAGACCCATAACCAGAGTGGTCCTGCTGTCTAGTTTTTCCCCTCTCTACAAGTGTACCGACAACCGTGAGAGCCTCAAATTCAAGTGGCTAGCCAGCCAAACACCTCTGCACCCGAGCCCCATAAGCCCGGGTTCACGACTTCTGACTGCAACAGCCTTGGCCTAGGGGTCCCGACGGCTTGAGCACCCCTTAGGGTTCAGTCGGACTTGCCTCCAAGTCCCCCCAATACAGTCTTCTTGTTACAGGTCCCCTTCACTTTACCGGTGTAGCTTTAGAGGCTACCATCCTGAACAGCACCTCTGCACCTGGACACACCGGGGCAGATAAAGCAGAACTGGTGGTGGCACTTTAGGCCTTGGTCCCCTAGCACCTTAAGTCACAAAGGGCACCTCTGAACTCCGACTGCAAGTACCCTTTTGCTGCATGTATTTTTCCTCCCATAGGTTACAATTGTAGCACGGGGGGTCAGGCCTCAAAACCGTTATTTGAACTTTTTTCTATTTCCTTCTAACATCGATGTCTCCAAATGCACTAAAGTTATTCTAAGGATCTGGGTGTTGAAATTTATATAATAATCTACTTTATTTTTATAAATTGGTCTCAGATTTCTTCTTGAGTGTGTGTCTCATTTATTGACTGTGTATGTACACTCCCCTCTGATAACCCTAAGCTTCTCGACCACACTACCACAAATGGAGCACTTGAGATTATTAAAGTAAGCCCTGTAAACCAAATAAGGGTTGTCTGGTCTTTTTGCATGGTGTGTCCTTACATTGGCATGACTACATAAAAAAGACAGCTTCCTACAGCGACCAGCCATACCAGTCTGGAAAACTCAGAGCTGAGGTGTTATTGGGCCCAATTTTTGTGGCCATTGTCGAGTGACACTTTGACGCATTATTTTGATGAGAACGGGGGAAGTGCGGGTAGTAGGGCTATGGAATGAGAAGACCTGAAGGTGGTACTCCGCGGAGAGTGCATGAAAACCACATATGGGGTCAGGAAGCAGTTGGAGAACAGCCTGGATAGCCAGGAGGGTAAACTGAGTGCACTTGAAAAAGAGCTGCCGCAAAACCCGGGCAAAGTATGGCGGCAACATAAACAGGAACTCCTGGCATATTGGAGTAGATTGGACAAATATGTGTATCGGACCTATCGACAGAGGTTGCGTGCTGGGGGAGATAAAGCGGGAGCGCTGTTGGCTCAGTTGGTTAAACAAGAGAAGCGTTATCTATAAAAGATGTGAGCAGGAAAATGGTATGCACGCAACAGGCCATCAATGCCACGTTTGAGGTCCATCTCCGAAACATCTATAAGCTGAGGCCCGGTGATGTAGTGGGGGGAGGACGTCAATATCTGAGGGATGCGCTAATGAACAGATTGGAAGCAGAAGACAGGGACCACCTAGAGTCGAGAAGAGATAATAGCGGCAATACGCAGCCTCAAAACATCGAAGGCACCGGGAGGGCACGGGATACCAGCAGAGCTCTATCAGAGACACTCTGGAGTATTAGCAGACAAATTGCTGGAAGTCTACAATGAGGCCCTCAACAGGGGGCGTCTGACGGGCTCAATGCGAGAAACACTGGTGGTGATATTGCCGAAGCCTGGGTAAAGATCTGGCAGAGCCATCATCATATCGCCCATTAGCCATAATGAACATAGATGTAAAGATACTCAGTAGGGTGCTGGCAATGCGCATGTTGGGTCACCTTCCCTTGCTGATCCACTTGGACCAGTGTGGGTTTATCCCGAAATGAAAAACCCTTTGCAGTATCAGGTGACTGGCACATGTTTACCACATCCCGCATTTGGAGGGCGCCAATGCATAACAGGCGATCAATTCGGTGGACTGAATATTTATGGATGGTACTCAACAAAGTAGGGCTGGGTTGTAAATATATAGTCTGGGTGCGATTTTTGTTCATCAAACCGGGGCAGAGAGTCGGGAAGGGAGGGATGGTTTCTCAGAGGTTCGAGCTGCATAGGGGGATGAGACAGGGTTGCCCACTGTTGCCTCACATGTTCGTCCTCGCAATAGAGCCACTGGCGGGCAATCTTAGGAGGGTGATGGGACCCAGGGGTATAGAGGTGGGCGAGACACAGCATGCAATTTCAAAGTATGCTTTCCACACTTTGGTATATCTTAGGCAGCCACAGTAATCGGAGCCCATACTGATGGGGCAATGCGCGAATTTGGGAACATCTCAGGGCTCTGCATTAACCATGAGAAGTCCTCCCTCTTTCCACTGGGGGAGTTAAAGGGGAAAAGAATTGGTCCAACATCCATCAGCAGGCCTATCTTGGGAGACCGTAAGTGTGCGGTGTCTCGGAATTAGAGCTGTGCAGACGGAATCAGACTCAACATCCCTGTACATAGGGCGTGTTGTAGACAGCCTGGGTCCGACTATTCATTTTTGGAAGACATTGCCTTTGTCCTTGATGGGCAGAGTGGACCTGATTAAATTGGTGTTGCTGCTTCAATGCCTCTAAAATGTTGCAGGGCTCACTGTCGAGATCCCGCGGCGTTACTTAACTGAGATAAATTAATTCCCAATTGCTGTGTGCTGGGAAGCAGGCGAGGATTGAGCTTAGTACCCTCGAACAGACTTGGAAGAAGGGAGGTCTTGAGTTGCTGGATGTGGAGGCCTACTATATGGTGGCTCACTTACAACATGCAGTGCACTGGATGGATCCCGATGACAATTGGGAGAAGCAGCTACTGAGGGGCTCCTGGAACGCAAAGTTGCTCCCTATGTTGATGAAGGGTGCAAGGGTGCCAGCGGAGATGCCAAATGTGGTGAGAGGCAGTAAAAAGGGTGATAAAGAGGGCGCCATATGCGCCGGACATGCCCATTTGGGTGCTCCAGCCGTTTGTGAAATGGCTGTTGACATGACCGTGGAGAAGTGGAAGAGAGGATCCTGTAGCATCCTTGGAGACCTGTATACTGACGGACGATTCATGACGAGGCAGGGGGCGACGGAGACCTTTGAGCTGTGACAAGGACGGTACCTCCAGTATGCGAAGATTTCTGTAACAACGTGAGAATTGTGCCCAGTTTTCCGGAGGAGCCCCCTCACTCACAAACTCTGGGAGTACTTTTAGCTCTAGCGAGGGGTAGGAAGTTGATATTCCACCTATATAAGGCATTCCGGGATGATCGTACTGAGCCAGTACTGAAAGTACAGAAAAGATGGGCAGAAGCAATATCTGAACCAATTGCGGAAGCAGATTAGAACAAGGATCATGAGGGAGCGATGACCGTTTCCTCCAATGCGGGATTCAAGTGAATTCAATAAAACTACAACCATCGGGCATATCTTACCTCCAAGACACTACATATCATATATCTAGCAAGAGAGGTGAATTGTTCGTGTTGTGGTGAGGGAGAAGCAGATTTCTTACACATCGCTTGGTCCTGTAGATCTATGGGTTCTTACTGTCAGCAAATAGTGGAGAGGCTCAGTGGAGTCACTGGGTGGCGCATACAGCTTGATGTCAGGCAGTTGATGCTGGGGTTACTCCCAAAGGGGAAGAGATGTAGTACGAGGTTTATGCTCCTGGGGCTAGTACTGGCCAAGCAAAGGGTAGCCAGAAGGTGGATGGCGCATACTCCTCCCAGCGTAGTGGAGCGGCTTAGGTACGTATGGGAGTGGGCGGTGGCAGAGGAAATCCATATGAGACGGACCAGGCGCGATGATAAGGTGGAAGATGATTTGAAAGTGTGGGTGGCTGTGTTGGATGCACTAAGGGACAACCCTGCCCCCGGATTTGCAGCCCCCTTGAAGGCGTAGCAGTTAAATGACAGACTAAAATATCTAGAAAGCTCAAATACACACGAGGGAGGGATGGGCTGGGAGTACTGCTCGACTGAGCAGGTATAGTGACGATACCGGTTGCAAGGTTTCTTCAAACTTGCTGGGCGAAGGGTGAGCCCTCGATGTAGGACGGGGCCGCACACTGAGGAGTACCGAGCATTTTACTGGTACATAAAGGAGAGCAGTCGGGTGAGGAGAGTTGGGGGAGTTGTCATCACAATAGCTATAATATATGTATTGAACATGACAATGTGATAATGTATGTTGCGTAATATGTGATTGATGCTGTAAAATTCTCTTTCATATAGGTTGCGTGGTTTTTTCAATGTATGGAAGACCGCAGGGACATAAAGCAATAGATGATATTGGAAGTATTACAGCTACAGAAGTTCTTAATTGGGAAATTCAATCCATTCATCAAAAAGTTTTTGATGACTTTTTAAAAAAAAAATTAAGAGTTTTATATAGCGCGAACTAGACCCGAGACATCGGGTATCAGAGCGCTTTGCTTTACATGATTACCAGTTTCGTTACAAAAGGACACATTCATTTTTGTTAGGCACGGGGAGATTAAGTGATTTGCCCAGAATCACAGGATGTTGAGCGTCGTTGTCGAGACTCAAACCCGTTCCCCAGCTTCAAAGTCGCTCTAGCCGTGAGGCTACACCCTCTCCCTACTTTACATGTATCACATGCAGTGCAGCTTCTGCAGTGGAAATGCCCATCATCTGGAGGTAGGTTGAGACCAAGAAGGAGAGTATTCTTTGCCTGTTCAATGTATGCTCTAACCATTCTGTCCTTCAAATTCAAACTCCTTTTGAATGCAAACATAAGTTTCTCACGAAAGATGGAATCATCACTAACAGATTCCAATGTTTTTGGAATATTTTAAATTTGAATCTTCCCCATCGTCAATGACATGTGACCTCATCTTTGGAATGTTCACCATCATGATGAAGCCAAATGGAACATGCCTGCTGGTACTTGTAAATTCAGAATGATTAGGATTGCTGCCGCGAGTACCCCTGTGGTCCTGCGAACGGTCGGAGTTGCAAAGATCGTGAGGTTTGCATGAATGATGCGCTCTAAAAGTGAAAGAGCTCTGGATGTCTGAAGTGGCGGCCCTAGGAGCCCTTGACTTGTACGCGTGAGATGAAGGGCCTCCTGTGGGCAGTGAAAGTGGGTCCATATTAGGAGGACCAGCCTGAGTGTTAAGTACAGCAATAGAAAGCCTAGGAGAAGAGGATGGAACCTGTGAGGGTTGATGTGGTCCGGCTTTGGAGAGGGTGGCTAGCAATGGGGGGATAGAGAATATAGAGGCAGGAGACCTAGAGGGATTAAGGAGTAAGTCTTGAGGGGAAGTTGAGGGAAGAGCCCTGTTCCACGCAAGGCGCTGGTTCATAGTGGTGGTGAGGGATGAAATAAGCAACCTTAAAGAAGCCAATTCCTCCATCAAATCTAAGATGAGGGAAGTAAGGGTTGACTCACATTGAGTTACAGGATCTGTTGTGATGGACTGGAGGTTCTGACAGAGGTTGCTGCAAGGAAAGCCATTGTCAAAGGGGCCCTGGGTTGCAGTTGCATGGGAGACTGGAGTAATCTGTGGCCAGGGAACGGTTTGTGCACTGGTGTGGGATTCACGCCCTGCTGCCTGAGCCAGGTGAGCATTCCTGGTATCCTCTTTTGACTTGTGGCGAGAGGCTCAGCAGAGGGGCGGGGGGAGAAGGACTGAGAGAGAACACATAGCAGGTTTTAAAATCTGCTCACACTCTATCAGTAAGTTGTCAATCCTATCTTGGACGCAATTGCCCGAGCAGATTTGAGAGACTTCTTGGATTCCTCTGTTTTTACTATCCCATCCCCTCCCCCGTAGCCTTTCTTTTCCCCATGGAAGTGTGAAACGGTAACCAATGAATGGCAAATAAACAACTAAAACCACTTTATATACCCAGTCTCGGTAAAAAGCAGATGGTAGTTCATGCAAGGGCTGAGTGACAGGCAAGGTACCTTAGGAAGACGCTAGTGGGGGAGCCGAGCCCAGCCCAGCCCAGCCTCCTCCAGACTCCAACGGTTGTGGACGGCCCATCCTTGGCCCTGGCGTGGCCCGCACTACGGGACTGCAGCGTGTCTTTTATGCTGATGGAATCTGACGTGGGTGAGTTGCAGGAAGGGATTGTGGTAATTGCAGTCCCCAGCGACGACAGTGATGACCGCAGCGGCTCTCCCCCTGGTCGTGTCAGTGCCCTCAGTGATCCCAGCAGGTACAGGCAGAACAGGTTGCAACATTTCATCGTAAGGAATCCTCTCCCAAAACAATGGCCACGGTAGTCAGGCACCGTCATTTGTGACCTCCACTCTCTGACTCATCTCAAACTTCATTCTACTACTGTAATCTCCAAAATTACTCTTCCCTCCTGGCTCACCCCAAACCTCATTTTGCTACTTTGATCTCCCAAACAACCCTTTCTAAATTATTCCCTCATGTATCCTTCTTTGATTCATCCCAAACCTCATTTTACTACTATGATCTTCATAATACCTTTCTAGAGACTTTTCTCTCCTAAGCCTCCATCTCTCCTTTTACTCATCCCAAACCTCATCTTACTACTATGATCTCCCAAATAACACTTTCTAGACTCTTCCCTCTTTTATCCCTCAAGTATCCTATTCAATCCAACTAAAAGACTCACATGTACACCGCTCAAATTAACTAATTTTTCCCTATACTAAACCACCAATAATCCTTTTGGGTTCCGAAGTAGTGTGCTACTCGCCAAAAAGCACTTCAACGCCTCGTCAAGGGTAATAAACGCTATATAAATACAGTTACAATGTTTTCATCTGTAACTTTTTGTCAAGATGGCCGATTTACAAAAGCAATGTACCATTACGTTTGGTACACCCTTTAGGGTTTGTGGGTTCTCCAAGAACCCTAGGTACCCAGAGCCAACAACTGAGCTGCACCACACAATGGTTTTTCAATGTGTACCGAGTACAGACCAATTCATAATGGTGAAATATGTAGAGTGAAAAATGTATATCAAGTAAACCTATGTATTTCTGAAATTGGCCCAAGATATGGAGTTTAGGAGCAGTTGCTATTTGGTACCGCCTTGAATTTGTGGGTACCCGTTTGAGAATATGATTTAGAGGATATTTTTCAAATTGTCTTCTTTTTTACACACTGGCTTACATTTGGAAATCACAAATGCAGCAAAATCAATTGGTAATAACAAATATTCTATTATTTTATGTTCCCACTTGTCTTCCAATGAAAATGGTACCTTACTTGCGTGGGTAGGGGCTAGTGCCTGTGACGGGAAACAGTCCAAAACCCAACATGGACACATCACATTTTTCCACTGAAATATGACCCATTTATTGTAAAGTGGGTAGCTGTGGAGGTTGTGCCCTACCTCAGCTGGCATCTCGGGAAACATAGCATACCTGTACATTTTTTAAAACATCTAGGGGAATCCAGGATGAGGTGTCTTGCATGATTCTCACCAGGTTGTTTAACTCAGAATCCCTAGCAAACATTTAACTTTGATTGAAAAAACACATTTCCCTCACATTTTTGTGACGGAAAGTTCTGGAATCTGTGGGAAACCATAAACTTCTTTGCACCCAGCATTTCCCTAAATCTTCCCTTGCATAAGCCAAACTTTGACCCAAAAAAAACACATTTCCTTCACGTTTCGGGAGGGTGGGAGTGAGGGGATGGGGCAGATCAGGGGTAATTGCTCCCATCTGCCCCGAAAGACTGAAATATTTGAGGGGGTTAGAGGAGCAGAAGCCCTTGCCCAAGGGGCTGCTCCCCCTATCATTGGTGGTTAGTGGGTGGATCCATGCATGGGGATTGCTCTCCTGTGGCGATTCCCAAGTAGGGATCTATTGGGCAGAAGTACCACTGGAAAGGGGAGATTCTCCCCTTTCCAAGGATCCCTCTCCCAAAGGAATCAGTGCTCGGTGGTTGAGATATGCCCCGCCAAGCACTGATTAAGTGAAAGTAAAAAAAAAAAAGCCCATCAGCTTGCTTTACTTTGACTTTTACTGGAATGACGTCAGCACACACTCTCCCCGATGATCACTGCAGTAAAAAACACAAAAACACTCAGTCTCATGCGAGAAGCTCTGCACAAGAGGGGCCTTTATATACGTTCCCAGTGTCGGCCAATGGCTGACCCCCCCCACTGGGGAGGTTGTGCGGCCGCAGGCCATTGGCCTCACTTAAGAGGTTAAAAGTGTAATCTTGTGGTTGATTTGGACTTAAAGACTAAGGTGCTGATTTGAATCTTGGTGGGAAGGATACTACTTCGCAACGGTGACAGTGTATCCTTACCGCCAAGATGATGGTCCACCCGCCGAATTGAGCTGTGGGTGGACCATAGGTGTAACCATGGCAGAGACTACTTGTAGGAAGCTGGCTCTGTATATACTATACCAGAGTAAGGTATAGTGTGTGCACAGAGTCCAGTGGATCCCCAAAAGTATAGCAGAGGCTATAGTAGATAATACCTAGGCTATCTGGTTTTAGGTTTAAACCTATAATAACTGATAAAACCCCACTGAAAGGAAAATAGCCATCACCAGTGTAAACATATAAACACTGAAAAAACACCTTCGTGACCACAAACTAAGTGCCATTCAAATAAAGGAAAAGATGAGAGAGAAAGTCATTTTTATTTCTTCCTGAAGGGGCCAATACAATGTAACTTTGTTATACAAGGCAGCAGCAAGAAAGACTAGGCTAACATTATTCTGCTTGCGTGATGTTGTTTAGGGATGTCACCAAAATATTGTCTCTTCTTCCTTCTGCTTTTTCAGTTTGTGGTCTTTGGTCTAAAGATGCAGTATTTAGAAGCATGTTTTAGGTCCTATTTAGTTATTTTATAAACTGTAGAGAATCAGGAAATATAAAAATCATATTTGATATTTTGGCTACATTTGATTTCACTGATAGGTAAAATGGCTGGTTTCATTAGAATCTTTCCCAATATGTACCATCACATTTACCCACAGACAGAGAATCGGTTTAATCCTTTGATACATTAGCCCCCTTTTCTAGTGAGTCAGTATTGATTGCCAAACACTCTAGGCTTTGAACATTCAATGCAAGGTGTAGTGACAGGTATATGTGAAAAGAATGTTGTCACCAAGCATCTGAGATCGTGGTGAAAACATGACACCAGACGTTGGTAAACATGGAACACAGTGCCACTTGGAATGCTGCTGAAAAAAGTTCCTATCAAGTTCAATAAAGATTGGAGTGATATCATTTGTATTTGCAGTAATTCAGCTACGTATATGAAAAAGCTGTATGATGACCTGTCAAAGTCGATACCTGAGCTGAAGTGCTTCCCTGTACGAGATCCTTGTCACTTGCTAGATGGTATGCTGAAAGCATCTTTACAATCTTCAGAGTTAATGAAGAATGCTATTGACTTTGTAGTCCATTCTGGTGCACTGTTTCGTTATGCCCAGGAAGTAAAATGCAAATATTTCTCATTTTGTGCTTTGTGTGGCATCAAAGAAAGAGTCATCCTAACTGTGTCATATAGCCGGTGGATACCCAGTCCTAGAGACTGTGAATGTCATATTATCAATGTAGCGACCATTTACAGAATTTGTGCTTGGTGATGATGCCAAAGGCAAGAAATGTGATGATCTTTGGTCACATATTGATAGTGACATGAAAAAAGTACAGTCTACTGCATGCTTAGGTTTTAACAGGAAAGCATGACTGCTGTAGTGGACAATCAAAATACTAGAGTCTGAAAACACCCTTGTCTACCAAGTATCCAGCGTAATTGGTGTAGATGTGAAACATCTCCTTGAGAGTAGGCTGTGTGACACTTTTAGTGACTTTGGCACTGCAATATGCTCCATGTTAGAATTCTTGCCACTTGGCAAGCAAAGAAATGTTGAGAAGCAATTCAGGAAATTTTCATTTACAGTCTATGGGAAATGGCTTGCAATGATGCATAGAATGTCCCTTCACCAACCATGGCATTTGAAGTTAATGAAGCCTCACTGAGGTACTCTGCACAAGTTCTAGATCCCTTTCTTTTTTTTCCTCCAGACTTTGAAAAGTACTGCTTCATTTTTGATCGCTTCAATAACTGAGGGCATATGTGCCCAATTCAACGCATATGTTGCAGAACATGTCCTTGAGAATCACAATCTTCAGGTACACCAGTATTGGCAAGGAAAGCTATGTCATTGGCCAGAGTTAGCAAATTGTGGACTGGCTGTTTTGGCATTGCCCGTCTCAAGTGCAAATGGTAAGAGGGACTTTTTACAGATAAACGTTTACATTGGAAGGAAAGAGCGAGTGCACATGACCAAAGACTCACTAAAGAAGTATTATATGGTGTACTACAAAAGTTTGATTTGTAAAAATGTATTTGGACCTCTGTTAGAAATGGGATTTCTGGTTGGCTGGGGCATGCGCCTAAGCCAGGCAGAAGCCACCACTCTAGTCAGGGCAAGGGAGTTACACGCTGAAGATAACCCCTGCTCACCCCCTTGGTAGCTTAGCAGAGCAGTCAGGCTTATCCCAGAGGCAATGTGTAAAGCGTTTGCGCAACACACTCACACAACAATGACACACTAGGCACACCACAAAAGAAACTCCACACAAGGTTATATCAAAAATAGCCTTTGTATTACTCATAAAACACATTAGAACGTAATCACATATATACACTGTGCCACCTGGCACTTAGTATGACTTTTACAGGGATTTACATAAATCACTAGGCCAATCGAGCCACTGTCATTACATAAGTTAGCACAATCCAGTAGCTACTGGTAGGAACTGTACTTAGCATCACACATTAGGCATAAACATAATCAGCAGTGCCATGTAGCCAACTACCTGTAGAGTGCACATATTAGAATATCACCATTATGGTACATGGAGTGCCAACCTTGGCAATGTAACCCAACATACATGTGAGCATCAGGCATTAGGCATAGCTGCCATCTGGACTTTGCCTGGGTGTGCTGGCCGGAGACTGCTTCCTGCTTGGGGCCCCAGTGATTTCCCAGGGTTTTGTGGCTTGCCCTGTGTTATGTAAAAACAGCGGGTGGTGAGCGCTGTGGTTTTTCCCCTGTTACTTTAAAGCGCATGTGGAGCACTGATCAGGGAGACTCTGAGCTAGCACTCGCAGCGCCGCTCTTGCCTCGTGTGCTCCAGTGAAGAGAGGAGAGAGCTGAGGCAGGAAGAGCTCACCCTTTCCCCGTCGCCTTCTTGCTGTGTTTTTATCGGGACCGGTGGCCAGGGCTCTACTTCGTGGCCCCAGGCTGCCCACAGGCTCTCAAGCAACAAGAACACCTGGTGCGGCCGCTCATCAGGCAGCCAGCGCCACCAGAGAGGAATCCTGGTGTGAAGCAGTACAGGGCGTTCCCATTGAGACCGAGGCTCCGCCTGCACGCCCCAGCAGCAGAGGACCACGGAGGCTGTCGACATTGTGCAGAAGAGATCCTACCTCAGCGCAGCCCCGGTGGTGTGAGGACAGCGCATCATCAGGAAAGGATCTCCTGGGCAGGGCTCGGGCCTCTTCCGCAACAGAGTCCCGCACTCTCAGTGTCAGAGCGGGCCGGCCGTACAATTGTAGACGCTTCACCCGGATTGTGACGGTGAGGCTGCCCCTCGTGCGCATTTCACTACAGCCTTCCGTGCAGCCCCCTCATATACCCTGTACACACGCTATCTATACACATGCACTGTCAGTGCAGAAAGTAAACAATAATTAAAAGCAAAACATTTCATAAACACCGGAAAAACACTTTCTGTTGTTTTTAATGGCACAAAAATGTGTAACCACTGTTTTTTTAAGGTATTGAAAAAAACTGAAAAAATCCCTCCAGAATTTACCAAAAATAGAAACTGAAAACAGGAAAGCCTAATAATACCTTACTCTCTTTTGTGGTAGTGTGGTTGAGCCGTCAGCTTATCAGAGGGTAGTGCTAAGCATTTGTTTTACACACACAGACAATAAAGGATGTCACACACTCAAAGACTGAATCCAGACCAATTGTATAAAAAGTTACTTTTTAAATTTTATTACTAGAACCAAGATTTACTCAGTAGAAGGTAAGTGATGCTTTCAATACAATAATATTTTGCAAGATACAGTGTGTACTGGATTTGTAGAAGCATACAAGTTACTTTGCAGTAGGAAAAATGGGTTGTAAGCAATTCAAAATATTCGTAATTACTTAAGATTACTTTTTAGTTACTTTTCTACTTTTGCACAAAACAAACTAATGAAAGTTTGTGTATTGTAGCACATTAGCAAGCAGGTTAACTCATTTGAAGACTCTAAGTTATATGTTGCAGTACAAGACAGGATCAACAATTTTCAGAAAAAAACCCACCATGCAATCCTATGGAGAAAAACAAAGTGTTAGGTTTGCAGCTAGGTAAACGGTTTTGGTAATTGAGTTTTGGGGGTAGAACCAAGGTTCCTCAAGGTTTAGTTCAGCACTCGAGGTGCACTGCCAGTGGCACTAAGGTGGCCGGGAGCAGAGTGCAAGGGTACCAAGGTTTGCCAGTGGGGCTAAGGGACACCTCAGTTGGTGGCTGCTCACGGGCAGGCCACGTGGTATTGGGAGGCAAGGTCCTGGGGTTAAGGTAAGGGCAAAGGGGGTCCCAAGTTAGCACCAACAGCGCACTACCAGCGGCACAGGGGCGGCCGGGTGCAGGGTGCTTAGATGCAGTCTGGAGCCCAATACAATCCTATGGGGGTTGTTGTCTTTGGATTTCGGCTGCAGACTCGGTCCAGGAAGGCTTCTGGGAGGAAACAACAGCTGGGTAGGAAAGAAGGGGTGTCCATCAATGTCAGGACACTTCAGGATCGGGTCACTAAGACACAGGGTTGGAGACTGCAAGGGTACCTTTCGACGTTGGGAATCCACTTACCGGTCCGGTCGCGGTATCGCCGTGAAGAGGCTGCAGGCGTCGACACAGGACCTTAGAGATGACACTCCTTGATGGTTTGGAGGTCAGAACTGTTGGGGGACCACTTCTGGACTGGTGGGCCCTAGGGACACGGGTCATGGACTACGGGTGCAGAGGTAAGTCCTGAAGCAGGGTTTCTTGGTCCCGCAGATGCCAAATCTTCTTTTGTGGACAGGGCTGCTGTCCTCGGGAGTCTTGAGTCTTTATTGAAGTGGGGATCAGTCCTCACCAAATCTGGAGGTTGCTGATCCTTTTTGGAACTGTCGTTTTCTTCGGAGCTGCAGGCAGGCCGTTAGGGCTGGGGCCAAGTCAGTTGGGCCTGGAGTCTTCACTGCTGCGACCTCTTCGAGATTCCAATCTTCTTAGGTCGTCAAAAACGGAATTCTCGGTTCAGGGTTGCCCCTAAATACTGTATTTAGGGGGCGTTTTAAGGGTCTTGAGGTAGTAGCCAATTGGCTACTGTCCTTAGGGTGACTACACCCTTAGGGTGCTAATCCCACGTGGGGGCACAATCCCTAACCCTGATTGGAGGGTGCCTGCCATCTGCAAGATGGCAGGCACTGAAGAGTGGGCTTCACCTCGCCTCCCCCACCTGAGGGGTGGGGTTGGCAGAGGTGAACACACCTTCTGGGCTGGTCTTTTTTCCGCTTGTCTTCCTGACGAAAAGGGAGTGAGACAGGAAGGGAGCCGGATCCTGATAGCAGGAGAGGCTGGGGGTCGCGTTACAAAGGCGGCTCCGCTGCCACAGATGGCTCTTCCTGAACTGGGGGAGGTGTGAACACCTCCGCACAGAAAAGGCTTTGTTTCTGGGCCCAGGGAGCGACGGCTCTCACCCCAGGGGTCCAGAAACTTGTCTTGTGGTGGCAGGCTGGTGTTCACCAGTCAGAAACCCACCATCGGTTGGTTTGGTTCAGGGGTCCCCTCTAGAAGGGACCCCTGAGTGCATGGAATAATAAATCTGGCCCTGGAGTCAGTGCAGGTTTATTATTCTGAGATGTTTGATACCAAACATCCCAGGGTTCAGTAAAGCCATTATGGTGCGAGGAAACTCGTAATGGCCAGTTTCTAGACCCAATACTCAGGATGGCTTTACTAGGTACCTATAATATCTAAGAATGGCCTTAGATATTATAGGGACCTGCTTGCTCTTGCAGATAGGTCCTCAGATGAGGTATAGTGCACCCTGCCCTAAGGGTGACTTACCTAGGCCTCAAGCAGTGCTGGGCAGGCATGGCACCCAGGGAAGGGTGCCATGTCGACTTCACTTTCAGCTGCACCAAAATACGCAGGCTGCAATTGCAGTGGTGCATGATTGTGGTGAGAGGTCTTTGAGGGTGGCATACTACATGCTGCAGCCCTCAGAGGCCATTCCCTGGCTACCATAGGTACTCCTTACAAGGGACTTACAGGTAGGCCAGAGTTGTGCCAATTGTGGAAACAATGGTACAGGTTAGGGAAAGAACACAGGCCCTGGGTATCTGATTGGCAGGGACCCAGGGCACACTCAAAGTGCATCAGAAATCAGGCAAAAAGTGGGGGGTTACCGCAACAGAAACCCACATTCCTACACTACTGATCTTTAGGTCTGTCCATCTAATTTAGATGGGCGTACAAAGAGGTCAGATTTGACTATTCGTCACTGCATTTGGCTTGGGATTAGTCTTCCTGAGCACTGCTATTTAGTAGATGGGTCTGCAGTCTCTGTTCAATGTGAAGTTTTCTGCCAGGAATTTACAGGTAGGGCCAGTTTTCACTGACAAACCTGACCAAATAAAGATGCCTGGTTGGATTTGTTTTGCCATCTACTGTAGAAAATATGAATTATAAAGATTAAGCAAAAGTGTGTGCACTGAATAGGATTATGTTCCAGTCATAGTTGCGGCCTGGACTCTTAAGGAATTGTTATGTTTCATAGGGTAACCCAATATAGGCCTGAGTATTCTCCTAACCTTTCACCTACATTTACCGTACCATTACACTACACGAGGGGTTTTGGTATTGACCTTTTACCTAGTTAAGCACTGCATAAAATGTGGTGTGGTTTCCCCCAAAAACTAGCCGCATTAATTATGCATGAAGATTCCCAGAATCACAGCAGGATTACCATCCTCTGCATAAAAACTATGTATAAGGGTCATCCCTTCCGTCATCCACGACCGACATGACACAGCAAGGTAAAATCCCGTGAGGGTATCTTTTCGGTATATATACTCACCACATCTTTGCCCAGGCAAGTAAAGGAGAAAGACTTCCATGCTGACACAATGACGCGAGACGCTGAGGTTCCTGTACAAAGACACTCCAGCTCGCAGTGGTCTGACATCCCTCGCAGGGTGTCCATCTCGAGACCAAGACGGGGTCCCACAGTCTCTCACTTCAGGTAATGGGGTTGGCTTCAGCCTAGGGGGATTCTTGGCTCTACACCTACATACATGCTAGGTACATTTAGATACATCTAGTTAGGGTTGCATCGTAGGAGTACGCATTATTATTGTCATGTATTTATATGCTTGCATATATTCATTGTTCTTAGCATTATGGTAGGAATCTACCATCCTTTTACTCTGTTGGTGCTAATAATCATTTAGATCTGTTTCTGTCTAATGGTTGTTTCAGCACACCTATTTTACACTAGAATGACACTGATTCAATAAATGCTAATTGAAAACGTCCCCACCGTTTATTCTGTGTATTTCTCTGAGCCAAAGTGAGCATGAGTGGCTGAGCGAAAAGTACTGTACTATTTCCACGATCCCTGATAGGACAGAGTTGTCATGTTCAATAGTTGCCAGGAACTATTCTCTCCTTGGTAAGAGGGGGTATATAGTGGCACTGTGAGCTAGCTGGTATACAGGCGACCATACCCGGTGTGGGTGTCTGGAATCAGTCTGGACACCAATCCCACAGTATATGTTGTCTAAACGTGCAGATCCTATATAGGTTTATAGGAACTACACGACATGGCACCCAACGTTGGTTTGGTACTTATTTAACAGTCAAATCCGAGTAGTTCAGTCGTGCTTTTCTCAGAGACCCCTACTCCGTTATTACAGAGATGTCTGGAGTGGGAGGGAAAAATCCGCCACAGCTGAGTAGGCATATCCTATGTATTGGCTGGCGGTTTCCGGTCCAGGGAAGACATGGCTTGGCAGTTCGGGTTGGACTGTTCCAATGAGGCACAGGGTCAAGACTGATTTGCATATAGCTGTGTCTGACCTGGGGTGGCGAAGTGAGCTAAAGAACGATGATGGATTCAACCCAGATCTGTGACTGGGGGCGAGTGTCTGAAAAGTTTCAGCGCTCCGTCCATCTCCTTGTGTTTGCTTTGTTCGCCCTAAGTTGGCAGGGTATGCCCGGACGTGGGTCCCTTGCTCACTTTGCCACTGGATTAAAGCTAGCCTGGCTGATAAGGGCTGTTAGCCCGAAACCGGTCCCAGGATGCTTGTTTCCGGTCCAGAGAAGACATGGCTTGGCAGTTCGGGCTGGACTGTTCCCATGAGGCACAGGGTCAAGACTGATTTGCATATAGCTGTGTCTGAACTGGGGTGGCGAAGTGAGCTAAAGAACGATGATAGATTCAACCCAGATCTGTGACTTGGGGTGAGTGTCTGAAAAGTTTCAGCGCTCCATCCTTCATCTCCTTGTGTTTGCTTTGTTCGTCCTAAGTTGGCAAGGCATGCCCAGACGTGGGTCCCTTGCTCACTTTGCCACTGGATTCAAGCTAGCCTGGCTGATGAGGGCTGTTAGCCCGAAACCGGTCCCAGGATGCTTGTTTCCAGTCCAGGGAAGACATGGCTTGGCAGTTCGGGCTGGAGTGTTCCCATGAGGCACAGGCTCAAGACTGATTTGCATATGGCTGGGTTCAAACTGGAATGGCATGGTGAGCAAAAAACGATGGATTTAGGCCCAGATCTCTGTACTGGGGTGAATGTATGACATTGTTCTGCATTCTGTCCATCAACTGTTGTTTTTGCATTTGTCACCCCGAGTGGGACGGGTATGCCCAGACGTGGGTCCCGTGCTCTCAATGCCACTGGAATCAAGCTATCCTGGCTGAAGAGGGGTGAAACCCCGAAACCGGTCCTAGGATGCTTGTTTCCAGTCCAGGGAGGACCTGGCTTGGCAGTTCGGGCTGGACTGTTCCCATGAGGCACAGGGTCAAGACTGATTTGCATATGGCTGGGTTCAAACTGGAATGGCATGGTGAGCAAAAAAACAATGGATTTAGGCCCAGATCTCTGTACTGGGGTGAATGTATGACATTGTTCTGCATTCTGTCCATCAACTGTTGTTTTTGCATTCGTCACCCCGAGTGGGACGGGTATGCCCAGACGTGGGTCCCGTGCTCTCCATGCCACTGGAATCAAGCTATCCTGGCTGAAGAGGGTGAAACCCCGAAACCGGTCCTAGAATGCTTGTTTCCAGTCCAGGGAGGACCTGGCTTGGCAGTTCGGGCAGGACTGTTCCCATGAGGCACAGGGTCAAGACTGATTTGCATATGGCTGGGTTCAAACTGGAATGGCATGGTGAGCAAAAAAACAATGGATTTAGGCCCAGATCTCTGTACTGGGGTGAATGTATGACATTGTTCTGCATTCTGTCCATCAACTGTTGTTTTTGCCTTTGTCACCCAGAGTGGGACGGGTATGCCCAGACGTGGGTCCCGTGCTCTCCATGCCACTGGAATCAAGCTATCCTGGCTGAAGAGGGGTGAAACCCCGAAACCGGTCCTAGAATGCTTGTTTCCAGTCCAGGGAGGACCTGGCTTGGCAGTTCGGGCTGGACTGTTCCCATGAGGCACAGGGTCAAGACTGATTTGCATATGGCTGGGTTCAAACTGGAATGGCATGGAGAGCAAAAAAACGATGGATTTAGGCCAAGATCTCTGTACTGGGGTGAATGTATGACATTGTTCTGCATTCTGTCCATCAACTGTTGTTTTTGCATTTGTCACCCCGAGTGGGACGGGTATGCCCAGACGTGGGTCCCGTGCTCTCCATGCCACTGGAATCAAGCTATCCTGGTTGAAGAGGGGTGAAACCCCGAAACCGGTCCTAGGATGCTTGTTTCCAGTCCAGGGAGGACCTGGCTTGGCAGTTCGGGCTGGACTGTTCCCATGAGGCACAGGGTCAAGACTGATTTGCATATGGCTGGGTTCAAACTGGAATGGCACGGTGAGCAAAAAAACGATGGATTTAGGCCCAGATCTCTGTACCGGGGTGAATGTATGACATTGTTCTGCATTCTGTCCATCAAATGTTGTTTTTACTTTAAAACTAGCAGACTACGGAGTCACAGCTAGGGGTGGGACAGCAACATTCGTGATTGAGGCGCACAAATCATATAGAACTGAGGTATTCTATTCATGGGTTAAATTCCCACAAGCAGATGCACGCACGAATACATCTCATTCTTACACTGAAGATGAAACACCAGAGGAATACTGTCCATATGAGGACATTGAAATTCCGCTCACCTACCAGGTGCACAAACTGGTTTAAAGGCGCCCTCCCACACACAAAAGATAAAGTAAGACTCTGTTCGCTCGGCAGAGACGGAGCGACTTGGCCGGTCCTAGCGGCTTACACACCGCATCTAGACAAAGAAATAACAAAAATTTACAGAAACCTGGCAGTTCGTGATGAGAACACTCACACTTCAGCCAACAAGGGCTACACCAGCAGGACAGATTCAGGGATCTACAACTAATTTAACTCTACAAACAATACACGCAGTTAAGGGTAAAATGCCCACTAAACGTGAGCAAATGCCATTCTGGATAGCTCAGAAAATAACAGCTACAGGCAGTATTTCCACACACAAGCCCTCAAGAAGAGCACAGAATGCTGACAATCTGCTTGCCAATGGGGATAGCTCCCCAGATAGAGGATTGTACCTTTTGGGGTACAGTTTTCGCTGCCATATATACCAGAACTCACGGTATCCTTTCAATAGCAGTAATAACAGATGTATTAAGACAAATACAGAATGAGTATGGAGCAGAACCTGCTCTGAACTTAGGGATGAAATTGTTAGGAAATTTTGCCCAGGTATCAACTATTATATTAGCAAACATAAAGGGGGAAGCAGCAGCAGCAGTGGCAATACGCCAACGCCTGAGGGATTTCACTCCTTTACAACAGGAGCGTGAATTACCTAAATGTATCGAAGATACCTATGCTCAATTACGTAGAGATAGTTTGGGAGATAGAGCAACAAAACCTCAACTCATGGGTGGTCCTGAAAAAGACAACACTAAGCAAGCACCCGATTCTTCCAAGAAGAAATGGGATAATAAAAAACAAAAGAATAGAGAGAATAGATCACAATCCAAGGGTGGGTCTCCTCAACAGGAGCCCTCCGAAATTAAGTACAACCTTAGGAATAGGGATAACATTAAAAAACCTGACAGGTAATAGGATACTGATACAAGTTCCTCTCGTTCCATCAAAAAACTCAGAGAGGGAAGGCCAGTCAGAACACAGACAAGAACGGACAAAGTCCAGAGACACACAGCGTACTTCGGACTATAATATCAAAAAAGAAGATGCACAAAAATCAAAACCTCAATTTAAAAAGAAGAAGGCAGCAGGTCTTAAAATTAGACATGCCCAGAATTCTGAGGACTCAACTTCTGAATGGGGAATGGGCTCTGACGATGCTAGACAGCGCAGCAGAAGTAACAATAGCTTGCCAGAACCTGATGGAATTTCTGGTGACAGCGGAGTTGAATGAGCACATCATGGTGGAAACACCTGATACAAGGGTAAGTGTCCCACATCGGTTACATGAGATAAGACTCCAAATGGAGGGGGATAAATCCAGAAAAATTAAAGGTCTCTTTTGGGAGAACCTGACTTTTGGCTAGGACATCCTTTTGGCTGAAAAAGATTGGCCACCTGAGATTGTTATGGAGTGCCCATAGGGAGAAACGGTAATTTTACCGGCTTTTTCCGACCTCGTTCCAATATACTTAAAACATACATATGCGCAGGAGTGGGCAGTAGCACTTGCTCCAGCATTATATCACAACCATGTAGGGTGGGATGCTCAGTCACCTCACCATGTAATCACAGTAAAAACTACTCCAACTCCACAGAGACAATACCCTATTAAACAAGAAGTGAAAAATCAAGTCAGGGAGATCTTAGATCAACTTGAATACCAAGGTGTAATAGAAAATTGCACCTCTTCAATGAATAATCCTTTGTTTCCCATAATAAAACCTGGTAATTCATATCGTCTAGTTTTAGACTATAGACATCTGAACACATGCACAAAAACATTTGCAGTACAGAACGCACACAGTAACGCATTAATAAATAACATTGTGTGGAAAAAATACAAAACACTGGATATTTCAAATTGATTTTTCTGCCAAAATATAGCGCCGGAAAGCAGATTTTTGACAGCATTCTCAGCGTCAATTCTGTTGACTCGCCCAAGGGTATAAGAATAGCCCCGGGTTGTTCTCAGCTAGGGTAACTGAGTTACTTAAAAATTTGGATGAGGAGGCATTGCCCTATGTAGATGATATTTATCTAACGGATGATGATTTAAAGGATCATTTGACCAGGGTGAGCAACATAATTTTGGGGGTCGCCTCTGAGGGCTACAAATTCAATAAAAAAAAAAGAAAAATCGGAAATATAGTGTCCTTGGACGCTAAGATGGCATTCGATATGATTGAATGGCCCTTTTTGTTTGCGGTGCTGGAGAGATATGGGTTCGGCGCTCGATTTATATCCTGGGTGCGCCTACTTTACGGAGGCCGGTCAGCCGTTTTTGAGCTGGGTAAGGGTACGCGACAGGGATGCCCCCTGTCGCCTCTTCTTTTCACCCTAGCCTTAGAACCCCTGGCCATATGGATTAGAGGTGACCTGATTCGCGGTCTGAATTGGTCACCAGATTGGACAGACAGAATTTCCCTCTATGCCGATGATATTCTACTTTACTTGGCCCGACCCCGGTCTTCAATCCACAGAGTGCTACACATTTTCGCCCTCTTCCAACAATATTCCGGCTATACGATCAACTGGGATAAATCTCTGGTTTATGTCTTGAGCGGTGAGCCACCGATCCTCCCATTGGGTTGTCCCGCCCAGATCGGTATTTGGGTATATATATCACCAAAGATGAAGGTGTTTTCCACCGTCAAAACGTAATCCCTCCGCTCCAGCGGTTCCGTGCCGATGTGCAACACTGGAGATCTTTACCCCTCACACTCCTGGGCAGAGCTGCTCTTTATAAAATGATGGCACTTCCCCGCTTTCTTTATGCATTGCAGAATACGCCTTTTTTTGGTGTCTTCCCAATACTTTCTCTCTATTGATTCCGAGGTACGCTCCTTATTATGGAATAATGGTACACCCAGAATCGCCCTCGTCAAGCTCACTAAAAGCTGGTATGATGGGAGCATAGCCCTGCCTGCCATTAAATATTATTGTTGGTCCTCGCAACTGGTGGTACTCAACCACTGGATGCATCGGCCCATCGCGGATCCGGCGTACACAATGGACAGGTATAATATGTCTTCGGGTAACTTTCTCAGGGCTTTGTATGGCGGGAAAAAATATGCACCTAAGTACACTCCGACCTCTACTACGGTTTCTTTATGGTACTCGGCCACTGCGGCGTTGGGATGGAAAGGTAAGATTACTAAGGCCACCCCGCTGCTTGAGTCTCTTCAGCTAGGCATGCTCTCGAGGTTCCCAGGGTTTGACAAATGGGACTTAATTGGCCTCTCGACGGTGGGTGACCTTTGGACTAGGGGGGCGGGGGGGGGGGGAGTTGTTCCGTTTAGTGATTTTCAACAGCAATACCATCTTCAGGCGGGGGAAACTTTCCGGTACCTTCAGGTACGTAATGTATTGCAAAAGGCGATACCTAGAGGCTCCGACCTGCCAGTTTCCTCACCATTAGAAGATAGATTATTGGATGATTACCTCCCAGAACGAGCGATTTCCCTGACATACCGTAAGATTCTTAATAATATGCCTGACTCTATGTGTAAATTATGGGCAAAATGGAATGATGAAGTGGGAGAGCTTGATGACGTGGAGGGAGGCCTTGGCATCACCCCAGGAGGTGGCGATCCGCTCTCGTTTTAAATTGATACAACTTAAACTGCTTCATAGGGCATACACCACCAGTTCGGCACTCGTTAAGATGGGTCTCTTGTCCTCTCCAGATTGTCCCCGGGGCTGCGGACAGCTAGGTACTTTCCTACACCAATGGTGGGACTGCCCGACCTTCAGATCTACTGGGGAAGAGTGGTTTCCGCCATGTCTCAAATATGCCATAAACCAATTGATGTATCCCCACGTCTCTGTCTTTTGAATGATTGGGAAGCCACTGACCTAACCAGGTTTGAACGTTTCTGGGTCACACTGGGATGTATGTTCGCCAAACGCAATATTGCTAAAATCTGGAAGGGGGGGGGTTGCACTCAGACACGAGGATTGGGTATCGGACATGGACTGGTGCATGCAAGCGGAGAGGGCAGTGTATGAAAGCAGAGGTTGCCCGAGTAAATGGACCAAAGTGTGGGCCCCTGGAATGAAAGTAGAGGTTTTATCTGTACCCCCACTTGATGAGATGATTGATGTTGTTGACAACGTAACACCATAGGCTGGCTGTCGCAGGGATTGATGATATCATTGTGTTTTCCTTTGACCCAATGTATTCTTTGATTCATTCATATATCCTGCTGTCCTCAGGAATTGTATTTTGTTTTGCAACTGCACCAGTATTGTTTTTATTTGATTTATGTTTATTTTCAATAAACAGAGTTATAAAAAAATAAAAAAATAAAAAAATCGGAAATAGCTCACCTCAATGTCCTATTTTTGGGATATGAGCTTTCAAGTGAAGGGAAAAGCCTAGCAGCTAACTTTTTAGAAAAGTGTGCGCTGCTCCAACCTCCAAAATCGTTGAAAAACTTACAATCCATATTAGGATTCCTACATTTTGGCATAACATACATTTTGGATTAAGCAGAAAAAGTAAAACCTTTCTCGATTTAATCAGACCTGATTTTTCAATTAGACATTGGACTCAGGAACACACAGATATACTTCGTTCCTTAAAAGCTGACATGATAGCTTCAAAACACCCACACAAGTGTAAATACCACAAATTTGGTGATCCGTGTAATCGCGGGTCAATCAGGGTACACTTACCTAACCTTCAATGAAGGCGAAACAGTACCAATAGCATACAAATCATACTTGTACACAAACACTGAAATGCGTTTTGCTTCTACAAAAAAAATTCCGACAGCAGTACAAACCTCTGTAGTGAGAGAAAGAGCACTGGCTCAGGGAAAAACAAATAATTGTCGTAACTCCAGTACCGGCCTTAGAGGCCGTTACAAAGGCAAACGTTCCAAATGCTAAAGCTTTACATCCGAGATGGATACAATGGGCTAATTCTCTCACTGCAACAGACGTAGACTACAAATTAAAATCTACATTAAAAACGCAAGCATTTCTGCACTACGAACAAGAATATCCTCTCCCAAACGAAATAATGCCTCTAGATAAGTATAAATACATCATTTACACTGATGGTTCTGCTCAGCGTGCCATAGGTAGTAAACAGCATCACAGCGCAGCTTGTGCGATTGAGAAAAGACGTATGCAGGACGGCAAATTCCATCCTAGCAGTACGCAGACGCAGTCTCAAGGAGATTGCACGGCACAGCTGGCAGAATTAAAAGCCCTAATTGCTGGCCCTAATACAAACGGATCGGGAATTCCCCACACTTATAGTGTGCAATTCGTTTTACTGTGTCCAGTCTTTCAATAAATATCTTCACTATTGGGTTCAGAATGGGTTTAAAGACTCAAAGGTTGCACAATAAAGCATAAAATGCTTTGGGAACAGGTGGCAGAGTTGAAAAAAGACTTGCCAAGAGCTCAAGTGATACACACGATGAGTCACCAACGTGATGGCGTTCACGTTGAAGGTAATTCATTGGCTGATGAAGCCGCAAAAGGGGCATTGCGAACTGCTGCCATACCTGCAATCACTCGTTCAAGCACGAGAATAGACGGACAGATAAGGGTAGCTGTCATTGCTTCACGCAAAAACAGCAAATCCTTGCTGAAAGGTTTTCCACTCAAGTCCTCCTACAAGTTAGATGCCAAAAATATTCCATATGTTCAAATTCCAGGAGTGGGGGATAGAGTAATACCAAACATGGATCGCAGATTAGGTTTCATTCTAGCTGCACACGAGGGTCTGGGCTCTGCACACACAGGGGTTACTGCAACTGTTTCATTACTAAAACAACGCTATTGGTGACCAGGTCTAACCAAACAGACGAAAGCGTTTGTACTTAAGTGCGACATCTGTCAGCAGATAAAGGGTTCGACGGTAGCACGCCCACCACAAACACCATTACTGATATCAGACAGACCTCTCGCCTGTGTCTATTTGGACCACTGCGGCCCCTTACAATTTGATGGGGCTTACAAGTACATCTTGGTGGGAGTGGATTCATGTTCTAGATTCCTGTGGGTATGGCCTCAGCGCTTGGCTGACGCTCAAACTGTTATAAAATATTTGGGAGTCTTCATAGGGACATACGCAGTTGGCACATTACATTCTGACCATGGCCCAGCCTTTAGCTCTAGGGCTTACAAGGAAGCCATTGGAAGTCTGGGTGTTGCATTGCGGTACTCCTCTACGTACCAGCCTGAGGGAAGTTCAGTCATGGAGAGGAAAAACCGGGACTTAAACAATCTTTAACAGCAAGGGTATTAGCTTCGGGTGGTAGTTTGGTCAATCACCTATACGGGGTCCAGAGGGCACTGAATAAGATGCCAAGAAGTTCCCTAGAGGTCCTATTTGGGACAAGAATGTGGGTACCTGATCTCAATTGTGAAAGCACAGTGGCGGATGAAAAACCTTTTGATATCGATAAACGTTTGGCTGTTTTACAGGATCTTAATGAATTCCGGGCACTACAAACCAACGTGCAAGTAAAACGCACCGCCAGTGGGTAAGTGAAATCAGTAACGGCATGACCTGCCTGGATCCCAAAAGTCAGGGATCTGGTCAGAGAAAAGATTGTGGACCAAAAAGAATTTGGGCCATCAGACAGAAAGCCTATACCTGTCCTCGCTGTTGAAGGAACAAGAACAGTACTTCTTCCGCCTCTTGCTGGCAAAAAAGAGAAGAGATTCGTCTCAATTGATCTGATCAAACCACACTATGTGGCCGATCCTGAATAGCAGGCCACGTGGGCTCCTGGGTAGCCGCCGCTCTTCTCTCGCTACCATACAGGAAGTTCAGACAGAAAGACTTATAACGTTCGAAGAGTCTACAATTCGAAGTAATGGAGTTACCAACAATGAAATGGAACTCGTACCTATTGAAACTGAACATTAAAATACAAGTGAAACTCAAATATCTGAAAGAGACTATTAGTTATAGATTCCTTACCTTAGTATTAACCCCAGGCGTCAGACTGGATCCGGAGAATTTTTCTTCAGCACTACCCCTGCGCGTCGGTAGGTGGCGTCTGTCGACACCGCGTTCGTCGTTGGCGTCGTGATCGCCGGAATGACGTCGCGGTATCTACTTAGACGCCGCCCCAGCGCGCTGACGTCAGTTCTTTCTTTTTTTGCGCCAGCTAGCGCAGATCCGGAGAGAGCGGTACCTCTAGTCACTTTTTGACTGAAATTTTTCGACTTTTGTCGACATCTTTTTCGAGTCGTTCTACTCCTGGTGCACAGGGATGTCACATCGGTGGACCGGCTTAAAACCTTGTGGCTCGCGTCACAAATTGATGTCAGTTACGGATCCGCACCTTGTGTGCCTGTGGTGCTTGGAGCGCGACCACGACCCAAAGTCGTGCTCAGACTGTCGGGCCATGAATCCGAAGTCTTTGCGGGAGCGGTCCCGAAAGCTCCTGGAGGCCCAGCAGTCAGCTCCGTGCCGGTTGAGAGGGAGGTCGCGGGACCGGTCGTGGAATCAGCACCAACACTCCTCTTCAAAGTCTTCGTCTTTGGGTAAGTCGAAGCACAAAAAGAAGGCGAAGAAGCACCGTCGCTCTTAGCATTCTCCCCGTCCATCGGCCGACACGACGCAGGGTGCGGAAGGTCATCGTCCTTTGGCTCCGCCCGTGGAGCCTACTGGGTCGGCTCCGAGCTTCCCTCCCTTTCCGGGAGCCGGAGCGACCTATGCATAACTTAGTAGTTTTTGCGAAGCCCTCGACTCCATCTTTGGGCAGCCCGACTCTGCCGGCACGCCTTCGGGCCCTGCGAACTTGGCTGGGGGTTCTAGGCCTTCGATGCGGCGGCTTCGGCCCCGGCGCCGCAGGGCCCACAGGGATCCAGGCCTGGATCAGCGCTGGTTAACCTTACGATACCTCCTCTGGCGCCGAATCCATTGGCGACACCTCCGCCCCCTCCGACGCCGGTTGTGTCCCCAGCTGGGGTCGACCCCGGTCTCTCCCTTGACATGGACACGGAGCCAGACCGGCATCGACCGACGCTGGTACCAGCACTTTTGTACCTCTGTTCTACCTTGGTATTCCCTATCGCCCTGAGTGGCAACCAGAGGAGGGTGAGGAGGACTGGGAGGGGTCTGTGGACCCTTTGGCAGACCAGTTGGACGAACCGGAATGGAGAGAGAAGTTGGGTGAGGCCAGTGGTCTGGACACTTCTCCAGACCTTGGCATGCTTTCTCCCCCTACTGTGGTGTTGCGTAGGGTGGCTGAGGCCTTGAACCTTGAGCTTCCTACGGTGGTGGTCAGGACTAACGTCCTGACCGAGGTGCTTCAACCGGCAGCGGCCTCTTCGGAGCACCTGCTGCCGTTCAATGGGGCCCTCACGGACATCCTTCTGGGCACTTGGTCCAAGCCCAGCACAGGGGCCCCTGTGGATAGGAAGATTGCCCGACGCCACCGCCCGGCCCCGGGCGACCCCATTTTCCTCTCCCAACACCCTACCCCCGAGAGCTTGGTGGTCCAAGCCTCAACTTCCAAGGGCACGTTCACTACTGCTCCACCTGATAGGGAATCCAAGAAGCTGGATCACCTTGGGAAGATGATGTTTTCTTCCGCCAGCTTAGGACTGCGGTCAGTGAACACCGCATGTCTCTTGGGCCGTTACATCCACTCTGTGTGGGATATGGTTGTGCAGGTGCTGCCACAGTGCCCAGAGGAGGCCCGGGCCATTCTCTCCCGTGCAGTGGCTGAGGGTAGAGATGCAGCTAGGTTCGCCATATGATGTGGGCTGGACACCGCCGACTCGCTAGGCAGCACAATTTCAACGTCGGTAGCCCTGATACGCTACGTCTGGCTGAGGTCCACTGGCTTCTCGGGTGATGTCCAATCAACTCTTTTGGACATGCCCTTTGATGGCTGTCGCTTGTTTGGCGACAAAGCGGAGAATGCGATCGAGCGCTTTAAGGATTCCAGGGCAACCGCCAGATCCTTGGGCCTCGCTACCACCTCTTGCCCGCGCAGTCTGCTTTTCGCCCCTTTCGTGGCTACGGAAGGGGTGCCCCACCATGTTCCACCCAGAGCCACAGGCCTGCGCAAGCTACCCAGCCTCTGCCCGGACGGGGGACCCAGCATCGTGGGTCTGGGGGCCAAGCAGGCGGGCCAGTCCACCAGCACCCCTCTGCAGCAGCCTCCAAACCTTCCTAGTCCGACTTTTCAGGGCCACCAGTTGCCAGTGTGCAGCAGGATTCGCCATCACCTCCCCCACTGGCACAACATCACGTCGGATAGGTGGGTTTTACAGATAGTCCGAAGGGGCTGCTCCCTACCCTTCGAGACTGCCCCTCGCTCCATGCCACCTGTTTTCAATTGCATGTTTGAGGATCACTTGGCATTTCTCCGTCAGGAAGTTGCAGCTCTCTTGGCCAAGGGAGCCATCGAGCGAGTCCCTGTGCCAGAAGTAGGTTGTGGTTGTTATTCCCACTACTTCCTGGTGCCCAAGAAGGACAAAGGACAAAGGCCTGCGTCCTATCTTGGATCTCAGGGACGTCAACCGCTTCCTCCGGAAGGAGAAGTTCAAAATGTTGACATTGGCTCAGGTCCTGTCTGCCCTCGACCCTGGAGACTGGATGGTAGCGTTGGACTTGCAGGAGGCCTATTTTCACATCCCCGTCCTGCCTGCCCACCAGCGTTACCTACGGTTCACGGTAGGCCACGAGTATCTTCAATTCACCGTGCTCCCTTTTGGCCTTACCAGCACCCCTCGGTGCTCACAAAAGAGATGGCGGTGGTGGCAGCTCATCGGCGCAGATCAGAGGTTCCAGTCTTCCCCTATCTCGACGACTAGCTGTTGAAGGCGAGTTCGCCCCAGGCTGTCGTCTCCCACCTCCAGACTACGGCGGACCTCCTGCATTTGCTGGGGTTCACTATCAACGTGCCGAAGTCACACCTGATTCCCTCTCAGAAGCTCCTTTTCATCGGGGTGGTTCTCGACACAGCGCAGTTTCGGGCTTATCCTCCCGAGCAGCGAGTCCGGGATATTCGGGCTATGATTCCGATCTTTCAGCCTCTATCCTGGGTTTCGGTCAGAGTGACTCGGAGGCTGCTGGGCCTCATGGCCTCCTGCATCCTGCTGGTGGATCATGCCAGGTGGCACATGCAGGCTCTGCAGTGGGACCTGAAGTTCCAGTGGGCGCAGCATCAAGGGAATCTTTCCAATAGCGTCCAGATCTCAGAGGGCACTGCACACCAATTGCAGTTGTGGCTAACGAACTAGGATTGGGTCAACGGCAGGGCCCTCTCCCTTCCCCACCCAGAGTTCACAGTGGTGACAGATGCATCACTTCTGGGGTGGGGCGGCCACATGAGGGAGGCGGAGATCAGAGGCCTCTGGTCTCCGGCGGAGTCCGGGCTCCACATCAACCTTCTGGAGCTCCGCGCGATGCGTCTTGCACTCAAGACATTCCTTCCTTCTGTCAAAGGAAGAGTAGTGCAGGTGTTCACGGACAACACCACTGCCACGTAGTATTGCAACCAACAGGGTGGGGTGGGGTCGTGGGCCCTCTCTCAGAAGGCCCTTCGTCTCTGGACATGGCTGGAACATCCGGGCATATCCCTGGTGGTTCAACACCTGGCAGGTTCGCTGAACACCAGGGCGGACAAACTCAGCCGCTGGTGCATGATGGATCACGAATGGCGTCTTCACTCGGAGGTGGTGCAAGGTCTCTTTTAGCAATGGGGAGAGCCTTGGTTAGATCTATTCGCCACTGAGGAGAACGCGCAATGTCAGCAGTTCTGCGAGTTGGAATTTCCAAGGCGGCACTCGCTAGGAGACGCTTTTCGTCGCGAGTGGAGTTGCGGTCTTCTATACGCCTTTCTGCCTATACCACTTCTGCCCAGAATGCTGAAGAAGATCAAGTCATTCTTGTGGCTCCAGATTGGGCACGAAGAGTCTGGTATCCCGAGCTCTTGAACATGGCCATCGATCCTCAGATCAGACTGACTCTTCGGGAGGATCTTCTGTCGCAGCAGCAGGGGACGGGTCCTTCACCCGAACCTGTCCAGCCTCCACCTCCTTGCGTGCAGATTGAGCGGCGACAGTTGGTAGCTTTCGACCTTCCTCCTGAAGTCTGTAACGTTATCTTGGCAGCCAGGCGTCCCTCCACCAAAATGGTATACGCCTGTAGATGGAACAAATTTGTGGCATGGTGCACAGCAAAGGCTGTGGATCCCCTTTCTGCCCCTCTTTCAGAGGTTCTCCTCTTCATTCTTTCTTTGGTCCAGCAGGGCTCTGCTCTGGGCACTCAAAGGCTATCTTTCGGCCATTTCGGCCTTTCTTCGCCTTCCTGATCAGCTGTCTCTTTTCAAGTCCCCTATTGTAAATCGCTTCCTTAAGGGCATAACTCATCTGTTGCCTCCTATTCCTTTCGTAATGCCCTAGCGGGACTTGAACCTTGTTCTGACTTACCTTATGTGTGCTCCTTTCGAGCCGCTACATAATTGTCCTCTCAGACTCTTGACTCTGAAAACTGCCTTTTTGGTTGCCATCACCTCTGCTCGCAGGGTGAGTGAGCTTCAGGCTCTTTCTTCTAAACTGCCTTTCCTGGCTGTTCATCCGGACAAGGTTGTCCTTCGCACTAGGCCTTCTTTTCTTACCAAAGTGGTTACCTCTTTCCACATAGGATAGACCATCACTTTGCCCACCTTCTTCCCGCCCCCGCATCGTTCTACAGAGGAGGAGAGGCTCCACCGTCTGGATCCAAAACGTGCGCTTTCATTTTATCTGGATCGCACAAAACAATTCCGGGTGGATGATCAGCTCTTTGTTGGCTATGTGGGCGCCAAGAAAGGTCGTGCCGTGCAAAAACGAACCATCTCTCGATGGGTCGTTCTTTGCATTAAAATTTGCTTTTCCTTGGCAAAAAAGAAACCTCCAGTAGGGTTGCGCGCCCATTCCACCAGGGCGACGGCAGCCACTACTGCTTTGGGACGTGGAGTCCCCCTTCATGACATCTGCCAGGCAGCCAGCCACGTGGGCATCATTGAACACGTTCACTAAGCACTATTGCCTGGATAGCCAAGTCCGGAGAGACAGCTTCTTTGGCCGTTCAGTTCTCCAGGACTTTCTGGTGTGAACTTAGTTTGCAGACCCACCTCCGGGGTTGGTATTGCTGGGGTATCTATTCTAAGGTAAGGAATCTATAACTAATAGTCTCTTTCAGATGAAAAAGTTACTTACCTTTGGTAACGATATATCTGTAAGAGACACATATTAGTTATAGATTCCTTACTGCCCCACCCATCCTCCCCGTTCTGCGAACTGACTTCTAGAGTAAGGGACTCCCTTTCAGTGCCCTAGTTTTGTGCACCAGTGGTCAGTGTCTTGCATGGCTCTGCGCTTCTGACGTGGAATGTCGTGTAAAGAACTGACGTCAGCGCGCAGGGCGGCGTCTAAGTAGATACCGCGATGTCATTGCGGCAATCACAACACCAATGACGAATGCGGAGTCGACCGACGCCACCTACCGACATGCAGGTGTACTGCTGAAGAAAAATTCTCCGGATCCAGTCTGACGCCTGGGGGAAATTCTAAGGTAAGGAATCTATAACAAATATATGTCTCTTACAGATATATTGTTACGTAGGTAAGTAACTTGTTCATCAATTCGGCCTACAACCGATATCTACATCAATATGCCTCTGCAAGAGACAACTGCCAGTTCATCAACACCTGCTGAGCTACCAAAGATAGATTGAACTGCATCTGGCTACTTCATTGATTTCAACACATGTTCTCTGGATCCAAGTGAACCTGAGTCACCGCCAGCTCCAGTTTCCCGCAAAAAACAACTTCATGATTTCTAAGTTTTTCTGAAAAAGACATACCTAGTTTCACCATGGCTACAGCTCTGGATAATAACAGGAATACTGTTCCTACTATTTTGGATAGCTTTAGTGACTGTCTTTTCCTTGATCGTGAATGGACACTATCTCCCAGAACGCTCTGCAGTATCAAATGTGAACTTGGTGCTGAAACCTCATACATCATCTCATCGTGAACAAAGAGACCTGTTCTATGTGAACATTACAGCGGTTCCAGTTAATGACGGAATAGTGTGGGACAGGGTTTCATATGATGTGTTTGGTCCCGCTGAACTTTTAAAAGTACCACATGTATTCAAAATGTCTTTAAATGATATTATCACCTCAATTACATACTCTGACGATTGGGATTTTGAAACTGTAAATAATATTGTTGCGGGGATTCTGCACATATACAGAACTATGCGCAGGAAAACAGGACCTCGGTGTATAGTGGTGTACCAACCATCCACCTTAGTGCCCAAAATCCCAATCCGACTAGCTATAGTGTCACATTCGTTCTTCGTACTACAGCGAAGCTACCAATGATTAGACATCCCAGAACACGGACTCTTACAGGAATCGCGGGAGCAAGAACACTCTTTCATTACTCACTCATACTTGTCCACAACGTGCGTATTAAGAGACACAGTATAGTTTAAAATGTTTATTTCAACTAACATGCTCTAACAGTACACGTGCCAGTACTAGCAGCATAATTAATAAAGACAAAGTAGTAAGCATCGTTACAATTCCATAGAATACAAACAGGGACAGTATTTTTATAAAGACAGTGGATAAAGGACTATAATGCCTTGCCACCCTCCCCATGCTAGTAACTAGTTTATTATAAAAAATAGAAGACCTCTGGGCTTTGTCAGGGGGACCCCCATACCTTAAGAACTAGATGCAAGGTTTACATCATCGGACAAGCACAGCTCTTCTCCCTGGAAAGGTTTTTCTCCAAGTGCCTCCAACAGGTATCTTGCAATATTAAAAGCACTCGAATTTCAGCAGTGCAGCTGTGCTTCGTGTTATGTCTAAGTGCGTGGGGCTGACCAGAACAAAATAACAAGGGACGTTGTTTTCCGACCTTGTACATCGTGTGCAGACGAAAACCACAGAGAACAGCAGAAAATGTGAAAGGCAGAAATGTAGACAGTTCTCATAAACATAGGCACAAGCAGAGTCTAGAAAAACAAAGTCACGAAGTAACGTGTGCAAAAGAGGCATCATGGCAGCTAGGCCTAAGCTAACTTAGCAATGTCGACAATGAGGCCACAATCCACACTACACCCTCCCCTGGTCAGGCCATAGGTCAAGACATAGGACGAAAACAGAGTTCAAGTAGATGGAGCAGAAATGCAAATGTCTATAGGTGGGAAAAATGTTTTGGGAAAAATGGGAAATAAAATTCTAAATAGTGCCAAAAAAAAAAAAATGGTCACCCAAAGAGAATAAAAAATCCGGATATACAGTTTGTTGAGAGCAAACCGAACTAATCCATCAGAGTGTATGCGCAGAAGACCGCAACACCTTCCAAGAAGACATCATTGTCATCGTTCGAAAAAAGTGATGCCATCCAGTTCAACAAATCAAAACTGCATTCATGTTCCTCATAATAGGGAGCCGCGATCAGCATTGCGGGACAACTTGCGTGATATTCAATATAACTTTGTTGTAGGAGATTCTGAGCAGCCGCACAGATATCCCATTGTGCCAAGACTCCAAGTGCAGCCGCACGCGCCATTAATCGATCACCGGAACATTCCAGTTCATGGGCCATTAAGGGGCTCATCAACTGGTCGAAATCCGGGTCCGAACAAGACGTATTGGAGAGGCAAACATCCAAGGACCACGAGAACGGACATCGTAAACAGGACAGCACAGGTTGCACGCAAGTGAAATACGCAAAGCGAAAAGACAATCCATAAGCCACGCTGAGTGTTGCCAGTGGCAGTGTACCGAAGCTTTCATGCATACGGTCACGGAGCATCTGCAGTCGCCCTGGGCTGTGTAGGCCCACAAGAGGTGCAGCCATTGCGCAGCAGGCAAAGCAAAAGCAATATTCCAGCAGCTAAGGCTAGGATCAATGGGAAGCCACCAAAGACGCTAGAAAAAATGGAATGAATAAAAGCCAATATTACTCCAAATATCGTCTGAAAGGACGTCAGAAGGCCAGAGCCCACAACTTAAAAAAAGTGCACAAGGCCGTTGGTATTAGATGCATTAAATATACGGTGAATCAGTTCACTGAAATGTTGGGGGAGGTTAGTATTTATAAGGGCCTGTATTTCACTGTGGGCGCTGGCCACCTGGAGGACGAAGGTCTCCCGTGCGGAAGTTAGCATAACCTCCTGGTTTAATAGTGCCTTTATTCTGCTCAATTTATTGAAATCCGCCTTCAAAGTCGGTATGCAAGGCCAAATGGAACTATCTGACTTCCCACGCGGGGGTGGAAAAAGCAAATTTTTGCAGCATACTACGCGTTGCAAAACTGTTACAATGTAGGGTATGCCAGCTTGCAACCCCCAGCAATCCTGATTATTTAAAAGCAGATAGCTACCATTAGCAAGCATAGTGAAAGTAGGTGATATAGCTGGAACAGGAATACCCTTTAAAACATTAAATGAATTATTTTGAAACAAAGCTTGCAACTCATCAATGGAATAATTTAAATGCAAGCTCCAGTTAGGCAAGGAAGACAGCGCAGGAATGGTAGGTGCATTCAATTGTTTGGAAGTCGCCAAACCAAAACAAGTTGTCTGGTATATAGTATTATTTAAAAATAAAATTTGGGTCGGGATGAGGCAAGCGTGATGTAAGGCCTCGGTACCGTGTACCTGCCAGGACTTAGTGCCCCAAATAGATTTCAAATCAATGGTGGCCTTCCAGTGCTCGTAGCCACCAACAGCTAATGCGTCCATAAAGGAACTGGAATACAGCAATTTGGTGTGGGTTAACATTACCTTCGGATTGGAAGAAATGTTTAATTTAAAATAATAGGACCCTGGGTTTGATCTATCAAAGTCTGTAAAATAAGTAAACTTCTTCATCAGAGTTTGGGAGCTCCCTTGCAGAGGGGTGGGGCAATGTTCCCACTGGGTATAATTAAAACTACCTCGAAGTGTACTAGATTTATGCAAGAAATGGTTACCATAATGTTGGTAACAATACAAATAGGCATAATTAGCAGAATTCAAATCCTCAGCATTAAAGGCAGCATAATATTTCAAATCGGAAAACAAGGATTGAATTGCATGCACATCCCAATCATCTGAACGTATGTTTCTTTTTACCACATCACCCATGGAAACACGAAGTACATTTGGTACATTGATAATTTCTGTTGGTCCATGAATTTGGAAATTCACTGCATCCCATACGATGCCATCTGTGACTGGAAAGGCAGAAATGTTCACAAATGTCTGGTCACGCTTCATGATGTGTGACGAAGAATACGGAGCCAAAGTTCCAGCAACAGAGTTCACCGCAGAGCGCTCCGGCAAGTAGTGACCATTGATGAGTAAGAAAAAAACTGCCACAAAGCCAATGGACATGAACAGGAAAATCAGGAATAGTACCAACCAGATGTAAGTCCAAGGAGGGACCAAAAAATTGTCTCTAAACCAGGATACAAAAACACTGAATTTGGTTGGGACAAATGATGAAGTGGAAGTCGAGTCAAAAGAAAAACGGGACTGGTTCAGTGGTGTTGTAGGCAAACCAGTCAATGACTCGCTTGTGGGATAAGCATACTCAGTTTCCTCGTTGCAGGAGGAAGCTGGTGGGATGAGCAGGCGATCTGGTTGAGAGACCATCTCAATGGCTACATCGTTACACGTGGTGACCGGAGGGCCACCAGCAGGATTCCTTGAAATTGCTGGACATGATACAACAGGTGTTGCACAAGTTACTAACTTGTGTAACGATATATCTGTAAGAGACAGTAGTTAGTGACAGATTCCTTACCTTAGAATATCCCCAGGCGTCAGGCTGGATCCGGAAAGTTTTTGCGTAGCAGTACCCTTGCGCGTCGGTAGGCGGCGTCGTGCGGCTCCGCGTCCGTCGTCGGCGTCGTGATCGCCGGGATGACGTCGCGGGCAGTACTTAGGCGCCGCCCCTGCGCGCTGACGTCAGTTCTGTACACGACTTTCCGCGCCAGGAACGCAGAGCCATGCAAGAAGCTGACATAGGTGTCTGAAAAATACTAGGGCCCTGAAAGGGATGTCCTTAACCCTAGAAATCAGTTCGCAGAACGGGGAGGATGGGTGGGGCGGTAAGGAATCTGTCACTAACTACTGTCTCTTACAGATATATCGTTACACAAGTTAGTAACTTGTGCATCTGAAAGAGACACGTTAGTGACAGATTCCTTACCTTAGAATAGATACCCCAGCAATACCAACCCCGGTGGTGGGTCTGCGAACAAAGATCAGACAAGGAAGTCCTGGAGGACAGAACGGCCAAAGAAGCCGTCCCTCCGGACCTGACTGTCAAGGCAGTAATGCTTTGTAAACGTGTGCAGCGAGGCCCACGTAGCTGCCTGACAGATAACCGGCAGCGGAACACCGCGGCCCAAGGCCGTGGTAGCAGCCGTTGCCCTGGTGGAATGGGCACGCAGCCCAACAGGAGGCTCCTTTTTAGCCAAAGAATAGCAGGTCTTGATGCACAAGGTAACCCAGCGGGAGATGGTCCTCTTGTGCACCGCCCGACCTTTTTGGCGCCCACGTAGCCAATAAAGAGCTGGTCATCCACCCGGAAGTGTTTTGTGCGGTCAATATAGAAGGAGAGCGCACGTTTTGGGTCCAGACGGTGGAGCCTCTCTTCCTCTCTGGAAGGATGCGGAGGCGGAAAGAAGGTGGGCAAAGTGATGGTCTGCCCAATGTGGAAAGCAGTAACCACCTTTGGCAAGAAGGACGGACGCGTCCGAAGAACAACCTTGTCTGGATGAACAGACAGAAAGGGAGGTTTGCAAGATAGAGCCTGGAGCTCACTCACCCGCCGAGCGGAGGTGATGGCCACCAGAAAGGCTGTCTTCAGAGTCAGAAGACGAAGAGGACAGTTATGTAGAGGCTCAAAGGGAGCGCACATTAAAAAGGTAAGAACCAAGTTTAAGTCCCACTGAGGCATCACAAACGGAACAGGAGGGAAGAGGTGAGTAATGCCTTTTAAGAACCTGTTAACAACAGGGGACTTGAAAAGGAGGGCTGATCAGGGAGCCCGAGGAAGGCCGAGATAGCACAAAGATAACCCTTGATGGTACCCAGGGCAGAACCCTGTTGGGCCGAGAGAGAAGGAACAGAAGGACCTCAGAAAGAGGGGCAGAAAGGGGATCCACAGCCTTTGCTGTGCACCATGCCACAAATTTGTTCCACCTGCAGGCGTATACCACCTTAGTGGAGGGACGCCTGGCTGCCAGAATCACATCACAAACTTCGGGAGGCAAGTCGAAAGGAATCAACTGCCGCCGCTCAATCTCCACGCAAGCAGGTGTAGACTGGACAGGTTCGGGTGGAGGACCGTCCCCTGCTGCTGCGACAGAAGATCCTCCCGAAGAGGCAGACGGATCGGGGGATCTACGCTCATATTGAGTAGCTCGGGATACCAAACTCTTCGAGCCCAGTCCGGAGCCACAAGAATGACTTGGGCCCGGTCGTGCCGAATCTTCTTCAACACTCTGGGTAGAAGTGGTATAGGCGGAAAGGCGTACAATAGACCGCAACTCCACTCGTGACGAAAAGCGTCGCCGAGCGAGTGCCGCCTTGGAAATTCCAACGCGCAGAACTGATGACATTGCGCGTTCTCTTCGGTGGCGAATAGATCTAACCAAGGCTCTCCCCACTGTAGAAAGAGTCCTTGCGCCACTTCCGAGTGAAGACGCCATTCGTGATCCATCATGCACCTGCGGCTGCAGGTTCGTCCGCCCTGGCGTTCAGGGAACCTGCCAGGTGTTGAACCACCAGGAACATGCCCTGGTGTTCCAGCCATGTCCAGAGGCGCAGAGCCTCCTGACAAAGGGTCCACGACCCCACCCCGCCTTGTTTGTTGCAGTACCACATGGCAGTGGTGTTGTCTGTGAACACCTGCACTACCTTCCCTTTGACAGAGGAAGGAATGCCTTGAGTGCAAGTCGGATCGCCCGGAGCTCCAGAAGGTTGATATGGAGCCGGGACTCCGCCGGAGACCAGAGGCCTCTGATCTCCGCCTCTCCCATGTGACCGCCCCATCCCAGAAGGGACGCGTCCGTCACAACTGTGTGCTCTGGCTGGGGAAGGGAGAGGGATCTGCCCATGACCCATTGCCGGTTCGAGAGCCACCACTGCAACTGTTTTGCAGTCCCCTCCGAGATCTGGACGTGATCGGACAGGTCGCCCTGGTGCTGCGCCCACTGGAACTTCAGGTCCCACTGCAGAGCCCGCATATGCCATCTGGCATGAGTGACCAGCAGGATGCAGGAGGCCATGAGGCCCAGCAGCCTCAGGGTCATCCGTACCGAAACCCAGGATAAGGGCTGAAAGATCGGAATCATAGCCTGAATATCCCGGACTCGCCGTTCGGGAGGATAGGCCCGAAACTGCGTCGTGTCCAGAACTGCTCCGATGAAAAGGAGCTGTGGAGAAGGAATCAGATGCGACTTTGGCACATTGATGGAGAACCCCAGCGAGTGCAGGAGTTCGGCCGTAGTCTGGAGGTGGGAGACAACTGCCTGGGACGAGCCCGCCTTCAGCAGCCAGTCGTCGAGGTAGGGAAGACTGAGAACCCCTGCCCGGCGCAGATGAGCTGCGACCACCGCCATCACTTTCGTGAACACCCGAGGGCACTGGTAAGGCCAAAGGGGAGCACGGTGAACTGAAAATGCTCGAGGCCTACCGTGAACCGAAGGTAACGCCGGTGGGCCGACAGGACGAGGATGTGGAAATAGGCGTCCTGCAAGTCCAACGCTACCAACCAGTCTCCGGGGGTCGAGGGCAGTCAAGACCTGAGCTAGGGTGAGCATCTTGAACTTCTCCTTCCGGAGGAAGCGATTGACGTTCCGGAGGTCCAAGATAGGACGCATGTCCTCCTTGTCCTTTTTGGGCACCAGAAAGTAGTGGGAGTAGCAACCACGCCCTACTTCTGGGGTCGGAACATGCTCGATGGCCCTCTTGGCCAAGAGGGCCGTGACTTCCTTCTGTAGAAGCACCAAGTGATCCCCTGACATGCGGTGGAATTGAGGTGGCATGGCTGGGGGGGTGGTCTCGAAGGGGAGGGAGTAGCCCCTTCGGACAATGTCCAAGACCCACTTGTCCGAGGTGATGGGACGCCAGTGGTGAAGGTGATGGCGGACCCTGCCCCCGACTGGCGTGCTGTGCACCTGAAAGGAGGGACTAGGAGAGCTTGGAGGCCGCGGACGGGTTGGAGGTGGTGGCCTGACCCGCACGCTGGTTGCCCGAACCGCCACGGCGGTATCCACGTCCTCGGCCACGCGAAGGCGCTTGCTGCGCGGGCCGTTGGCCGGGCTGTGGACGTGACTGGGCGCCCCTTCCGTGGCCACGAAAGGGGCGAAAAGCAGACGTATGCGGAGGGCGCACAACAGCAAGGCCCAGGGACTTAGCAGTAGCCCGTGAATCCTTGAAACGCTCCAGCGCATGGTCCGCCTTTGAACCAAAGAGACCGACTCCATCAAAGGGCATGTCCATGAGAGTATTCTGGACATCCCCTGAAAAACCAGTGGTTCTCAGCCAGGCGTGGCGACGCAGCGCCACCGTCGTTGCAAGCGATCTGCCCAGCGAGTCGGCGGTATCAAGGCCACAGCGGATGGTATACTTAGCCGCATCACGCCCTTCCGCAATAGCGCGGGTAAGCAGTGTCTGGACCTCCTCAGAACACTGCGGCAAAACATCAGCCACCGAATCCCACAGGGAGTGGGTGTATCGGCCCAAGAGGCAAGCGGTATTAACAGACCGCAAGCCAGCACTGGAGGAAGAGAAAGCCTTCTTCCCAAAGTGATCCAGGCGCTTGGATTCCCTATCCGGAGGGCGGTAGGGAAGGCTGTTTGGGAGGCAGAGGCTTGGACAACCAAGCTCTCAGGGGTGGGGTGTTGGGAGAGAAACAGGGGGTCGCCCGGAGCCGGGCGATGGCGTCGGGCCACGTTCCTATCCACAGGAGCCCCTGTGGTGGGTTTGGACCAGGCACCCAAAAGAACGTCAGTGAGTGCATCGTTGAACGGCAGCACAGGCTCCGAAGAGGAGGCCGCCGGCTGAAGCACTTCAGTCAGGAGGTTAGTCCTGACGGCCACTGTAGGCAACTGGAGATTTAAGGCTCCAGCAGCTCTACGCAACACCGTTGCAAAATTAGCCCCCTCCTCCGTTGCCACGGGAGGAGACAGCATGCCAGAGTCGGGGGAGGTATCCAGCCCACTGGCATCCCCAAGTTCCTCAACCCAGTCCGGGTCAAACTCGCACTGTTGTGTGAGAGGGTCGTCAGACCCCTCCCAGCTCTCCTGGTCCTCCTCAGGTTGAAAAGATGGAGGAGGAGGGACATAAGGGACCCAAGGCCTCATCGGGCGCCGGAACCGGCGTCGGGCGGCGCCGGTCCGGCTCCATGTCCGGACCCGGGGAGAACCGGGGAACGACGCCGCCCGGAGCCCCGGACGGCGTCGGAAGCGGCACCGGGGACATCGGCGTCGGCGGAGGCGTGGTTAGGTCAACCGGCGTCGATGGAGGTTGCGGCACCACCGGAACCGGGGTCGAGGCCGGGGCCGGAGCCGAGGCCGGGACGAAGGCTGGTGGGACAGGCGACGCCGGGACCGGAGTCGACGGCGGCGCCGGAGCAACCCCATCTGGGCCCGCGGGGCCCGAAGGCGCACCGGAGGGACCTCGAGGCCCGAAGAGGCGGGCCATGGCCGACAGGAATTCCTGTACTTCGGCCGGAGTCGCCCCCGAACCCGGGAAGGACGGGTAATGCGGGGGCAACTCGACAGGCACGTCCGGGGCCGCGGGGGCGGGGACGGTGCCGACAGGGACCTCAGCCGAGTCGCGCGACCGGCAGGCGAAGTCTTAGAGCGATGACGCCGCTTAGACTTCTTGTGCTTCGACTTACCGGAGGAGCGCGAAGACTTGGATTCCGACGAACGGCGGGGACTCCGCGTCCGGCCCCTCGACCTCTCCCGGGACCGGGGCTTGCTGCGGCGCGGAGCCGACTGCCGGACTTCAAGGAGCTTTCGAGACCGCTCTCGCAAAGCCTTCGGATGAAGTTTCCGGCAGTCAGGGCACGACTTCGTGTCGTGGCCTCGGCCGAGGCAGAAGAGACACTCGAGGTGGGGGTCCGTGATGGACATCATACGACCACATACCTCGCAGGGCTTAAAGCCGGGCATCCCTACGACACCTTAGGAGTCGTGAAGACTCGTTGAAGAAAACAGTGAAAAATTTCACAAAAAGATAGTCAAAAAGTGACTAGGGCACTGCTCTTCCCGGATCTGCGCTTACTGGCGCGGAAAAAGAAGAACTGACGTCAGCGCGCAGGGGCGGCGCCTAAGTACTGCCCGCGACGTCATCCCGGCGATCACGACGCCGACGACGGACGCGGAGCCGCACGACGCCGCCTACCGACGCGCAAGGGTACTGCTACGCAAAAAACTTTCCGGATCCAGCCTGACGCCTGGGGATATTCTAAGGTAAGGAATCTGTCACTAACGTGTCTCTTTCAGATACACTATTCAGAATCGGCCAGATGTTGTAGCTTGACATTGTCCACTGAGATGTATCTGTTGTCTTTGCGACCAGGAAGCGGTGGTAAGATGACTGTACGAGTACCCTTTAAGCCAAGGACTGGAACCAGTGCACGATAAGAGGGGCCAAATTCTTTTTTGTTCTCCACCTTTTCTCGGACCATATCTCCAATCTTCGGAAGCCAGCCGGCAACCGGAATCTGCAGCGCAGCATCAGTGGCTGAGGGTAAGTGTTCACTTGCAAGTCTGTCACGGGTCTCTTGTAAGTCCTGTAACATAGTAGAATGATTATCTATGTCAAAGGTTGCGGCAGCTGCCGCCATGTCTAGACCATCAAGGTCTGGCACAAACATCTGTATGCCAAAGAGCATTTCTTATGGTGTCCGCCCACCCAGAGATCTTCTAGGGAGGTTATTGAGTGCACGTTGCACGCCATACAAGTGGGCCAGCCAGTTCCTGCCAGTACCTAAGAATCTAGCTGTCAAGGATTGCTTTAAGTCATGGTTCATTCGCTCCACAATTGAGTTGCCCTCAGGCCTGTATGGAGACGAAAATTGCACCAGCACCCCCATAGACCTCATCGCATCCTTGTAAGCCTTAGAGGCGAACGCTGGACCTTGGTCGGAATGGAAGGTGCCACAGGCAAAAATTCCCACAAAGACACGCAAATCCCTGATGACATTTCGAGTGTCAGCACTGCGTTGTGGCCAAACCCAGATGAAACGTGTGCATGAATCAACTACAACTAAGATGTATTTATATGCAGTATCAGAAGAAAATGGACCGCAGTGATCAAGATATACACAACCAAAAGGTTTATTAGAAATGCAGAGCTGTGTTTGTGGCGGACGTGTAACCATAGAGGGCTTAATTTGCTGACAGATGTCACAAGAAAGGACATAATTACGGGTCTGTTTATATAAACCACGTCACCAATAACGCTGCTGCAAGATTGAAACAGTTGCAGACACGCCAGCATGGGCCGAAGCCAAGCCTTCGTGTGCGGCTGTTATCAAAGAAGTTCTGCGGTCCGCGTTGGGAATCAGCCGATCACCAACGTCTGGAATTCTTACATAAGGAACCTGGTCGGGACTTAAGTGATAAGAGTACTTGGAAGGGAAACCCTGAGGGTAATTAGAACCTTCCTTAGTAGCAGCAATAGCTGCCAAAATCTCATTATCTAGTTTTGTCATGGATCTTGTAACGGCTGCTACTGAGCACGTGGCGACTGCTGATTTGGCAGCTTCGTCCACCAAACTGTTACCGACCGCGTGTGCGCCCACACGCTGGTGGCCAAGAGTGTTTAAGACGTTGTTTAAGATCTGCTACTCGAACCCAAAGCAGTTTATGCTTAAATGCGCTGCCCTTAGAATCTCGATAGTCGTTCTGAGACCAAAAGAATAAGTTGTCATTAAAAGACTGAACACAGTAGTAAGAATGGCATACGAGAGTAGTCACATCCGGTTCTGCAAACTCAAGTGCCAGCACCAAAGCACGCAGCTCGGCCAATTGGGAGCTACTGTCTCCCAGTGCCTGCGTGTGCACAACACTCAACTTGAACTCACCGTTCACCATGGTACCCGCCACAATAGCACATGCTGCTGAATAAGCATGCTTAGAACCCGTGGTCGGTTGCGCCGAACCATTGGTGTAAATGATACATTTGCACTCCTCAAGCGGCAGTAAAGACAGAGGAGGATGAACAAATTCATACTGCAAGAACTCCTGTGTCTGAAGAGAGGAATCAAAGATAAAGGTGACATCAAAGACGTCAAAGTAGCAGCCCATTGTATCGAACGGGGGTGCAAAGCCTTAGAGTTCGGTACATTTGCCTTTGCCACTGCCTCAAGGGCAGGATATGGTGTTACCACCAAAATGCGTTTTCCCTGTGCCAGTGCGCGTTCCTTAAGAATCGCCATTTGCACTGCAGTCAAAACTTTTTCCACAGTGGAAAAGCGCAACTGGGCAGAAGTGTAAAGATGCGACTTGTATGCAATAGGTACTGTGTCACATTCGTTAAACGTCAAGTAACTGAAACCCACTGCGCCTGGCACAATTCTGATCACCAGGTTCGTGTGGTTATCACGAGTCAACAAGAACTTAGATTCAAGTAGATCAGATTGCAAAGATTTCAGAATAGCCGAATGCTCCGGAAGCCAGCACGACTTCGAAAAGGTTGGTTGTATCAAGGCATAAAGAGGCTTGATACGCTGGGCATACTCGGGAATGTAAGAACGCCCTAAGTTCAAAAATCCCAGCAGACTGAAGTTTTTTCAGGGTTGTTGGAGGGCGCAGAAGTGCGCACTTCTCCAGGAAGTGGGGAGCTAAGCCCCTACCTTCATTGTTGAGCTCGTAGCCCAAAAACAACACCGCGTACTCTGCGATGTGTGATTTGTCCAACAAAGAGACAACACGGGCGGCGAACACCCCCGGGCTGTTCTTGTAGCCCATTGGCAAACGCCGGAATTTTATTTCTTTTCCACCGGAAGTGAACGCGGTCCATTGACTGCATTCAGGGGACAAATTGTGTGTGTAAAATCCATTGGAAAGGTCAAGTGTCGTTTTATATTTTTTACAAACAAGACTGTCAACTAGAGCAGAACTATGGGTATTCTGTACCGCAAAGGTTCGACAATGAGAGTTCAAATGCCGGTAATCTAAAACTAAGCGGTACGACCCATCGGATTTAGAAACCGCGAAAAGGGGGTTATTCATTGGTGACACGCATGTCACAATCACTCCTTGATACTCTAACTGTGTCAGAATGTCTGAAACGGGACCTTTAGGTTCCCGCCGGAGGGGATATTGGGGTTGAGCCTGTGGCATAGACCGCAAAGGTATTTCATGGGGGGGAGAATTTTTATCCCAGCCCACGTGATTACGGTACAGTGCCGGGGCTAGGGCCACAGCCCATTCTGCTGCGAAAGCCTCCGCATGCTCCTTGGGGACATAACGTGAAAAACACGGAAGTATTACTTCCTCCCCTCTCGGAGCACCGAGAACAAATGGTGGTGGCCAATCCGCCTCTGCCAATATGTCGTAAGAAGAGGTCAAATTTTTCCCAAAAATCCCCTTAATAACACGCTCAATGTCACCTTCAATTAGAAGGACTATATTATATAGTCTATCAGGGGGTGCCACTCGGGTGTCAGCTGTCTCGACAGTAATGAAAGTGTCAGTTGCTGTCGCCTCTACATGAGGACGTAGTGCCTCCTGCACTATGGTAACTTCCGCGGCGCTGTCTAGCAGCGTCACCGCCCACGTCCAATTCAGGAGTCTCGTTCTCACCATCTGTGGCATATCTGGCTGTTAAAGCAGCAACTTTTTTCTTCTGAAATTGAGGACGAGAACGTGGGAATTCTTCTTGTTTCCCCTTGCCTCCAGTCTGATGAGGCTGGTCCCGTCCTTCGGGGGCGTCTCGACCCTGGCGATCTCCACCAGCCTGTGAGCCCGATGGTGCCTGTGAAGAACAAGGAGAACGCTGTTCAGGGACCTGAAACCTGTCAGGAGACTTACTTATTGCTTGGTCGCGCAAATCATAAGTGCGTTCAGAAGACTCGGCAGCCGGTAACGCAGCACGCGACCCCTGTTTCTGTTGTTGCTTCCCCTGCTTCTTTATTTTCCAGTTCTTTTTAGAAAAGAACGGTTTCTCGTCTTTATCAGACTGAGATTTTTGTTGTGTTTGTGTCTGAGTTTGCGTTTTAGCAAAAGGCTTAACTCCCAAACTATTGCGGCCAATAGTTTTATAAGCCTGTGCAATAATTTTCGGTAATTCGCGAGGATTGTCCAGCTCTGGGGCCAAAGCGTTAGCTACTTGAAAGTTAACTGCATCACCCTTGACATTTGCAAGGATCAGATCAGCCACTACATCGAACACTCCCACTAGTCGCATCCCCAATTCTACAGCCGCTTCAGGGCCATGTTGGTCTTGAACACGCTTAATCACGGCGGGGAGGACTGTCATTGAGGGAATGCCGAAACACTTCGCATACACTGCCGCGAATACCTTACCCCAGTTGTTACATTCTGTCCTTTGGCAAACTTATAGTCAAAATCCTGTGGTTTTCCACAGGAGAGGTATTCGGAAACACCGCCTCCAGCTGGTCAAATTTCTCAGCAAGCCAATAAGGTAAATCATCCTTATTCTGTGGGCGCCTGCCCATCACCAAATTAACCATGATGGGACTTATAGTTACGCCGCCAGGCCCAGCTGGTTGCGCTGCAACTCCAGGAGGGGCCATCTGGACGTTGCGTGTGACATATTGTACTAAAGCTCTGTGCACACGTACCAAAGACGTATGCATCACGAGCAGTTCATCTACCGGAACCGCTAAATAACGTGGATGCGGGGTGTACCCGGCCAAAACAGGCCTAAACGGATCGGGGTGACTGGGTGTGGGAGGGCGCCATTAAACCAAATTCGGTGTTGCCATGCCGTGAGCGGAACCTTAAGAGCCTGATAAGGCCGATAAGCATTGAGAAGGGCCGTGGCAGTGTACACATGGAACAAATTATCAGCTCCATCCACCGCCGGAAAAGTGACCCATGAATAAAACACCTCAAAGTGGTAAGCCGGATCAGCTTGCACCACAAAGATTAGAGCGACACCCGCGTCAGGCAGTCCATATCCTGTCAAATGAGCTCAGAGCGCAGCGCAGCTATGTGCCGGGATATTTATATTCACAGCCATTAAGACCAAGAATGAATAACAACCTAGTGCGTGGCAGCGCAATATAGGGTTAACAATAAAGAGATTACCTTTTAATAACTTCAAGCTTGAAAGAACCTATAAAAACAATATAGGAGGTTACACCCTCACATCTGTTTCCGGAAACAGAAGTGAGGGAATTGTGGACAAGCACAAGCACTACTCAAGCGTCTCGCAGATAAGAACCAGACCAAACGTTGGGGGCGCCATGTTGCGGGGATTCTGCACATATACAGAACTATGCGCAGGAAAACAGGACCTCGGTGTATAGTGGTGTACCAACCATCCACCTTAGTGCCCAAAATCCCAATCCGACTAGCTATAGTGTCACATTCATTCTCCGTACTACAGCGAAGCTACCAATGATTAGACATCCCAGAACACGGACTCTTACAGGAATCGCGGGAGCAAGAACACTCTTTCATTACTAACTCATACTTGTCCACAACGTGCATATTAAGAGACACAGTATAGTTTAAAATGTTTATTTCAACTAACGTGCTCCAAGACAGTACACGTGCCAGTACTAGCAGCATAATGCATAAAGACAAAATAGTAAGCATCGTTACAATTCCATAGAATACAAACGGGGACAGCATTTTATAAAGACAGTGGATAAAGGACTATAATGCCTTGCTACCCTCCCCATGCTAGTAACTAGTTTATTATAAAAATAGAAGACCTCTGGGCTTTGTCAGGGGGGCCCCCATACCTTAGGAACTAGATGCAAGGTTTACATCATCGGACAAGCACAGCTCTTCTCCCTGGAAAGGTTTTTCTCCAAGTGCCTCTAACAGGTATCTTGCAATATTAAAAGCACTCGAATTTCAGCAGTGCAGCTGTGCTTCGTGTTATGTCTAAGTGCGTGTGGCTGACCAGAACAAAATAACAAGGGACGTTGTTTTCCGACCTTGTACATCGTGTGCAGACGAAAACCACAGAGAACAGCAGAAAACGTGAAAGGCAGAAATGTAGACAGTTCTCATAAACATAGGCACGAGCAGAGTCTAGAAAAACAAAGTCACGAAGTAACGTGTGCAAAAGAGGCATCATGGCAGCTAGGCCTAAGCTAACTTAGCAATGTCGACAATGAGGCCACAATCCACACTACAATATGTTGTCTGGTTTAGAACTGTCTGCAGCATTTTCAACAAATTAAATGTTTGATGACTTCTGATTTCAATGAAATGTACTGTTATCAACACTATGGTCATCACTTTTTGCATAAAACGAGTGCACCATGTAATGTTTTCGCATACCACCAATGGGAAAATTGCCCAACACTACTGAGAGGTAGTTCACAAAAGTTTGCTTATTTATCTGGATTTAATACATCAGATCCACGCTCATATTATATGCTTGCACCTTTATCTGCAAAGAAAAGTATGCTCACTAACACAAAAGAGATATACTCTGCATCCTTTATTGCCCAACTGTCTGAACAGGGTTTCGGCTTATGGAAAAACACTATAGACATTAAAACAGTCTGGGGGACTAAAGAATGGCAGGTTCAGGGAACCGAGGCATTATTTAGAGCATGCCTCATACCACAACAAATGATTTTTCTGAACAAACACTGTGCAACAGACTTCATGTCTTGGGTTAGCCAAGATTGAGGACATGAACACACCTCATATTCCCTCACGTTCACTCTTCAAGAATTGGCAAACTTACACAAAAAACAGTGAGGATACACTAGATGACATTATGTAGGGCATATCATAAAATTCAACAGACCCCTATTGGAAGGGATAGTTTGGCCTATCGACACAAATAGGTATCAGTCAAGATTCAGGGGTACCGCTGAAGGGTTTAGTATCCTTAGGCCTGACTTACGCTATGTACAACGAGAACATAAAGGGGTGGGGACATCATACAGTGTTGGGAAGTTATGCCTAGATTGGCTAAGAACCTCAACACTGTCCCAGGTGAAACAACACTTGTCCCTACTGTCAGATGACATGGATGTCAGGGATTTTTTTACTAGGTCCCCGAAAGCCGCGTCAGAAACGCTTCTTATATGCCACATATAATGAAATTTGGAAAATCTCTCAACAGGAAGCTGCGAAGAGGTTGCGTGAAATTGGCAGAATTAACTTAGAAAAGGCCTTGGCTGTAGTTGACAACGGCATGATCACACTAACATCCAGGATTTATTCACTGGGCAACATTGTATCTTCTGCAATAGATATAATGGAACAAGATCTGTCCATTTTACAACACAGACAATCACAGTTACGTTCAATTAGGTCATTAAGCTGGACGCTACAATCCCTGCGCTCTGGCCATGTGCCCTGGCGATATATCAACAGTACGTCACTGTTCTCTGCATATAATTTGACTGAAAAGCAGATAACAATGGCACAAAGAGATGTGAAATATACAATGCTGCGCATTGAAAAATTAGAGCAATTACCTTTCACTGTGGCAGAGTCACCATCAACAGAATGGTTAATTCATGGCCATATATCACTGCCAGTAACAACTTTCAAGTTTCAATATTGTCTAGAACAGCACCAGGTAGGCAGATACGAAGTAATGGGTAGGGAATTCATCCATGAATCTTGGGAATTTCCGTATAGATTTAGATGCAGGAACGGAGACACTGAAGTGTTTCTCAGCGGTACAGACTGCGAGAATTCTTTGAGTGGATCTCTCATTTGCCAGGACATTATGCTTCACGGGGCCTGTAATGGTTCAGTAGCAAACTTATCCTGTCATTTGAAAGGTTCCCCAGCTGCCATGATTAATCCAGTGTTCAGGCTGCTCTCGAATGGGAGTTTCTTAATGCTGAATGATCAAGGTTGTTGCGGGATGCTTCCAGGCATCGCATATCTTGTCACTGTAAGATCCAGGGTTACTTGTTGTATGCAAGTATTGTTTCCACAGACTCGCACAGTGAGGGAGGCGCCATTATGGCCTTCGTTGAATGTTTCCTTTATACGGTTTGATACTCTGAGCCGAATGAAGAACATGCTTTTACAGAAAGATGTGCCCTTAACCTCAGCCCAAGAGACTTTTGATCTCCAGGTTGCAAGGTCCTCTGCTGAGATTCAGGCACTGGTACGAACTAACTGCCCTTTCCATTTCAGAGAAATGGCACAGCGTATCTTTAACATGTCTGATACGAAGGGTATAGTACACCTATTTAAAACCATAGGTTCTGAACTGTTAAGCACCTTTCAGACATGCTTCGGAGTGATTCCAGCTTTCATACACTCCGTATTCTGAAGCATTTTTTAAGGGCTTCCGCTAGTCCTGCTGCTGGTAGCGGAAATCCTGAATTGAATTTTTTTCCTACACAATGGGCGTCCCAGTCACCAAGGAAATGGAAAAAAACGCTCTTGGAGCGATGTTACCATGACCGCATGGTACTCCATCTAGGCTCACCTTGACTTCGGGAGCCAAGCGAGTCTTGGTTCCTATCATTTTGACCAGTCTGGATTGACTGTTCTGCCTGTTCTCCACTTCCTATTCTGTGGACAAAAATGCGTGTTGGACCTCTCTCTAACACTTTCATTGGTTGCGCCACCAGACGTGGATGCATTACTGGACCCGTTAACGGCCCACGTACTGCAGTGTCCCCAGCGTATTCCAATGTCGATGTCGGCATTCTTAGAGCCACCACGGGACACTTCAGCTCCTGTCGGATCGGATAGTGGCTCCACCCCAGGCACACAAGCTTTGAATACTACAATCACTGCCCAGCATCGGCTGTGCGAACTGAGGAAGATCATCTTTGCTCAATTGACCTGATCTGTGAGGTGTTACAGGGATCGTCATCTGTGAAGGCAAGCAGCAGTGATGTTGCATCTCCCACACAGGACACAAACATTTGGCTCTCCGTGTGCTGGGAAGAATTCGGCCTTTTTCCAAAACATCCAAAATTGGAATTTTAAACTTTTTTTTTTCCTTTTCTACACTATTACTGAGCTACATGGCTTTCAGACGTACTCAGTGGCTCAGACAATATATAAGAACATATTTTAAAGCACTATTAGAGTTTATTTTTTTTAGAGATTTTATGAATTTTAAACCTTTTAAACGCCTTTTTAACAATGTTTAAATGCGTGATTAGAAGGGCATTCCCTTTTAGTATGTCGTCTGGTCGGATGAGGAGTGGGTGTTATGTTTCATAGGGTACCCCAATATAGGTCCGAGTATTCTCCTAAACTTTTACCTACATTTACCGTACGATTACACTACACAACGGGTTTTGGTATTGACCTTTTACCTAGTTAAGCACTGCATAAAATGTTGTGCGGTTTTCCCCGAAAACTAGCCACATTAATTATGCATGAAGATTCTCAGAATCACAGCAGTATTACCATCCTCTGCATAAAATCTATGTATAAGGGTCTTCCCTTCCGTCATCCATGACCGACATGAGACAGCAAGGTAAAATCCCCTGAGGGTACCTTTTGGGTAAATATACACACCACTTCTTTGCCCAGGCAAGTAGAGGAGAAAGACTTCCATGCTGACACACTGACGCGACACTGAGGTTCCTGCACGCAGGCACTCCAGCTCGCAGTGGTCGGACATCCCTCGCGGGGTGTCCATCTCGAGACCAAGACAGGGTCCCACAATTTCTCACTTCAGGTAATGGGGTTGGCTTCCTCCTAGAGGGATTCTTGGCTCAACACCTACATACATGCTAGGTACATTTAGATACATCTAGTTACGGTTGCATCGTAGGAGTATGCATTATTATTGTCATGTATTTATATGCTTGCATATATTCATTGTTCTTAGCATTATGGTGGGAATCTACCATCCTTTTACTCTGTTGATGCTTATAATCATTTATATCTGTTTCTGTCTAATGGTTGTTTCAGCGCACCTATTTTACACTAGAAGGACACTGGTTCAATAAATGCTTATTAAAAACGTCCCCACCATTTATTCTGTGTATTTCTCTGAGCCAAAGTGAGCACGAGTGACTGAGCGAAAAGTACTGTACTATTTCCACGATCCCTGATGGAACAGAGTTGTCATGTTCGATAGTTGCCAGGAACTATTCTCTCCTTGGTAAGAGGAGTTTATAGTGGCACTGTAAGCCAGCTGGTATACAGGCGAACATACCCGGTGGGGGTGTCTGGAATCAGTCTGGACACCAATCCCAGAGTCTATGTTGTCTAAACGCACAGATCCTATAGCACAAGTTACTAACTTGTGTAACGATATATCTGTAAGAGACAGTAGTTAGTGACAGATTCCTTACCTTAGAATATCCCCAGGCGTCAGGCTGGATCCGGAAAGTTTTTTGCGTAGCAGTACCCTTGCGCGTCGGTAGGCGGCGTCGTGCGGCTCCGCGTCCGTCGTCGGCGTCGTGATCGCCGGGATGACGTCGCGGGCAGTACTTAGGCGCCGCCCCTGCGCGCTGACGTCAGTTCTGTACACGACTTTCCGCGCCAGGAACGCAGAGCCATGCAAGAAGCTGACATAGGTGTCTGAAAAATACTAGGGCCCTGAAAGGGATGTCCTTAACCCTAGAAATCAGTTCGCAGAACGGGGAGGATGGGTGGGGCGGTAAGGAATCTGTCACTAACTACTGTCTCTTACAGATATATCGTTACACAAGTTAGTAACTTGTGCATCTGAAAGAGACACGTTAGTGACAGATTCCTTACCTTAGAATAGATACCCCAGCAATACCAACCCCGGTGGTGGGTCTGCGAACAAAGATCAGACAAGGAAGTCCTGGAGGACAGAACGGCCAAAGAAGCCGTCCCTCCGGACCTGACTGTCAAGGCAGTAATGCTTTGTAAACGTGTGCAGCGAGGCCCACGTAGCTGCCTGACAGATAACCGGCAGCGGAACACCGCGGCCCAAGGCCGTGGTAGCAGCCGTTGCCCTGGTGGAATGGGCACGCAGCCCAACAGGAGGTTCCTTTTTAGCGAAAGAATAGCAGGTCTTGATGCACAAGGTAACCCAGCGGGAGATGGTCCTCTTGTGCACCGCCCGACCTTTTTGGCGCCCACGTAGCCAACAAAGAGCTGGTCATCCACCCGGAAGTGTTTTGTGCGGTCAATATAGAAAGAGAGCGCACGTTTTGGGTCCAGACGGTGGAGCCTCTCTTCCTCTCTGGAAGGATGCGGAGGCGGAAAGAAGGTGGGCAAAGTGATGGTCTGCCCAATGTGGAAAGCAGTAACCACCTTCGGCAAGAAGGACGGACGCGTCCGAAGAACAACCTTGTCTGGATGAACAGACAGAAAGGGAGGTTTGCAAGATAGAGCCTGGAGCTCACTCACCCGCCGAGCGGAGGTGATGGCCACCAGAAAGGCTGTCTTCAGAGTCAGAAGACGAAGAGGACAGTTATGTAGAGGCTCAAAGGGAGCGCACATTAAAAAGGTAAGAACCAAGTTCAAGTCCCACTGAGGCATCACAAACGGAACAGGAGGGAAGAGGTGAGTAATGCCTTTTAAGAACCTGTTAACAACAGGGGACTTGAAAAGGGAGGGCTGATCAGGGAGCCTGAGGAAGGCCGAGATAGCACAAAGATAACCCTTGATGGTACCCAGGGCAGAACCCTGTTGGGCCAAAGAGAGAAGGAACAGAAGGACCTCAGAAAGAGGGGCAGAAAGGGGATTCACAGCCTTTGCTGTGCACCATGCCACAAATTTGTTCCACCTGCAGGCGTATACCACCTTAGTGGAGGGACGCCTGGCTGCCAGAATCACATCACAAACTTCGGGAGGCAAGTCGAAAGGAATCAACTGCCGCCGCTCAATCTCCACGCAAGCAGGTGTAGACTGGACAGGTTCGGGTGGAGGACCGTCCCCTGCTGCTGCGACAGAAGATCCTCCCGAAGAGGCAGACGGATCGGGGATCTACGCTCATATTGAGTAGCTCGGGATACCAAACTCTTCGAGCCCAGTCCGGAGCCACAAGAATGACTTGGGCCCGGTCGTGCCGAATCTTCTTCAACACTCTGGGTAGAAGTGGTATAGGCGGAAAGGCGTACAAGAGACCGCAACTCCACTCGTGACGAAAAGCGTTGCCGAGCGAGTGCCGCCTTGGAAATTCCAACGCGCAGAACTGATGACAGTGCGCGTTCTCTTCGGTGGCGAATAGATCTAACCAAGGCTCTCCCCACTGTAGAAAGAGTCCTTGCGCCACTTCCGAGTGAAGACGCCATTCGTGATCCATTATGCACCTGCGGCTGGAGTTCGTCCGCCCTGGCGTTCAGGGAACCTGCCAGGTGTTGAACCACCAGGAACATGCCCTGATGTTCCAGCCATGTCCAGAGGCGTAGAGCCTCCTGACAAAGGGTCCACGACCCCACCCCGCCTTGTTTGTTGCAGTACCACATGGCGGTGGTGTTGTCTGTGAACACCTGCACTACCTTCCCTTTGACAGAGGGAAGGAATGCCCTGAGTGCAAGTCGGATCGCCCGGAGCTCCAGAAGGTTGATATGGAGCCGGGACTCCGCCGGAGACCAGAGGCCTCTGATCTCCGCCTCTCCCATGTGACCGCCCCATCCCAGAAGGGACGCGTCCGTCACAACTGTGTGCTCTGGCTGGGGAAGGGAGAGGGATCTGCCCATGACCCATTGCCGGTTCGAGAGCCACCACTGCAACTGTTTTGCAGTCCCCTCCGAGATCTGGACGTGATCGGACAGGTCGCCCTGGTGCTGCGCCCACTGGAACTTCAGGTCCCACTGCAGAGCCCGCATATGCCATCTGGCATGAGTGACCAGCAGGATGCAGGAGGCCATGAGGCCCAGCAGCCTCAGGGTCATCCGTACCGAAACCCAGGATAAAGGCTGAAAGATTGGAATCATAGCCTGAATATCCCGGACTCGCCGTTCGGGAGGATAGGCCCGAAACTGCGTCGTGTCCAGAACTGCTCCGATGAAAAGGAGCTGTGGAGAAGGAATCAGATGCGACTTTGGCACATTGATGGAGAACCCCAGCGAGTGCAGGAGTTCGGCCGTAGTCTGGAGGTGGGAGACAACTGCCTGGGACGAGCCCGCCTTCAGCAGCCAGTCGTCGAGGTAGGGAAGACTGAAACCCCTGCCCGGCGCAGATGAGCTGCGACCACCGCCATCACTTTCGTGAACACCCGAGGGGCACTGGTAAGGCCAAAGGGAGCACGGTGAACTGAAAATGCTCGAGGCCTACCGTGAACCGAAGGTAACGCCGGTGGGCCGGCAGGACGGGGATGTGGAAATAGGCGTCCTGCAAGTCCAACGCTACCAACCAGTCTCCGGGGTCGAGGGCAGTCAAGACCTGAGCTAGGGTGAGCATCTTGAACTTCTCCTTCCGGAGGAAGCGATTGACGTTCCGGAGGTCCAAGATAGGACGCATGTCCTCCTTGTCCTTTTTGGGCACCAGAAAGTAGTGGGAGTAGCAACCACGCCCTACTTCTGGGGTCGGAACATGCTCGATGGCCCTCTTGTCCAAGAGGGCCGTGACTTCCTTCTGTAGAAGCACCAAGTGATCCCCTGACATGCGGTGGAATTGAGGTGGCATGGCTGGGGGGTGGTCTCGAAGGGGAGGGAGTAGCCCCTTCGGACAATGTCCAAGACCCACTTGTCCGAGGTGATGGGACGCCAGTGGTGAAGGTGATGGCGGACCCTGCCCTCGACTGGCGTGCTGTGCACCTGAAAGGAGGGACTAGGAGGGCTTGGAGGCCGCGGACGGGTTGGAGGTGGTGGCCTGACCCGCACGCTGGTTGCCCGAACCGCCACGGCGGTATCCACGTCCTCGGCCACGCGAAGGCGCTTGCTGCGCGGGCCGTTGGCCGGGCTGTGGACGTGACTGGGCGCCCCTTCCGTGGCCACGAAAGGGGCGAAAAGCAGACGTTTGCGGAGGGCGCACAACAGCAAGGCCCAGGGACTTAGCAGTAGCCCGTGAATCCTTGAAACGCTCCAGCGCATGGTCCGCCTTTGAACCAAAGAGACCGACTCCATCAAAGGGCATGTCCATGAGAGTATTCTGGACATCCCCTGAAAAACCAGTGGTTCTCAGCCAGGCGTGGCGACGCAGCGCCACCGTCGTTGCAAGCGATCTGCCCAGCGAGTCGGCGGTATCAAGGCCACAGCGGATGGTATACTTAGCCGCATCACGCCCTTCCGCAATAGCGCGGGTAAGCAGTGTCTGGACCTCCTCAGAACACTGCGGCAAAACATCAGCCACCGAATCCCACAGGGAGTGGGTGTATCGGCCCAAGAGGCAAGCGGTATTAACAGACCGCAAGCCAGCACTGGAGGAAGAGAAAGCCTTCTTCCCAAAGTGATCCAGGCGCTTGGATTCCCTATCCGGAGGGGCGGTAGGGAAGGCTGTTTGGGAGGCAGAGGCTTGGACAACCAAGCTCTCAGGGGTGGGGTGTTGGGAGAGAAACAGGGGGTCGCCCGGAGCCGGGCGATGGCGTCGGGCCACGTTCCTATCCACAGGAGCCCCTGTGGTGGGTTTGGACCAGGCACCCAAAAGAACGTCAGTGAGTGCATCGTTGAACGGCAGCACAGGCTCCGAAGAGGAGGCCGCCGGCTGAAGCACTTCAGTCAGGAGGTTAGTCCTGACGGCCACTGTAGGCAACTGGAGATTTAAGGCTCCAGCAGCTCTACGCAACACCGTTGCAAAATTAGCCCCCTCCTCCGTTGCCACGGGAGGAGACAGCATGCCAGAGTCGGGGGAGGTATCCAGCCCACTGGCATCCCCAAGTTCCTCAACCCAGTCCGGGTCAAACTCGCACTGTTGTGTGAGAGGGTCGTCAGACCCCTCCCAGCTCTCCTGGTCCTCCTCAGGTTGAAAAGATGGAGGAGGAGGGACATAAGGGACCCAAGGCCTCATCGGCGCCGGAACCGGCGTCGGGCGACGCCGGTCCGGCTCCATGTCCGGACCCGGGGAGAACCGGGGAACGACGCCGCCCGGAGCCCCGGACGGCGTCGGAAGCGGCACCGGGGACATCGGCGTCGGCGGAGGCGTGGTTAGGTCAACCGGCGTCGATGGAGGTTGCGGCACCACCGGAACCGGGGTCGAGGCCGGGGCCGGAGCCGAGGCCGGGACGAAGGCTGGTGGGACAGGCGACGCCGGGACCGGAGTCGACGGCGACGCCGGAGCAACCCCATCTGGGCCCGCGGGGCCCGAAGGCGCACCGGAGGGACCTTGAGGCCCGAAGAGGCGGGCCATGGCCGACAGGAATTTCTGTACTTCGGCCGGAGTCGCCCCGAACCCGGGAAGGACGGGTAATGCGGGGGCAACTCGACAGGCACGTCCGGGGCCGCGGGGCGGGGACGGTGCCGACAGGGACCTCAGCCGAGTCGCGCGACCGGCGAGGCGAAGTCTTAGAGCGATGACGCCGCTTAGACTTCTTGTGCTTCGACTTACCGGAGGAGCGCGAAGACTTGGATTCCGACGAACGGCGGGGACTCCGCGTCCGGCCCCTCGACCTCTCCCGGGACCGGGGCTTGCTGCGGCGCGGAGCCGACTGCCGGACTTCAAGGAGCTTTCGAGACCGCTCTCGCAAAGCCTTCGGATGAAGTTTCCGGCAGTCAGGGCACGACTTCGTGTCGTGGCCTCGGCCGAGGCAGAAGAGACACTCGAGGTGGGGGTCCGTGATGGACATCATACGACCACATTCCTCGCAGGGCTTAAAGCCGGGCATCCCTACGACACCTTAGGAGTCGTGAAGACTCGTTGAAGAGAACAGTGAAAAATTTCACAAAAGATAGTCAAAAAGTGACTAGGGCACTGCTCTTCCCGGATCTGCGCTTACTGGCGCGGAAAAAGAAGAACTGACGTCAGCGCGCAGGGGCGGCGCCTAAGTACTGCCCGCGACGTCATCCCGGCGATCACGACGCCGACGACGGACGCGGAGCCGCACGACGCCGCCTACCGACGCGCAAGGGTACTGCTACGCAAAAAACTTTCCGGATCCAGCCTGACGCCTGGGGATATTCTAAGGTAAGGAATCTGTCACTAACGTGTCTCTTTCAGATTAGGTTTATAGGAACTACACGACAGAATGATTTGAGGATGCTTAAAAATCATGTTAAAAGTATAATTGCAGAAATAATCAAATAAGAGTGACAGTATTGAAATCAATATTTATTAGCAAATATTATGGAGCTTGACTATTTGCCCAAAAGACAGACTTTGCCAGATACCGGACTCATGTCTGGCCTCAGTAGTTAAAAAAAACAAAGAATAGCCAACCATGCGGTTAATTCGAACTATGTCTGTCGACAATTGCTGTTCCCTCAAGGCAAGGATATCCTGGAAGCCGTCTAGGCTGCACCGCTGTCTAAACCGCGCCCCTCAGGTTCTTCTTGATGCTTTGCACTGTGGATCCCAGAGATGCTGAGCTGTCAACTCGTTAGCAAAGAACAACTCAAGATTGGACCTGGACATCAGGAGAAACAGCTAATTGCCTGAGCCAGAAGGAGTTCCGTAACCACAAATGATTTGACAACCTCCTGATTGAAGAATTGTGTGAAAAGGAGAGTCAATGTTGCTTGCTTGAACTATAGAAAGAATTCTCTCTTGTTCTTCACTGACTTGAAGTGTTAAAGATCAAAAACTGCAACATTGTTATATGAACATTTAACCTGAGCTCAACCACCTAGTAACTATGGAACAGAACAGACTGGCTTAACTTAGGGAAGTATTATGTACCAAAACAGTAATTAAGGCAAAATGTAAAACAATAAAAATCCTAAACTAAATTGGATAGAGTAACATTTATTAAACAAAATGACAAAAACCCAGTAAGGGGAACAGGAGATATGAGTTTTTAAAGATTTAAGGGAAAACAGAGCCAAAAAAGCCAAAGTGCCAATGATACTCTATAGTCGCTGTAGACAGGAGCATAGGTGCAATTTCAGGCTGATCCCGATGAACCATGGGTTGGATACACCAACCAGGTTCGTCAAGGTCAAAGATTTTATTTTCTGACTTGGGGCCCGATTTAATATTTGGCGGATGGAGAAACGGCCATTGGCCAGGAGGAGGAATTAAAGTCTGCCAGGCAGAGACTACTCCCCCTGCTAAATTTAGAAACGACCGACAAGTAGTTGGTCATTTCTAAAGCAATGGCAGGAACTGCCGTCATGGAGGTGGTTCCTGTCAAGGCTATTTAAAGTTTGGCGCATGGCTCCGTCAACAAAGCGTAGCAGTCTGTCAAACATTTTTTTATTACAAAAAAAAATAATAATACAGAAACAGGATCATACCTTCAGGAATAATAGGTAAGAGCTCTCAGTGAGTAGGAGTGGGCTGGAGAAAGGATAGTCACAACACTCAGTGGAAAGGTAACAATTCATCAGCCCAAACGGTCAGGGGTTGGGGCAAAAGGATGAAAGAAGTAGTCAGGGAGTAAAAACGCTCCTCCAGACACATCAAAAAAGCAGGCAGTAAAGTGAAGCTGCTCCCAAAGATTTCTCAATCACTACGAGGTGCCGTCGGCGGCAACCAAATTGGAGCAGTTGGCTAGGGCCACTTACGCCACAGGAGTGAATCTGCACAGAATAAGGGGAGGTTGATCCTAGAGTGCCGCGTACTATGATCGCACACTCCTAGCGAATGAATCCAGGAAGTGAGTATGCCCGGAGTCATTCTAAAATACGGGACTGTTTCCAGGTATGCGTCCTGACTTAGGAGTGGGTGATCAGTGTACACATTGCTCCCAGATCAACCTCTCCTTACTCTGAACCATTGTTGTGTGTTAGATAACAAATGTCCAGGACCGGAACTCTGCGTGCCAATGCAGTGGTAGCAGCCTTGGTTCTGGTGGAATGAACCTTTAACCCTTCCAGGGGCTGCATCTTGGCCAATGCATAGCAGATCTTGAGGCAGAGAACAATCCAGTGTGAGATGATCCTTTTCCATATGGCTTTGCCCTTCTTTGCTCCTGCTAAACCCATGAGGAGCTGAACATCCACTGTCTTCTCATGTGCAATCGATGTAAAAGCTCAGCACTCTCTTAGGGTCGAGGTGATGGAGGCGGCCCTCCTCTTTAGAGGGGTGAGGTGGAGCATATAACGCCGGCATGGTGATAGTTTGACCGATGTGGAACAAGGTCACTCCTTTTGAAAGAAAGGATGCCCAAGTTTACAGAATCCATTTGTCTGGGAAGAAGGTGGTATTTCCCTGGCTCATTGCAGGGCTATCAAAATGGAGTCATGGTGTCTGGTTGCTCAACTTTAGCACGAACAGTATCAATGGAATCAGGGTAAAGGGTATGCACATTTCCTGACCAATCTACTGCTATGGCATTTCCTCAGGATAGGTGGTGTGGGTACCTGGATGCAAATGTTGACATTTTTTATTGTCGTGTGTTGCGATCTGATGGTGCCCCATTTCTGAAAAACTTACCACTATTGTTTGCTTTAGTTACCATTTGAGCTAAGCACCTGCTAGCCTGCTTAACCTGTCTCCTCCTGAGTTTTGTACGCGAGTAGGTGAACAGATACCAGGCTTGAGTTTCTCTGTATAACCCATTTCCATATGTCCTGGCTTAGTCGGGACAGTGCATGTGATCTGGTTACTGCCAGTTTGTTGAGGCAGAAAATTGTGGTTGTATTGTCCGTCTAGATATGTATTGAAGACCAAGAAGAATGATTTTTTTTTTACTTTGTTTTTTTTTTATTTTATCTCCAGCACATTGTTTTACTACTTCCACTGGGTTCCATGGACCTCTGAGGTTCACTTTTTCCATGTGTGCTCCACCAGCCCTGTATGGGATGCATCTGCTGTAATGATCACCTAGAGAGTAGGTTGTTTGAAGGGTCTGTCTATTGTATTGTTCTACGTAGTACACCATTTTATCTCTTTCTGAACCTTCTCTATGACAACCACTAGATCCTTGCATTTCCCCATTGCTTGTGACCACTGGAATTAGATACACCTCTGTATTGGCCTCATATGGAGATTGGCATGAGGAATTGAGGGAATACATTAGGTCATCATGACCTTTAACTTTACTACAGTCCTCACTGTCAGATTGCCCCCTCTGGGACAGGGGAGTTTGCTCTGTCAATGACAGGACTATCTTTGGAGTGGAAATGCTTTGGCCTGCTTCAAATGTAATCTTGCTCCCAAGAAAGTACTTTACTACTGGGGACAATTTCTCTAGATTCAAGGGTAACCCCAGTTTGTGGAGAATTTGTATAAATCTAAATGCTTTTCTGGCATTGTGTAATCAAATTAATCTTTACCAGCCAATCGTGAATGTAGGGGCACTCATGCATACCTCACCTTCTTAAGTGTGCTACCGCCACTGCAAGACAATTTGGAAGAACACTTAGAGCCGACTTTATTACAAAGGGAAGTACAGCTGCTAATGTGTCTGGTACATGAAGAATCTGAGAAATTTTTGGTGCTTGTTCTTCAAGTGCACATGCACATAGAAATCTTTGGGATCTATGGTTACCATGTAGTCCCCTTTTCTTCAGAGTAGGATGACCTCCTGGAGAGTAGACCGCTTGAACTGTGGTCTTAATAAACTTGTTCCAGAATGGAGGTCCAGGATAGGCCTTAGTGACTGAAATGGTTTTGGTACCAAGAAATAAATGCAAAAGTTCTATACCATAACCGCTTTGTATGAAATGAAGTATTCACTTATTGGTGGTAATTGCTCTCTAATCCTAGAGGAACCCTAGTCTGCTCCATAAGAACACATTACTTACCTGCGGTAACGCTTTATCTGGTAGAGACTATATCCAGCCGCAGATTCCTTACCTTAGAATTATCCACAGGTATCAGACTGGATCTGGATTTATTTTGTGAGCAGTCCCCCTGCGTACTGGTAGGTGGCATCGATTAGGCTCTGCGTGGCATCGTCGGCGCAACCCCAACGCGCTGTCAGTTTCTTTTCAAAACTTTCCACGCAAGGAGCATGGAACCACGAAGAACACTGACCAGTGGTGTGGAAAACTAGGGCCTGAAAGGGACGAGCCCTGTCCCTCAAAATCCGTTTGCAGAACGAGGAGAATGGGTGTGTCGGTAAAGAATCTATGGCTAGATCGTCTCTACCAGATGAGGCGTTACCGAAGGTAACTTGTTCATCTGATAGGGACTTCTAGCCGCATATTCCTTACCTTAGAATAGACTTCTAAGCAATACCACCCCATACCTGGGTCTGCAAAACAATTTCATACCGAAAGGTCCTGCAGGATCGAACCGGCAAAGTGCCTGTCCCGACGGACCTGACTGGCCAGACAGTAGTGTTCTGTGAATGTGTGCAGAGAAGCCCACGCTGCTGCCTGGCAGATGTCCAGGACCGGGACTCCGCGTGCTAACGCAGTGGTCGCAGCCTTGGCTCTGGTGGAATGACCACGCAAGCCCTCAGGGCATTGCTTTTTGGCCAATGCCTAGCAGATTTTAATGCAGAGCACGATTTATCAGAAATGGTCCGCTTCTGCATGCCCTTTCCCTTCTTCACTCTGACATACCCCATAAAGAGTTGGACGTCCACCTGGTACTCTCTCGTGCAGTGAAGGCAGAACAACGTTCTTTTTGGGTCCAGTCTGTGAAATCACTCCTCTTCTTTAAAGCGATGTGGCGGAGCGTAAAAAGTAGGCAGAGTGGTGGACTGGCCTACATGAAAGGAAGTGACGACTTTTCATAGAAAGGAAGCTCTAGTTCGGAGAACCAGCTTGTCTGGGTAGATGTTCAGGTATGGAGGCTTGGATGACAAAGCCTGAAGCTCACTCACACTCCTGGCAGATGTTATTGCTACTATAGGAAGGCCGTCTTGATGGTAAGGAGCCTGAGAGGACAGTACTGCAAGGGCTCAAAGGGAGCGCACCTCAGGAACATCAGGACGAGAGTAAGGTCCCACTGAGGCATGATAGAGGGAGAAGGAGGAAACATGCTGCAAACCTTTCAAGAACCTATGTACAATAGGGGATTTGAAGAGGAATGGCTGGTCAGGCAACCGAAAGAAAGGCCGAGATAGTCGAAAGATAACCATTTAAGGTGCCCAGAGCCCTGCTGAGCAAGGGAAAGAATAAAGAAAAACCTGTGAAAGGTGACCAGAAGAGTCAACCTGCTTTTACGCACACTATGCCAAAACTTGCTCCAACGGCAGCCATATACCGTTTTGGTGGAGGGACACCTTGTAGGAAGCTGGCTCCATATATACTATACCAAAATGAGGTATAGTGTGCACAGAGTCCAGTGGAACCCCAAAGGTAGCCAGAGGTAAAAGTAGATAGCACCTTGCTCTCTATTTGTGGTAGTGTGGGCCAGCAGTAAGGCTTTATCAGAGAACAGTGTTAAGCATTTGTTGTACACACTCAGGCAGCAAATGATGTCACACACTCAAAGACTGAACTCAGACCAATTTCTTTGTATCAAAAATATTATTCAGTTATTTTATTTCAAGAACCAAGCCAAGCCTGGTGCACGTGACAAATGCTTTGCAGAATCTTATGCAATATTTTACAGTTAAATGCAGGTTCAAATGCAGTTGATTGAAATACAGGTACGTCAATGTTTCAAAATTACTTTTCAGTTACTTTACAGATTACTTTGTATGTTACTTTTTAGATTACTTTTTAAGTTACTTTTTCTACTCAGTGTGATATGCCTAGAAATCACACTGGGACATTTCCTAGAGAAAAGGTAGGTAAATCAGTTTTTGTACATTTGCAGTTTTTCAGGGTTTTATACAAATCAACTCCACACTTAAAACAATTTTCAAGAAAAGCAGTCAATGCAATCCTATGGAAGGAAATGAAGTTATCGGTTTGCAGGTAAGTACAAGTTTGTGGGAGTTGGAATTCTGGGGCTAGAACCAGGGTTCTTCCAGGGTCGAAGATGCGCACTCAAAGCACCCTCAGCAGCACTAAGGGGGCCGGGTGCAGAGTGCTGAGGCCCGATGTTATCCAATGGGGGATAGGGGGCCTCCGGTTGGTGGCTGCTCACAAGCAGGCCACAAGGTGGGGGGAGCAAAGCTCCTGTTAGGCTCAGGGCAAAGGGGGGGTCAGAGTTAGCACACAAGGTGCACCCGCAGCGGCGCGTTGGCGGCTGGGTGCAGGGTGCTGTTTTTCAATGGGAGTTGCCGGTTGTGGATTTAGGCTGTAGGCTCGGTCCAGGAAGACATTCGGGAGGAACCAACAGCTGGGCAGGTAAGTTGGAGGGCTCGGGGACGTAGGTGCACCTCGGGTTCTCTTCTCCAGGGGGCAGGGCGGCTGGATGAAGGGGTGTCTTTTGAGGTCGGATTTCACCTTACCGGGCCACTCGCGGTTGGGGGTGTCTCCGTGCAGAGGCTGCATGCGATGTCGGGGAGTCCTGGAGGGGTCAACCCACGGTGGACTCAGGCTCTGGAGCGCTGGGGGATCTCGCTGGGCCACTCGGACTCGGGCCGAAGGCATCAGGTGCAGCGGTGGTTCCAGGCGTCGGGTTTCTTTGTCCTCAGCAGGCTTGGAGTCTTTCTTGGTTGTTTCTTTTGAACAGAGCTGCTGTTCACAGGAGATCTGGTCTTTATTGAAGGCAGTCAGTCCTCCCAGGGGTTCTGGAGGTCGCTGGCTGTAGGACAAGGTGACATTTGGCGCAGGATCTCTGGAAACTGCAGACGGGCCGGTAGGGCTGGGGCCAAGTCAGTTCTTCTCTGCAGTCTCCTCTGCTGGGCGTCTTCTTTCGTCCTTCTTAGGTTGTGGGAATCTGGCTTCTTGGTTCAGGGCTGCCCCCTAACTCCTGTATTTGTGGGGCGTTTTAGGGGTCTCGAGGTCAGTAGCCAATTGGCTACTGACCTCAGGGTGACTACACCATTGGTGTGCTCACCCCACGTGGGGGATTGGGTACAATCCCTAATCCTGATTGGAGAGTGCCTGCCATCTGCAAGATGACAGGCACTGAAGAGTGGGCTTCACCTTGCCTCCCCCACTGAGGGGTGGGGTTGGCAGAGGTGGGCACACCTTCTGGGCTGTGCTAATTTTTCCCACCTGTCTTCCCGCCGAAAAGGAGGGGAGACAGGAAGGGGGCCTGCTCCTGATAGCAGGAGAGGCTGGGGGTCGCATTACAAAGGTGGCAAGGCCTTTGAAGACTGCCACAGATGGCTCTTCCTGACTTGGGGGAGGTGTGACTACCTCTGCCCAGGAAAGGCTTTGTTTCTGGGCTCTGGGAGCGAAGACTCACACCCCAGGGGTCCAGAAACATGTCTTGTGGTGGCAGGCTGGTGTATACCAGTAAGGGAACCCACCAGAGGCTGGTCGTTTCTCAGGGTGCATCTCTAAGATGCCCTCGGAGTGCATTTTTCATTAAATCCCACACTGGCATCAGTGTGGGTTTAATGTGCTGAGAAGTTTGATACCAAACTTTCCAGTTTTCAGTAAAGCCATTATGGTGTTGTGGAGTTCGTAATGAGAAACTCCCAGCACCATATACTCCTAATGGCATTACTGCACTTACAATGTCTAAGAATTGGTCTAGACACTGTAGGGGTACAGGGCTCATGTACCTGTACCCTCACCACTGGTATAGTGCACCCAGCTAGAGGGGTGCCTTACCTATGCCAGGGCAGTGGGTTGTAGGCATGGCACACAGGGATGTCGCCATGTTGCCTCTTCACTTTGTTCTGCACCAAAACATGCATCCTGCAATGGCAGTGTGTGTGTGTAAAGGTACAGGGCCTCTAAGGGTGGCACAATAATTGTTGCAGCCCTTAGAGCCCTTCCCTGGCCACAGTGCCCTTGGTACCCATGGTACCTTTTACAAGGGACTGACATATGGCCAGAGAGGTGCCAATTGGGGGTACAAGGTACAGTTTTGGGAAAAAATACAGGCCCTGGGGACCTGATTGGCGGGGACCCAGGGCACATCAAGTCAAAGTGCATCAGTAGTCTGGCAAAAATGGGGGGGGGGGCTGTCAGGGGGGGGAGGCAGGGGGGGGTGTGGTTACTGAAACGAACATTGCAGACTTTGAGCGGAAAGTCGAAAGCGGTCAACTGTCACCACTCAATCCCCAAGCAAGAAGGCGGATCGTTGACATGTTCAGGGGGAGAACCCTCCCTTGCTGTTGCGACAGAAGATGGACCGATGGCCATGCTCAACAGCTCAGGATACCAAACTCTGAGCCCAGTTCGGAACCACAAGGATGACTTGGGCCCAGTAGTTCCTGATCTTCTTGAGACGTGGGTCCCATGCTCTCCATGCCACTGGAACCATGCTAGCCTGGCTGATGAGGGGTGAAACCCCCAAACCAGTCCCAGGATGCTTGTTTCCGGTCCAGGGTGGACCTGGCCTGGCAGTTTGGAATGGACTGTTCCCATAGGGAGCAGGGTCAAGACTCATGTGCATATGGCTGGGTTTAAACTGGATTGGCATGGGGAGCAAAAAAGACAAGTGATATAGGCCCAGATCTCTGTACTGGGGTGAATGTTTGACATTGTTCAACATTCTGTCCATCAGTTGTTCTTTTTGCGTTCGTCACCCCGAGTGGAACGGTTATGCCCAGACGTGGATCCTGTGCTCTCCATGCCACTGGAGTCAAGCTAGCCTGGCTGATGAGGGGGGGAAACCCTGAAACCGGTCCCAGGTTGCTTGTTTCTGGTCTAGGGAGAACCTGGCCTGGCAGTTCGGACTGGACTGTTCCCATAGGGAGCAGGGTTAAGACTGATTTGCATATGGCTGGGTTTAAACTGGAATGGCATGGGGAGCACAAAAACGATGGATTTAGGCCCAGATCTCTGTACTGGGGTGAATGTTTGACAATGTCCAACATTCTGTCAATCAATTGTTCTTTTTGTTCTTGAGAGCTCTGGGCAGGACTGGTATGGGTGGAATGGCATACAGGAGGCCTGAGCTGGCCAATTTCTCAGATTACGCAGGAATTGTTCCCATAAAGATTATTTCAGGGAATCCACCGATCTACAACACAGACTCGCAGAGAGAGGTTACCCAAGAAGCCTCCTAAAAAGGGGATGCAAGAGGACTTAATTCAATCCCAGAGAATTTATTGTGGAAACTAAACCACGTCCCACTGACACCTTGAACAAAATGATTTGTGTTACCACGTACTGTACACATAGTAACAACATTAGGCACATCGTCAAAAGCCATTGGAAACTGATTTCAGACGAAATTGACATAAAAGATCCACCAATGCACTTATTTAAGAAAAGTAAACGCATTAGAGACCATGTAGTCGGTTCCCTTTTAGGTGGCCCTCCTCAGCCCTCGATCCAGTCACTATGGAATTTACCCCAAATCCTTGGACACTATAGATGCGGACACTGCAAAGCATGCAAACTCACATCAGACACCAAGGTTTTCACCCAGAAAGAACGTACGTTTGAGTTGAAGGATCACACAAATTGTAACAGTGTATATGTAATATATGTCATCATATGCCCATGTGATCTACTTTATGTGGGTCAGACCCGTCAGAAGGTCAAACCACGTATTTTACAACATTGTAGTCGAGTTAGATGCAATGTACAAGGTGCCCCTTTAGTGGAACACGTTCACTAATTCAAACACTTGGTTGACAGTCTTAAATGTCTAGTCCTGGAAAAGGTAGTGTTGGGCCCAAGAGGAGGTAACATCACAGATCTACTTAATTCACGAGAGTGCAAATGGATGCACATCCTGGACACTGTCAAACAATGGCTAAATGAACACGAAGAGATATCCAGACAACTATCTCTTCTCAACACAGGTTGACACCATCCCAAACCCAGGGTGCCCACATCTGAGAAATATACAGACCACTAAGCCGAGATAGATCTATCTCGCGTAGGGTCACTGCCAATCTGTTAACACAGCTATGGCTTGGTTTTCATGATTTTCTGAGTGATATCTATACATTTGACCTTTGATCACTTTGGTCTGTCACACAGGAGAAAAGGATTACCACTAATTAAAATCGTACTGTATACTTACCATCTGTTTGGTCATATTAATTTAATATATACCTTGTGGTTGTAATAATTATGCAGAATGCTCAATCGTTACTGTCTTACATGATAATCGTCTATCAATCTTGAGCCTTTCAAGTTGTATGTTTGATTAGTCTACCCCGTAATTTTATGTATATGGGTTTTGTACAATCTTTATTAATACAGGACTCATTAATATAGGAATGCTTACCTTATTCTTTCTCGGGTCCCTTTAATCAAGTGTATGCTATTTGGATGTTAGTATCTGTGCCATATTGTCATCACTGTTTTATTCGATACCACAACAATTAATCAGCATGCTCAATTGTTATTACTGTACATGTACCTTGGTCTATCATGAATCTTGAGCTTCCTAAGTTGTGTGCCGGATCATTCTACCCCGTAATTCTATGTATGTGGGTTTTGTTTAATCTTCATCAATGTAGGACGGCTCTTCCTTTAGCTCCATGTTATCACCATCCATCATAGACACTATTGACAGGTTCCGTTCCTTTTTATGATTTAATGTTAGATGTTCCTATGACAGTCATTATATGCAAGTCATTGTTAAGATGGTGTATACCATTCAACCCCCACCTTCACACTCCCAACAGTGATGCAATACCACAGCATTCAACGGCTGCGCTCCCGACGTGAGCAGAGCCGCGTGCACGTTGTCCTCCCGGGGGACTTATTTACGGATGCGTTTTCCCACGCATTCGCAAGTTGCCTGCCCGAGACAGTCCGAGTAAGTAACACTGTTCCCTAATTTTTCTCAACTCATTTTTCTCAACTATTTAGTGTAGTTAACATATCACCCATGCAATGTTATCTCGGCTCTAAACTGGTAATTGAACTTTAGCTTTTTTAGATCCTTGTGCCTGATTAACTCGCCCTTCGGTTGTAATCGTACCAGGGATAACATTGTATCCACTGCTCACAGAGACGCTTGATTAAGGTAACCCTACCGCCGCCTCCTATACCAAAACTTTTCTGCAATTCTATACATACTGAATTAGTATACTTTTCTCGTGGTCTTAGATACATGTTGCCTGATTACTTCGGCCCTCATTCGCACCATACCAAGAAAAGTACTTACTAAGGAACATGATTTCCCAGTGAAACAGATGGGTGAGTACTCCTACCCTCACGTGTTCCTGGTTCATTCTTTTGCTTCACGTTTTTAGCACTCTAAGCTCAATGTTTCTTAATTTATTACCAGTACAATGGCACCGCTATGGATCCTCACTGGACCGTGGAACTGATCTCCGTCTCTCCTTTGAATTGGAGCCTACAGGCCCTTCTCTCCGTTGCCATCAGCACTGAATTCTGTACAGTGCTCTAGAGGTGAGCCCTATGTCCTCACCGTTCATACCCAAGCCTTGTGTATAAATCAGATACCTCATCGTTCCCTTTGACCTATCTCCTAGGTTGCTCCCATCTCTGTCCTGAAGAAGACCCCTCTCCATGGAACAATTGGCCTTCACCCTACACTCGGGGTCGAAACGTCGACATCTCTACCACACTAACCTGTACTGGAATTAGGCCCTTTGTTTAGACAATAATTTGGAGTCTATAACCTAATGTGGACTACAGGAAATGTGTCAATTTCCAGACAGGTTCTAGACTTAGAGAAATTTAGACTATTGTTTCGAATTTGTTCTTTGTATTCTTACCTCTTCAACCCTATCTAAATTCACGAGCACTTAACCCACCACTTATCCCCTTGCATTTACCTTGGAGCAACTGCCCAAATTGTTCCATCTTATTCTTACTTTCATGCTTAAATGTACCAATTGAATAACAAACTGCTAATATAGAAAATGAAAAATTGAAAACCATTCCTAGTGCCATATATATTTTTTAGTTTATGCTTTGGTTTTAAAAAGGTTTTGAAAAAAAGTCGCTCTTGAAGAATTATTGTTCTCTGCTAGGACCACCTGTGTCTCTTTACATATACTACCCAGGTCCTATGGATTTTTTGGGTTTCCCCATTGTTTGTAATGGCATGATGGTAGGGGGCAGACTAAGGGTTTGGAGGTTGCCGCGGGGAGGGGGGTGGTGGACTGGCCTGACCTGTGGCTGCCTGACCGAGGTCTGTGGGTACTGCGTCCTCAGCCATGCAGAGGCTGGCAAGCTTTCATGCCGCTATGGTGGGGGGTGGAGGGGGGCAGCTGGAAGCCCCTTCCATGGCCACGAAAGGTGTATTGGAGGGTGAGGGGCGTGGGGCCATGGAAAGTTCCAATAATCTATCCGTAGCCCTGCTGTCAAAGCGCTCCAGCGCTGAACCCGCCTCATCTCCGAAGAGATGGGATCTATCAAAGGGCATGTCCATAAAAGATGCTTGGACATTCCCAGAAAAGCCAGTCGTCCTCAGTCAGGCGTGGTGCCATAAAGCCACTGCCTATGAAACCACTCTGCCCAGCAAGTCAGTGGTATCCAGTCCACATCAGATGGTGAACTTGGCTGCATCTCTTCCGTCAGCAACAGCATGGGAGAGGACGGCCCTGGCCACCTCCGGAACCGTCTGCAGCACCTGTGTACCCGTATCCCACGTGGGAGTAGCGGCTTACAAGGCACACAGTGTTCACAGGCAGCAGTGCCAGGGTGGTGGAAGAAAACAGTTTTTCCCCTAAGTTGTCCAGCCTCTTCGATTCACTATTTGAGGATGCAGTAGGGAATGTATCAGGATTTACGTGGAAGGTGGAGGCTTGGACCACCAAGTACTCCGGGGTAGGGTGTTCTGTGAGGAAGTTGGGGTCCCCCGGAGCAGGCAGTAGTGGCAGGCAATCGTCTTGTTCACAGGAGCCCCTGTGCTGGACTTGGACCATGTCCCAAGCAGGACATCTGTAATAGCCTCATTAAATGGGAGAAGCAGTTAGGAAGGGGTCACTCCTGGTTGAAGCACTTCCGTCAAGACGTTTGTCTTGACTGCCACAGACGGCAGGCTAAGGACCAAAACATCGGCCACCCTTCTCACCACCACTGCTCCCTTCTCCGTAGTCACTGTAGAAGAAAGCATAACAGTATCTGGAGAGGTGCCAAGTCATCTGGAGAGGTGCCAAGTCCTCTGGCTTCCGCCAAATCCTCACACCAGTCCATGTTTGGGTCAAATAGCTCGTATTCTTCAGGGTCTAGCAACCCCTCTCAATCCTCCCAGAGTCCTAGCCCATAAGAATAGAGCTCAGGCTCCGGCCTGGTAGGCACGGCTCCAGTCGGCGTTGGGTGACGCCAATCGGGCTCAGTGTCGGAGATCAGAACAGGGGCGGTGCCGCCGGGTGCGATGGCATGAGGGCTTGCATCAGGAAAGGTCGAGGTGGTACGACCGGTGCCGGTATAGATCCATCCATGGATTCGGGGTGCCCGACTGGCACTGCAGCAGTCAGTGTGGATCCAGTAGGGGCTCCTCCTGAACCCCCGGGGCCACAAAGAGCACCAGCAGGGGGACTCAAATATGAGGCGCATGGCCTCATAAAACTCATGAAGGTGAGCGAAAGCAGCTATGACTCCCAGAAACTCGGGGATGCGAGGAGATGGCCCAGGTGCTGGTTTAACCGCAGAGCCAGGCCTAAAATGTTGACTCTCCCTCATCTCGTTAGCCGACAGACGAGGTGAAGTCTAAGCCCTCTTTGACTCTTGCTCTTCTGTTTGCAGTAGGACTTACCCAAGTGACCAGACATCTTCAAGTGCTACAAAGATTTTGGGCTGTGCAACTGATCCCGGGACCTTCCACTCAACGGGGATCGAGACCTTCAAGGTCTTCAGGTTCATGGCGTGGCAATCGACCCAGGTCTTAATGTCATGGTCGTGCTCGAGGCACCAAAGGCAAACGAGATGCAGGCTCATTACTGACATCGGTCGGTGACGGGCACTGCAGGGCTTGAAGCCGGCTTCCTAGAGGACATTCCTGCCACACCCTGAGAAAAAAACTCAAAACTTTTTGGACAAAAGTTGAAAAAAACAATCAAAAAGTGATTAAAGAGGTAGCTCTCTACAGATGTGCGCAGACTGGTAAGGAAAGAAAAAACTGATGTCAGCACGCTGGGGTGGTGCCTATATAGGCACTGCACACGTCACATATGGTGCGGACGTTGCCACGTGAAACCAATGGACGCCACACTAACAGCACGCAGGGGTACTGCTCTTGAAAAAATGTTAACGCCGGAGGATAATTCTAAGGTAATAAACCTGCAGCTAAAAGTCTCAATCAGATTACCGTTGCGCACCGGTGCATCCTAGTGGGAAATCACATGGATGCTGACTGACCCTTTTGGGATCTGGCCAATCCCTCTGAAAGGGCCGTTATGTCGTTGTATATTGCTATTGTTGAGTCATACTTTGAGCAGTCGCTTGCGGTGCAAATTTTCCAATGGGATACTGGGTTGAAGACCTCTCCATGATTCGCTTGGTAGGGGGACGATCCTCTCCTAAACAACCCCCGAACTGTAGAGACCCTATTACTTTTGCCATGTCATTATCCTATTTGATGGAGTGCCTCAGCCACTGGTCTGTCAAAGAGATGTTCCCCTGTGAAAGGCATATTGATGACTGATGGCTGTACTTCCTGTTGGAACCCTGACACACCCACAATCAAGCATGCCTTTTGAGGGTGGTGCCAATGTATCTGTGATGGCATCAGGGTTGTGAACAAGAAGCATGACTATTTCCTCCTTCAGGCGAATGCCATACACGTCCCCTGCTCTCATTAGGAGAGCGTTCTTTACAGTGATGACATCAGGGCCTCGAGGGATACGAGTCAATACAGTTTTCTGGAGACTCATTGTTCAGGTCTTGCCAGTCCCCTTCTGTTTCAGAGCCTTGGAAGGAACCCTGCACATATTGTTCATCTTTCTCATAGAAAAGATCTAGTTCCTCTTTGTGAAGTTCAGGTGTTGACGGGGGCTCCAACTCCTACTTTTTTACTTCCTCTGCCCTTGCTAAGTTTCAAAATCCCTGTAGGAACTCATACTTTTTCATCTGGAGGAGTGCTGCTATTTTGGCCTTGAGTTGGTGGTTCCTTCTTTCTACCTCTAGCATTAGTTGCCCTGCTTCAATCATCTGCCCGATATTCCTTTTATCTTTCGACTGCATTTCTCTTACCCTGTTCTGATCACTTTTTGGACACGTACCCGCATCCGAGGGCTTTCCACCAAATGGTATCTGTAAGGAAATGTCTTTTTGTAACTGATGCTGCTGGTTTTTCGACTAAGAGTGAAATGAGGCCTGCTAATTAGACCTCAGTGCCTGTGCCCTTACCCTTAAACTGATATGACAAATTGGATTCTAACCAATTGGCTGAGCTAGCTTATCTGTAAGTTCCTAGTAAATGGCACCAAGAGCATGTAAGCTTGAGGGCCCCCCCCGGCCCCCCAGAGACTGCAGCACTAGTTGTGCCACCCTTGGTGGGACACAAGTAAAACGAGGCTCCCAGTCCGCAATTTGTAGACTGAAATGACAGTTTTAACTGCTGTCCCGACTTTGCCATTTAAAGCAATAACAAAGCCAGACCTCCCCCTGGTATATGTGCAAGTTACCCCTATGCCAGGCCTAGCGAGTCCTAAAGGCAGGGTGCAACATAGCTCATGGGCAGAACATGTATTTTACATGTTCTGATAGTAAAATCAGTAAACTGTTGTTTTTACTATGGAAGAGGTTGGTCGCCCAATTGGCGAGTGGAGTTACATGCCGACCCCTCAGCTGTGCTAACTCTGTAACAGTGCAAGCAAAGTGGGTCATCCAACACAAAAAACAACTCGTTTTATTAAGCCTGGCCTGATTCTTAGGTCGAAATTAATGTAACAAGTTGTAGTGTAACTTTAGCAAAGCTGCCACTTTGTTGCCTCCAGTCCCCTGTCCCCATACTGGTTGCACATGGGGACCTGTAGATGAGACAGCTTTCTGCCCTCCTGGGGAGGCGTGCTAAAGACTCTCAGGAAAGGATGAAATAGGGGCCTGCTCTGAAATGAAGAGTCGCCTCCCTCCAGCAGGAAGCCACACAGGTGTTGGCCCAAAAGGCGAGCTTCAAAGAGAAAGCCGCCTTTGAAGGGCACATGGGCAACACTTGGGACAGGGCTGCTCCAGTGTTCAGCTAGACAGGCTGGCACTTAGGACAAGAGAGAAGAAACAAGTTGCCAAACCGGTTTTCCAGGGGAGCATAGCCCCCTTGTTAGCCACACCTCCGGGTTGGGCTAGAGAATTCCACATGCTGGGAGAGGGGTCCTGCCATATTGGGAGTAGGCAAAATGGTGCATCCTGGGCTGCCCAGACGCCACACTTCGCAGGAAGTGGCCATTAGGTGGGAGGGAATCTGGTAGCCCATTGGCTACCAATCGCATACTACCCTCATGCATTTTCTGAGCCTAACTAGGGCACCCCTGGCACCCCAAACGCAGACCTCAACTGGACTAGGACTGCCCTGCTGCATCGTGGAACCAGCAAAGACAGGTTGCACTGGCATGAACTGAACCTGGTGGTAAGCAAAGGAACGGGACGGTGCCTGTTGTGTCCTGCTCGAGGAGAAGCCATCTCCAGAGCCCAGCCAAAGCGAAGAGACTCCAAGGGTCAGTGAGACAACCTCCTGTACATAGCACAGGGACACAACAGCTGAGAAGCCTGCTGGGGCAAGTTCATAGCCCAAAGTCTTCAAACCACCGCCGTGCAGCAACGGGGACCGGTATCTGATGCACAAAGTTTCACAAGGGTTTCGCTGAGAAAGGGGGTGTCGTTGAGGTGCAGCTGGGACCCCACAAGGACGAGTTTTCAACCCAGGAAGGATTGGCCTGTGACCGCGATACTAGGAGACTAGTAGTCCAGCGGCGACTGGACTTCTGCCAGTACTGAGAGGACTTTGAGGGACATCGACCCTATGACCAGAACTGCCTCACCCCCTTCATGGACCAAGGAGTAGTCGCAGCAAGACCCTTGTCAACTGCATCGCATCCACAGCATCCTTCATCCCTTGCATCAGGACCACTTCCATAGGAAAACCCTGCAACGGATAAAAGTGCCTGGAACTGACTGAGGATTGCTTCACCTACTGAGGTAACGGTCTCCGAGAACCTTACTGGTACCCCTGACTGTCTCCCTAATGGAGTTGGTCGCGTAAAGTGTCCACATTCCACCTAGTCAAACTTTTTGGTGAAAAAGTTCGTCAAATTCATTGAATTTGCCATTGCTTGTTTGCGGTTGAATGAAATAATCACATTTACTATACCATGTAAATTCTATTTCTCTGGAACCCTCCGGTGGATCTTTTTTGTTGTGGTGTCTAAAAATACAGTCTATTTTTCTAAATTGGTGTTGGATTTTTTGGGCGTCTCGTCGATATTTTCTTCAACTGTTTTGGTGCTTTTTAAATGCTTTACACTTGATCCTTTGAGTAAGCCTTGCTGCTCAGAGTTACAGCTACCCTGCGTTGAGCTGAAGGTTTGACAAACGAAAACTTAAGGGTCCTAAAGGGGTTGGTATGTGTATTACACCACATGTAATACACCGCATTTTCTCCCAGCATCCTTGTGTTTAGACCTGTTGCGTTCCCTTTTGTTTCAATTTCTCTTCAACTACTGAGGGTTTTGGTGTACAAGGTGCCTTTTAGGACTGAGTCAGAGGTTTTCCCTTGGTCCCACTGCAGGTTTGTGGTGTCACCGGTTGCCACTCATGTTCCCTTTCCCTCGGTGCCTTCTTCCACGGCTCCTCTTTCTGGGTTAACAAACCTGTGTCAGATTCTTCTCTTTAACCCATCTCGGTTGCTTCAGGGTTTCTGCTGTCACTGGCATACAGGGGTAGAAACTTTGTGCACGCTTCACACCCTCCAGGAATGTGATCCTTTGACAAGCAGAGGGTACAGACCTAGAGACCGTCTTTTTGGGTGAATTTATGGTGACATTTCAGGCAAGACCTAAAGAGGGTATTGGCCATTTATCTTAATGGCTACCACCCCGTGGTTGTGCATTCTTAAACCCACCTGGTCAGGCCCTCTATGAACAAGCTTGGTGCCCAAATTTGGTTTCCCTCTGTGTTTATTAATTTCTTTGCTGTTCGCTGTCAATTCGATGTGGTTTTTTACTCAATGATCTGTCAACAAATCCTTTTGGTTCTGCTGCAACAGTCCTAATGCTCCACAACTTGATTCCTGACTCAGTGGCGGGAAAAAGAATCCGACTATTAAGATATCTCAGGAGCATGGACATGGCACCAAATGGTTGACGACACTAGAAGAATGAGTTACTTATTTTTGGTAGTGCCTTTTCTATTAGAGACTCACCACAGATTCCTCACACTGTGAATTTCCCAGGTACCAGACTAGAACCGGAAACGTTTGATAGCAATTCAGCCACTCATCGGTAGGTGGCATCACGTGGCTCTGCGTCACATCTGTCCAGGCCCGGATTTGACTTTGCATCTGCAACACCTGTGCACACTGACATCAGTTTCTTTCTGCCCTCGGTCTACTTGGAGCCTATAGAAATCAGAATGTGCCAGTGTTCAGTTTCCAAGCCTGAAATCTTATTAATGGACTGAATTCTCTCTGCGGTATGGGGAGGTGGGTAGGTCGGTGAGAAATCTGCAGTTAGGCAGAATCAACCACAAAAGGTGTTACTGAAGGTAAATAATTTGTTCTTCTGATAAAGATTTCTAACTGCAGATTCCTCACCTTGTGAATAGATACCAAAGCAGTACCTCCCCTGGTGAATGGTCTGAGGAATGGGTCAGACCAGGAAATCCTGTGGGACAGATCAGGCACAATGCCTCTTCTGGCGTACCAGACCATCCACGTGGTAGTGCTTTGTGAACATGTGGAGAGACACCCACATCTCAGCATGCTATATGCCCAGGACTGGCATACTAAACGCCAATGCAGTGGCAGCCGTGTTTGCTCTGATGCTGTGAGCATGCAAGCCATTGTGGGTTTCTTCTTGGCTAGCCCACAACAGATTTTGAATTCTAAAACTATCCATCAGGAGATGGTCCTCCTTTTCACCGCTTTCCCCCTTTTTTGCTCCAGGGAAGACCACAAAAAGTTTGTCTATGCGATGAGCTCAGGTCAGACTGATGTAGAAACGGAGGATCCTCTTATGCTCAAGATGGTGGAGCCGTTCCTCCTCCTTAGGGGTGAAGCATAGAAAGCCGGCAAGGTGATGGATTGCCCTACATGAAAGGGGGTAACTACCTTCAGCAGGAATGTAGCTTTGGTCCGTAGAACTAACTTTTCCAGGAAGAAGTATATGTATGGTTGATGCGCAGACAAGGCCTAAAGTTCACTCACACACAGGCACGGGTAATGGGGATGAGAAACAGTTTTGATAGACAGCAGAGAGGACAAATGTACATCGGTTCATATGGAGTGCACATCAGGTAGTTGAGAACCAAATTAAGGTCCCACTGCGGCATCACATAAGGTGTTAATGGGAACACATGGATCAGCCCTTTTAAGAAACTCATCACAACAGGAGATTTAAAAGGGGATGGCTGATCTGGTAATCGCAGAAAGCACAAAAGGGCAGAAAGATAACCTTTAACCATGCCAACAGCAAGCCCATGCTGGGCCAGAGAAGGATAAAACAAAAGGATGTTGGATACATCTGCATTCAAAGACTGGATGTCAAGAAAGGAACACTAGAGGAAAAACTTCTCCTAGTAGTCTGCATATACAGTTTTTGTGGATGGACGCCTGGCTACTAGAATGACACAACCACTTCGGGAGGACTATTGAAAGTCATCAACTGTTGTAGTTGAATCTCCAAGCATGGAGGTGCAGGATGTGCAAGCTCGAGTACAGGACATGGCCCTGTTGCTGCGACAGGATGCGCTCCTGAAGGGGTAGGTGGATCAGAGGATGTATGCTCCCTGTTAGAAGTTCCGGGTAACACTTTCCTCGGCCAGTCTGGTGCCACTAGGATGACTGGGCACGGTCTCTCCTGATCTTTTCCTGTACTCTAGGAAGAAGAGGCAGTGGTGGAAAGGCCTACTGGAGTGCTAAACCCCAGTTCAGGCGAAAGGCGTCTCCCAGGGAGAACTGCCTTGGCTACTTCAAGAGGAAATAACTTTCACACTTCGCATTCTCTGCGGTGGCGAAAAGATTGAGCCAGGGTTCTACCAAGCACTGGAAGAAGCTCTGTGCCACCTCTGAGTGTAATTGCCATTCGTGATCCTCTGGGCAATGTTGGCTAAGATTGGCTGCTTTGGCATTCAAAGATTCTGCCAGATACTGCGCCACCAAGGAGATGCCTAGATTGCTCTGCCACGTCTAGAGAGTTAAAGCCTCTTGGCAGTTCATAACCCACACTGCCCAGTTTGCTGCAGTACATCATGGCAGTTGTGTTGACTGTGAGAATCTGTACCCTTGATGGAGGGGAGGAACTTCTTCAGTACCAAGCAAATCACTCATAACCCGAACAAGTTGTTTTGGAGATGAGCTTCTGCCAGAGACCAGAGTGCTCTGATCTCCACCTCTCCCATTTAACCTCCCCAACCCAGTAACGATGAATCTGTCAAAACCGTTAGTGCTGGGTAGGGTACAGAGAGGAATATGCTGCTGGTCCAATTTTGGTTGGGTACCCACCACTACAGGTCTTTCGCAGTCTCCTGCAACACCTGGATGCAATCAGAAAGGTTTTCTTGGTACTGATCCTAATGAGACATCAGATCCCACTGCAGAGCCCACATGTGCCATCTGGTGTAGTCCACAAGCAGGATGCAGGAGGCCAACAGGCCCGGAAATCTCAGGTCCGCTCTCACAGAGGCTCCGGTCAAGGGTTGAAACATAGCGATCATAGACCAAATACCCTGGACTAATTGAGGTGGAGGGAATGCTTCAAAGAGCACAGTTTTCAGCATAGTTCCGATGAAGGGAAGCTGTTTTGAAGGAGTCTGGTGTGACTTTGGCACGTTGATGGAAAAGCTCAAAGACGTCAAGAGGTCGGCCGACAACTGACTGAGCCCCGCCTTCAGTAGCCAGTCGTCAAGGTTTTGGATGACCGGTATTCCCAACCTCCACAGATGAGCTGCGACCATCATCACCTTTGTGAATACCCGAGGTACACTATTAAGGCCAAAGGGGAGCACTGGAAACTGAAAGTGCTCTTGACATACCTGTAGGAAAGTGCCCCTTTTTGCATGGTTGCACCCCATTTTTTGCCTAATGTTGATGCACTTTGACTGAGTGTGCCCTGGGTTCCTGCCAACCAGGTACCCATGGCCTATGTTCTTTCCCTAAACTGTACTGTTGCAAAACCCAATTGGCAACTCTCTGGCCACATGTAAGTCCCTTGTAAAAGGTACCATAGGTACTAATGGCCCTGTGACCAAGGAAGGCCTCTAAGGACTGCAGAAATTATTGGCCACTCTTAGAGGCCCTGTACCTACACACCTACACACACACCTACACACACACCTACACACACACCTACACACACACCTACACACACACCTACACACACACACACCTACACACACACACACCTACACACACACACACCTACACCCACACACACACACCCACACACACACACACCCCCACCCCCCCCCCCATTGCAGGCTGCGTGTTTTGGTGCAGAACAAAGTAAAGAGTCGACATGGCACACATCCCTGTGTGCCATGCCTACAACTCACTGCCCTGGCATAGATCAGCCACCCCTTTAGCTGGGTGCACTATACCAGTGGTGAGGGTACAGATGCATGAGCCCTGTACCCCTTCAGTGTCTAGACCAATTCTTAGACAATGTACGTGCAGTAATGCCATCAAGAGTATATGGTCTGGGAGTTTGTCATTATGAACTTCACAGCACTATGATGGTTTTACTGAAAACTGGGAAGTTTGGTATCAAACTTCTCAGTACATTAAACCCACACTGATGCCAGTGTGGGATTTAATGAAAAATGCACTCAGAGGGCATCTTAGAGATGCCCCCTGAAAAACGACCAGCCTCTGGTGGGTTCCCTGACTGGTAAACACCAGCCTGCCACCACGAGACCTGTTTCTGGACCCCTGGGGTGGGATCCTTCGCTGCTTGAGCCCAGAAACAAAGCCTTTCCTGGGCGGAGGTGGTCACACCTCCCCAGGCCAGGAAGAGCCATCTGTGGCAGGGGAGCTTCAAAGGCCTTGCCGCCTCTGTAATGCGACCCCCAGCCTCTCCTGCTATCAGGAGCAGGCCCCCTTCCTGTCTCCCCTCATTTTCGGCAGGAAGACGGGCAGGAAAAATTAGCCAGCCCAGAAGGTGTGCCCACCTCTGCCAGCCCCACACCTAAAGACCCCTAAAAAGCTCCCTAAATACAGTATTTAGAGTGGAAGCCCTGAATCAAGAAGGCAGATTCACGCAACCTACGAAGAAGGACGACGAAAGAAGATGCCCAGCAGAGATGACTGCAGAGAAGAACTGACTTGGCCCCAGCCCTACCGGCCCATCTGCAGTTTCCAGAGATCCTGCACTAAAAGTCGCCTTGTCCAGCAGCCAGCGACCTCCAGAACCCCTGGGATGACTGACTGCCTTCAACAAAGACCGGATCTCCTGTGAAGAGCAGCTCTGTTCAAAAGAATCTCCAAAGCAAGACTCTGAGCCTGCTGAGTACAAAGAAACCCGACGCCGGGAACCACCACTGCACCCGTCTCTTACGGCCGGAGTTCGAGTGGCCCACCTGTCCCAGCGAGGTCCCCCAGCCCTTCAGAGTCCGAGTTGCACCGTAGGTCGACCCCTCCAGGACTCCCCGACGTCGCCTGCAGCCTCTGCACGGAGACCTCCCCCAACCGCGAGTGGCCCAGTAAGGTGAAATCCGACCTCAAAAGACACCTCTGCATCCAGCCGCCCTGGAGAAAAGAACCCGAGGTGTACCTACGTCCCCGAGCCCTCCAACTTACCTGCCCAGCTGTTGGTTCCTCCCGGAAGTCTTCCTGGACCAAGCCTGCAGCTAAAAACCAAAACCGAGATTCCCCATTGAAAACAGGGCACCCAACGCTAAAACGGATCTCCCTTTGTCCTGAGCTAAACCCTAGGAGCTTTGCTCCCACAACCTTGTGGCCTGCTCATGAGCAGCCACCAACCGGAGGCCCCTATCCCCCTTTGGATAACATGGGGCCTCAGCACTCTGCACCTGGCGGCCCTAGTGCCGCTGAGGGTGTAACAAGAGTGCATCTTTGACCCTGGGGGAACCCTGGTTCTAACCCCAGAATACCAACTCCCACAACAAAGTAAATGTCAATTCCTATGCACACGCATTCAAGTAATGCGAAAGTTCGCCGTAGTGGAATAGATGGAGGCAATGTCTCTTGATGAATTTCCTTTGTCTTTTATTCAAAACAACACAAAGTCCAGCCAACACGTGTTTCGTCGTTAGGGTGATAACCCTCGACTTCTTCAGGGTTGTCATGTGAGAATAAAGGTATTCTTGACCTAAAAACAGTTTCTAATTCCGACCCGGTAGGTCAACATTTATCCAAAGTATAAGTTAGTTATGCCACGAGTCTTTCGGTATGATGCCAAAATGGAGATTTAATGTTAAGGCCTCCGGTTTAGAACACGATCCCGGCAGTGACAGAATCTTCGCAGATTACTCGCATAAGACTGCTTGTGGCTCACCTCGGCCTGTTCTATCTAAACATTAAATCTCCATAAATGTTGACCTACCAGGTCGGAATTAGAACCGGTTTTTAGGTTAAGAATACCTTGTGTTATTGTTTTGAATAAAAGACAAAGGAAATTCATCAAGAGACATTGCCTCCATCTATTCCACTACGGCGAACTTTCGCATTACTTGAATGCCTGTGCATAGGAATTGACATTTGCATTTCGGACCCTCGGGTCCCAACTTGGAGGGTTTAGGGGTTTTTTCCCCTCACCTGTGGCACCGCATTAATTATTTCTGTGGATTCATTTCACGCTCTAGGCTGAGCGCCACCACTTCCAGTGTTAATACCCCCACCCTGTAGAAATTCCCACAACAAAGTACTTACCTGTTAACCGATAACTTCATTTCTCTCCATAGGAATACATTGAATGTTTTTCCTTGAAAAATGTTTTAAGTGTGGAGTTGGTTTTGTATGGAACTTTGAAAAACTGCAAAGAACTAAATGTTGCTTACTTACCTTTTCTCTAGGAAATGTCCCAGTGTGCTATCTAGGTGTATCACACCGAGTAGAAAAAGTAATACAGAAAGTAATCTGCAGAGTAATCGAACAGTAATTTCCACTGTATTGAAAGCATTTAGAAACCTTTAACAAAGTCATTTTCATTCAGCTTGCTTGTATTGTTCAACCTACCTTGAAAATTATCAAATACACTTACCTGTGCCAGGCTTGCTTGGTTCTAGGAAATAAATACAACTAAATAATATTTTTTACAAATCAAATTGGTCTGAGTTCAGTCTTTGAATGTGTGACATCATTTGTTGATTGAGTGTGTACAACAAATGCTTAACACTACCCTCTGATAAAGCCTTACTGCTCGCCCACACTACCACATATAGAGCAAGGTATTATCTACTTTTACCTCTGGGGTTAAACTGGACTCTGTACACACTATACCTTACTTTGGTATAGTATATACAGAGCCAGCTTCCTTTACTACCTGCAACCATAGACAGCGTTTGTGGGATTGCAGGACAGCAATATCAAAGTAGGTGCCCTGCAAATCCAACACCACCATCCAGTCTTCAGGGTTCAGGGCAGACTGAACTTGGGCCAGGGTGAGCATTTAGAACTTGTCCTTACGGAGGAAGAAGATCAGAGGGCAAAGATCTAGGATGGGGTGAATGCCTCCTTCCTTATTACTAGAAAATAACGGGAGTAACAGTCAGTCCCGATCTAGGTTTCCTGCACCATCTCTATTGCGCCCTTGACCAAGAGAGTCTGAACTTCTCCACGGAGTATGGACAAGTGGTCCTCCGATAGTGTTGCGGTATAGCTGGCACATCTAGGGGGTGTGACAGGAAAGGTGGGGAGTAACCATGTTCCAAGATCAGGAACACCCATATGTCGGATGTGATGCTCCTCCACCCTGTAAGGTAGAAGGTGACACGTCCTCCCACTGCCCGATCAGGAGCTGCCTAGGGTGGATTTGCAGCAGCTGTCAGAGGGGAGCTGGGGCTTGGGTAGTACATTTCACCAGAGTGCTTAAATACTTTTGGCCTGAACCCTTGCCTCTACCTTTAATGGACTGCAAGGCTTGTTGTGGAGATGTGTTGATGTCGCGTTTGCTGATTCCCAGTCATAGTTTCGAAAGGGGCAAAATTGCTGGGGAACTGCAGAACAGGCAGAGATCAAGACAGTGTGCTGTGCCTTTGCTTTGTTAACCCTTTCCAAGGCCGAGTCTGCCTTTGCTCAAAAGTGGTGAGAGTGATCAAAGGACATATCTATTAAGGATAGCTGCACATCACAGTAGAACCCAGTGAAGTGGATCCAGAAATGGTACCTCAGCAACACACTGGTACCAACTGCACTACTCAGACAGGAAGTAGTGTCAGAGTTCCAGTGAATGGAGTACTTTTCCAAGTCCTGGCCGTCTTCTAATGTTGTGGTGTTGGATGGAAGTCCTCTGGGACAGCTGGCAAGATGTTTTCCACTTTGTCCCAAAACATGTGTGACTACCTCCCCAGGAGGCAACTGGTGTTGACTGACCTGAGGGCAAGACTAGCAAAGAAGAACAGAATCTTAGCGAATGCATTTGTCTGGCTGGGTGGTCGGAGGTGGAGGCAAGCAGTGAGTACTTGCACCCTAGGCTCTCTGAAGAGGCATGAGGTCCAGCACTTCTGCCACTTCTCATCACAGTGACGAAGGAGGCGGATTTCTCAGTTGACAGCAGGATTGGAAGGGAAAAGACCAATGTCTGGGGAGGCATCTAGGCCACGTGCTATCTTGCAAGTCCATGGTATAAGGAGGGGGATCGTCATCAGCATGATCATCATCATATTTTTGGATCCAAATGAGCGTAGGAGCATAGTGACTGCGACCTAGGAAGTGGTAGATGGTTATAATGAATGGGGGTGCGCAGCTCAAGAAGTCCAATAGGCCAAGATTATTGGAAAAGTAGCTTCTTTATTCCAAAATATTCTTAAAAATCATCAAATATAGAGAATCCAGCCTACGCGTTTCATTCCCATATAGGGAACTTCATCAGGGCTCTATGTCCATTATGTTATTTTAAGCAATTTCAAAAGATTTATAAGTACAAGTGTATTGCACTGTAGACCATATTCACTTAGATCAGATACAAAGATTCCTCCGTATCGCAACCAAAACTTGTTCTCTCTTCCGTGTTCAGATGAAGTTCCTCCCGCCAGCATTCACAAATAAACGGGGCTCCACCCCCAACTCCTTCACAGCGACCAATCAGAGAAGTGGTAGATGGTCTCGAAGTCCAACAAAACTATTGGCTCTGCTTTCGGTGTCAGTGCTGGTGTGGAGGCTAGGACCGGTGGCATCAGTTGCGGCACCGTACATTGCATGAACTGGAGCAGTGGGAATGCCAGGACTGGAGGGACGATGCAGACCCACGATTGGACCGCTTGTTTCTTGGGTTTTGTGGACTTACTTGAACTCCGTGACTTCGATGATGACCTCAAAGAAGATCAGTAGCAATATTGGCCTCAGGAGCGCAAGTGTGTGGGTCCTTGACTGGCAAAGTGTCTTCTTTGATTTCTTGCGAAGGCGGAGTTTGGCAACAGCAAGAATGCCTTAGCGGTCATGGGTGGTCTTACCAGTCAACATTGGGCAGCAGTCACACAACACAGTTGTGTTTGGAGCCTAAGAGCCAGAGACAGACCTCGTGGGTATGTCACCGACACCAGACGATGACAGCTGTTCTAGGTCAATATGCTTTTAAATAGGGATAAATTCTATAAAATTTTAAATGAAGGGTAATTGTATTCCCAGTGAATGTTTAATGCAAATTATGTAGGTTAGGACCGCATTTTAGTGTTTTTCACATATCATTTAATGTCCATTGTGCAATGTATTCATTTTTTTTTTTGTAAACCTTTTTATTGGATTTTCCATATTCAAACAGGGTATACACTTTACAACAACAATTAAGGTTGTTTAGCTTTTAGTGTGATACATTACCATTGTATGATATTAATAATAAGGTGACATTGTCCAGGTGTGCATTGTCCAGCGCACGCAATATGTGTTCTTAGTGGCTGCTTAGGTCTCATAGTGGACTGCTTGGTTCTTGGGTCTTATTGGTGTGCCCCAGCTGTTCTTGCGTCAAGTCAGAAGAAATCAGTTTCAATTAAACTAACTGGGGGGTATAACTCGGGGGATGGGGCTAGGAATGAGGGTATCCGTGGCTTATGGCACCGCGCAATTATTACTAGTCTAAGTAACACCAGGTGTAACTCTCTCACCGGGACAAACACGGAGTTCCATTCGGGGTAGAGGGGGGGCAGGCCTCCTGTGGGGCATTGTGGGGCTTGGTGCCGCCTGAATAGCTGCTGGGATTTCTGCAAGGGCTTCTTGTACCAGTTTGAAACTGTGGAGCATCGACCACTCCATGGATATGGGGCGGCGTCGCGTTACGCGCGCCTCCTCCAGTCTGATTGCATCTTCTTCTGTGGCTCCCCATTGCGTGACTGCCGCCCTCCATGCTTCTATCGGGGGACCTGTAGGTGAACGTCAATGTAATGTGATGCGTGCAATGTATTCATTGATGGATGTTTACTTAATGATTTTTTTTAAAAAGTTGGTTATTCAGAGTTACCAGTATGTCCTACTTTTACACATCAGCAGCAAGTGACCCAAAGATCAAGAAGTACTAACATCTGCAAGGATCTCACTATCCTAGTTGTTTAAAGCGTTGCCAGCACAGGCCACTCTCAGAACGGCATCACATAGGAGGACAAAGTACAAATAGCATGAAGCATGCACATAGGAGCACAGGGACAGCTGCTACATGTGAACCAGGGGACCTGCCATTATGAAACACTTGCAAGACTATCTTTATTCTTTTGTCAAAATTCGCTTTATTTAAAATTATACGAACAAGGTCAAAACATCTCAACATCTTTTATTCTCGGATTCTTTAAATAGAAAAGTGCATAGGAAATAAACTGGCTTAGAAATGTTTGTACAAATATTTACAGCTGTCCTCTTCCGTTTAGTATTTTCAAACACAGTTATAGCTGAGAAATACGTCAAATTTAGAAAATAATATACAAAAAAAAAAAGGATAAAATATGGTGGTGATGTAGTCCCCTTTTTCGGAGGCCATTTTCTTGATTCTGGGAACACGCAAAGGCTTATTAGGTTCTAGAGCACCAGTCAAGGGGATGGAGAGTGTGGCCCTTTCGGTACGATGCACTGCAAAGTACAAAATGGAGTTCCAGTAATGGAGACGAGAGGATACCTCTACCAAACACTTCCAGCATCTACCTCAGTTGCCCATCAACAGGGGAGAGAGGAAAGGCTTGATGTGCTGCAGCCTTTCCTAAAATCAGCACCATCCTCCATTAAGAGGATGCAAACTCAGCCACCCCACCATACCCCCCAAAACACTAACATATGTCCTTTAACAAAATGGTGCTTCAGTGGTAGATTGTCTCAAAGCCCTAGGGTTGGGGTGCAAAGAGCAGAAGGAGCAGCTAAAAGGTGTAAATGGAAAGCAGCAATATCCATTGACTGGAGAAAAAAATGCATGATCGCAGAATATTGAGAAGAGAAACTCACAAGTACACAACCTGTGTGTCATTGAGAAAGGGAGATTTAGAAGCAAGATACAGCTCAGACGTACTTGTTTCACAATGATACTGCAGTATATTTGTACGGTTCTCAGGAATTGCTTGAAAAAGGCTAGTAGGTGAGCAACTAGTCACTCCTGGAGTTAAGGGTTCTGGAGTGCATCTGGATGAGACACCTCAGACTTCTTTCACTTATGAAAGAGGGGATGATCAAGGTAGGCTATGGGATAGCTGCCTCTCAGCCACCTTCAGCTCAGAAGCCTACATTGCCCAGTTCTCAATACCGTTTTCTTTAGCCTGTTTGGGCCCAATTATGTAGACTACCATGGCAATCTGTCCTCGGTCATCAACAAACGTGTTTCAGCATACACAAGACCAGTTCAGATTTAACCCAGCCTAGATCATCAGTGGTCCAATCTCTCAGAAAAAGAGCCAGAGATCTTGGGCAAACAGAAACTGAGCACCACAGAAAACAGTTAAGCAGAATACAAGAGAGGTAGTAGACCTATTTCAGCAAAGATGGAGTGCGACAGATTTTAAAGAGGACTCTCAGTGACAGACTTACTGGAATGAGAACCTTAGTGCTACATACATGGAGGGCAAGGTAACCTTCATCACCAATGATCAGCAGACCTAAAGACATTGGGATAGAAAGTCTTCCTGCTACAAATAAAAACAGAAACCTTGGAGTCTGCATGAGCAACATGAAACAAAGTGAACCAGGAACCATATCCTCAGAGCCACAGACTGTGATAAGAAAAGGTCAATGAGAAAGAGTATATTAAGGAACATGGAAACAGCTTGTGCTGGTGAGAAGATCCACCAAGAAGATATATCTCACATACGAAGGAGAGCAAGAGACCATGCCTGCTTGCCCAAAATGGAAAATCTTAAAAAGAGCAATAGTAAACTTAAGGTTCAGCACAATCAGAAGAGATAGTGTGAATGAAGATAATGGAATGAGAGGGAAAAGATAAAGCAGAGTGCACAAATAGGAAAGAAGACTGGTTTCTTGCAAACAATTCCAGTTACCTGGGTTCTGAACCAGGGAAGACATTCTGAGACTTAGCTCTGAGTGCCAGTGTGTTGCTTGAAATGTAACTGTACAGGCATCCAAGCTACTGGAATCTCAAGTGCCTGCTACAGAAGTGCTGATTCACATGTGAGGCAACAGAATATTGTTTTTGTCTGATGGCGATAGATTCATGCACCAAAAGTACTGAAACCTCTTCACAGAAGTGTGGAGTTAAATGAAAATAGCTGGTGCTGGCAATCTCTTTCCAATGCGCGGTTTGTGATGGAAGTGGATTGCGCCTTCAAGGCGTTTGATGAATTGCAAATGCACAATTCTGGCTTGAGACCAACATTCTTACACCTGGCTCCAAAGTGCTGGTGGAATCTTAGCTGAGTTGCTCTTTGCGACTATGCTAAAGTCGTGCCTTGGAGATGTGTGGCTGAAAGTAGACCTATCTCAGACACTCACTTACAGCATGCCAAATCAATCCTCAAAGCATGGTCGGCAATGAGAATCTAACCAAGTCTCCGAGGTGCTTCTTGCACTGGCGTTAATGTGGCCTCCAAAGTGCTGCTTGCGAGGGCGCTGGAGCTTTGCTTCCAGAATGCCGCCTAGGAAGACACTTCAGTGTAGTCTGAGGCTTGCAATGGTACTGGAGTTACAGCTCAGGAGGAGATTCCTGCTCACCTCCCGCACAGATATCAGTTCAGAAAACGTCTACATTTTTTGGCTCCACAGTTGCATGGCAGCTTGTTGCTGGGGTCCTCGATGGGGAACTTGTAGTCATAAGTCAGTTCTTCCCCACGATAGATCTTCCGCAGGGCGAAGATGACTATGTGCTTCTGTCCCTCCACATGGATGACTCGGGAGTAGCAATTGGGTTCACAGGAGTGGTTGATGAACCGTGCTGCATTGCCATGCATGGTAGCATCCACTACATCAAAGTCATCAATACGGAACATGTAACAGCCAATTCCCTAGAGAGACAAATAAAAAACATTTAAAACAGGCACAGACTATTGTGAATTTACAATGCTGCTAACGTATGAACTTCTGAGGAAGGCTGCAGAAGCGGAATACAAAAATGATGTGAAAAAACAATGCTTTTTTAATTATTTTTTAAGTAAATGACGGGGGTCTTTCCGCGGTTTGTTACTCACTGCTCAAAGTCCCCACACTCTAAGGCAGTTTATGCCAACCCAAAAAAAGGTCAATTATTTGACTGTCCATGTGAGTAACATCAAACGTGCCACAGACTGTTGTTAGTAGGAACAAAAACACGTGTTTGTGCACAAACTCCACCCGCACACTTCTCCACAACCAACTCCAGACTCTAGCGCACAACCTTTACCACCACACGTACCCATCCCTACACAGTTAGTCTCACCCCTACTAAAAGGCAAAATAGACCTATGAACATTACATGGAGTAATGTACCACAATCAAAGTTTTTTAATGAAATTTGGTGGACTTTCAAGAAATGCAACAAATATTTTTTCTTGCAGTTGGCATGTTGTCTCTTTCATCCTCAGCACAAATACCACTCAGCTTAAGAGGCAATGGAGCTGCTGTTTCTCAACACACACACAATGTTTTTGTAAAGATATTTTGGGACCAATACCGCTCTAAACATACCTTGCTGTCGTAGAATTTCTCCCGCTTGTCTGTCAGCACAGAGCGAATCACGATGCCAGAATACTCTATCACCATCTCTCCTGCATCAATATTGCGTTTGCAGAAAAGGCCACGCCCGTGGATTGCAGATCTGCAAGAACACAGCATGTTAGTTAAGAATATTCAGAGAAGGAAGCAGCATAGACGAAAAAGACAAATTTCAACGGAGTGAATTTGGAACAAATATTCAGCACCTACATGAAGCCCAAGGAACACTTATTTAAGTTATGACAAAGTGCTTAAGATCAGCGCTTCAGTTTATGCATGATTTTGTCAAAGTTATACTGGAGGGCTCATTTCAGATCTGTAAGAAATGGAGTTATACATTGTGCTGGATGCAAAGCTTGCAGAAGTAATTGGTCCACAGAGGTCTCCTCACTGGGAACCAAGTTCCCCATTGTAGCAAATGACTCTCAGGGTACCGAAGAATAGCAGCCCAAGGCCGACTCTAAGGGGAGGTGATGTGGGCTAGTAATCGCCATTCGCTGGCCTGCACTAACACTCAATAAATGTTTGTTAACCCTTTGCGTGTGGACGGCCCCCGGCGGGCGTGTGCGGAGGACGGCCGGGGGCCGTCCGAACCACGCCCACTCAAATCACCCGCACCGCGGCGAAATTTGCGCCGCGGTCAAGGGGTTAAGTCAGTGCTTTTTCTTTGAAAAAGGAAAAGTACAAATATTTCACACACACGCCCTGCGCGCGTGTGCACACATACACTTAAATACTAGGCCTTAATTTACAAACATAAGGTAGATGGGAAATACCTTTGGTGGCATTCTAAAATCACATTTGAGCCCTAATGGGTCAAGATCCTCACAATCACAATACACCCCCCCCACCTATCCCAGATAGATCACCACAATATAGGGGGTGTCAATTTAAATAAAGGAGGCCTTCCGGCTTTGTCAGGAGTCACCACATCAGTATATAAGGCAAGCCTACTGGCTGTGTCAAGGAATCACCACATTAAAATATAAGGCAAGCCTATTATCTTTGTCAAGAGGGTCATCACATTATCAGACCAATAATCACATGTTAAGCATCACCATCCTAAGCAATGTTTACCAAAAATCATTGTTGGCAACATACTTTAAACAAAAGCGTTAAAAATCAATATAACATGTACGGGAGTTTTTATTTACACTTTTCAGGCCACATAAAATATAGCCATAGAACCGTCACATAGGGGTCCCTGTACTCCCAAGCTTTAGAGAAAAGCCCCAGCTCTATTCATGCTATAAAAAGCATGCAAACTTCCCGTAGATTCAATGGCCCAGGAGACTTATGGGTCATTTTCAAAATCACTCGTGAAGGGGTCAACAATGGAGAGAGGAATATAGAAAACAAGTCTTTACGTGAAAGTATGGGGTGCTCCCAACCCCACAGCAGTGAATATTATAACAGGGGTTTCTTCCAGTGGGCTCCAGCGTGGCCAGTGAAATCAAAGCAGGGGCACAGCTGGTGTCAGGTTCCTTTCGGTGTATTGGAGCAGATCCCTTTGAAATGTAAACAGGACATGGCAAGGCACATCTCTTCCCCGGCCATTCTGTTAGGTGGACCTACTCCTCTCTACACCCACGCCCCTTTCTCAACTGTCTGGCCCCAATACACATTTCCTAGTGGGAAAGCCATCTCCAGCCCAGGCCCCTCACATATAGGCCACAGAAACCTTAGACAGGGAAATGACAACTTTTTACAAGTGGCATTTACAAAATAATTTAAAATTCAATTTTACCATTAAATAGAATTTTTATTTACAATTAAAATGAGTGGACAGAGTTTTTCTCTAGCTGCTACCAATCCGAATTTAGCATTTAATAAATGTAACAATGTAGCCCAATGATTCCCTTTGGCAGCAGCCAGCCTTGCTTCAGTGAAAAACGTTTTTTGGGGATATTTCACTGCAAGGGCATATTCAACATTAATTTCTATATGTCCAACATTTAAATATCATTCACCCTGCCTTTATGGGCAATAGGGCTACAAATGGGTGCCCCAATATTTAAAAGAAAGGTTTAGCTCTGTCCAAAGGGGTTATTTTGACAGGCTAAATTTGCAGTTTAAAACTGCCACAGGCAGGTTACACATGTTCAGCTACCAGGCTGCACACAACTGTAGTCTCTCACACATAGTCTGCACACATGCACATGTGTTCGCATATAACCAGCCCAGTGCTCCTTACCCTAGCTGCATCATAGCAAGCTTATCTTTAAGGGTGTATAAAGTACAAAAAACGATGGATGGAACGCTTGAATTAATGTCACCCTCTGGTAATTACTTGGGCCACATCGCAATCCATCGTTATTTTGCACACCATGTCACCTCAGTTTGGACCCAGTTATATGCAATTCAGTCTTGACCCTCCTCCAATAAGAACAACCCAGCCTGAACTGCCAAGCCAGGTCCTCCCTGAACTGGAACACAAGCAATCAAGGACCGGTTTCTCCCTATTTACGGGCTCATCAGCCGGTTACAGCTTGACACAAAGTACACCAAAAACTGACAACAGTTCTGTCTGGACTGTTCCTATTGGAGCATGGTAAAGACTGATTTGCATATAGCTGGTTCCAAACTGTGGTGGTATGGTGTACAAAATAACTATGGATTGGAATGCGGCCCCAGGGTGATTACCAGTGGCGGAGGTTAATTCAAACATTCCATCCGTTACATAGCATCTTTTGGCGTGTTTACCCTGGCTTTTTGCTTTCTGACCTCCCAGTTTTGACTCTGTTTTTGCTGGTTTTATGTCTCTGTACACTTTCTCACTGCTGTTCAGTGTTAAAGTGCAAATGCTCCTGTTATTAAATTATGTTATGGATTGGTGTATCCATGATTAGCATATTTCGTTTACTTGTAAGCCCCTCGTAAAGTGCACTGAGAGTGCCAGTGGCCTTTAAATCAAATGCTGCTAGTGGACCTGCAGCACTGATTGTGCCACCCACCCAAGGAGCCCTGAAAAGGGGTCTCAGACCTGCCACTGCAGTGTCTGCTCGCAGTTTGTAACTGCCATGTTGACCGCCAGGTGCACCCACTTGCCAGGCCCTAATCTTCCCTTTTCTTACATGTAAGTCACCCCTAAGGTAGGCCTAAGGTACTCCTGTGGGCAGGGTGCTGTGTATGTTAAAGGTAGGACATATACTGGTGTGCGGCATGTCCTGGAGGTGAATTACAGTGTATTTTGTTTTTCACCACTGCAAGGCTATCTGTCCCATAGGATAGAATGGGAGGTTACTTATAACATCTTATAAGTATAACTTTCCACTGGGACAAGATGGAAAGATGGAGTTTAGTATGCCTGGACTCAGAATGTAAGAATGCATCTTTTAGTAAAGATGATTTTTATGTTCTTTATTTCAAAATACCTCTGTTAGAAAGTAGGTATTTTCTTGCTTAGCCATCCTATGTGCCTCTGTTGGTTTGTGTATTGACTGTCTGGCTTTGGAGTGACCGAGGCTGGGGATGTGCATTCTCTCAGACAGCCATTGGGGGGGGGGGGGGTTTGATGTGTGGCCTGCCTTTCCTGAATGAGTCAGGGCTGGGCTGAATAGACCTGGGCTGCATTCAGAGTAGTGGGAGGAGTTTTCACTAGCTCCTGAATAGGCCCGATCTGCATTTAGAGTGGTGGGCGAGATTTCCCTTGCACCTGAATAGGCCTGGTCTGCCTTGGACAAAGATGTCTCCACCTCCTGCTGGGAAGCTGGGCCAGAGAGGACCAAACTGGTTTGGACTAAGCACAGACACACACTGCCTGAGAGAACAAAGGAATTTTGATTATAAATATTGGGGCCCGGTCCCCAGAACTTTAGAACTCGCTAGAATCAAGGAACCTGCCAAGAAGGAGAGCTGGAACAGATTGCAGGAGGAGTACTGCCCATTTGCTGAGTAGTTGTTTTGTTGGGTTGGCCTGCAGTTGCTGCTTCTGCCTTGGGCAGTGAAAGGACTGGCCTGAACTTTCTTTACTTGTGCTGAGTACCTCCAAGGGCTTGAAGTAGAGCTTGCCTCCTGTACTGAAGTCTCAGGGACTGCAAAGACTTCACCAACCTCTGGGTACCGCTTCTGGAACCACTGTTTTAGTTGCCACAGAGAAGGGAAAAGCAACCGACTCCGTCGCTGGCTCCGTGTCCTGAAGGCACCTCCGCATCTCGCACCGCAACCCTGGTCTCACCGATGACCGACGCGCCGCTGCTTGCACCGTGACCTGTGGGCACCACATTTCGCACCGCCTCGCTTCACTTCGCCGCCCTGGTCTCACCGACGCCGTGGCTGCCTGCAGACTTTGACACCAGTGACCGCATCGTGCCTGGGGGCACCGCTCGTAAGATTCACGATGTACCGCCTCGTCTCACACAGCAGTCTGGGCCGACCGATGCCAGCTCCCGCTAACCGTCTGTCGCCTGCACTGCAACCTGCCAGCTCCCCAACGAGCACCGCCTCACCCTGCACCGTAAGCCTTGGTCTCAACGAAGCCGTCTGGACGATAGTCACAGTGCCGCTGCCTGCACCGCATCGTGAGGGCACCGCACCCTGCACCCCTTCCATTTTACAACGCAACCGCAACGGTTGCCCCGACCGACTTGCACCGTGTGGGCTGCAACGAAAAATGTACTGTTGACGAGTGTCAAAGCTTTAGCTGGCCTGTACCGACGTGGTCGGCTGGAACTGTTAGACTCTGTTGTTTTCAGCATCACGGTAGGCCCGGACGGAGCTACCAACTCGGAAGAACTGTGTTGAGATATTTCTGCAATTTAAAGGATATCTTGCAAAGTATATATTTTGAAGTACTGTATGTTGGATTCTTATCGCTTTGGTCCTGTTTTGGATATATTAAAATATTGGCCAATTTTCTAAATTGGTGTGGTGTCCTTTTGTAGTGTTTTCACTGTAATACTGTTGGTTATGTGCAAATGCTTTACACACTGCCTCAGATAAGCCTAACTGCTCGTGCCAAGCTACCAAGGGGGTGAGCAGGGGTTATTTCAGCAGTGTAACTCCCTTACCCTGACTAGGAAGAAAGTTCCCATCTTGGACAAAGATACATACCTTTGCCAACTAGAGACCCCTGTAGGAAGCTGACTCTGTATATACTATACCAAACTGAGGAATAGTGTGCATAGAGTCCTGTGGAACCCCAAAGGTAGGCAGAGGTAAAAGTAGATAGCACCTTACTCTCTATTTGTGGTAGTGGGGGCGAGCAGTAAGGCCTTATCAGAGGGTAGTGTTAAGCCTAGATATCACACGGGGACATTTCCTAGAGAAAAGGTAAGTAAAGCAGTTTTTAGATATTTGCAGTTTTTCAAGTTCTCATACAAAACCAACTCCACACTAATAATAATTTTCACAAGAAAGCAGTCAATGCAGTCCTATGGGTAGAAGGATAACGTTACTTACCCAGTAAACGTCTGTTCTTGGCATGTACAGCTGTAGATTCACATGCTTTGCATACTCCTGCCATCTAGTTTTGGGTCCGGATGTTTGCAGTTTGGAAAAGACTTCTTCGAAGAAAAACAGTCACGAGGTAGGTAACTCCTCCTTTCGGCGATAGTGCGCATGGGCATAGACTCCATTGTTAGATTGTTTTCCAGCAAAGTGTGAGAATGGAGTTAGAAAGAGTAGAATAGAGATGTCCATGCGTATGTATGTATACTAAAGAGAGAACTGCAGCAGCTACAGGTACCCGGGGAGGCGGGTTGGCGCATGTGAATCTACAGCTGTACATGCAAAGAACAGACGTTTACTGGGTAAGGAACGTTATCCGTTCGAGGCATGTGAGCTGTAGATCACATGCTTTGCATAGACTATATAGCAGTAATCTCCCAAAGCGGTGGCTAACCTGTAGCTGTTGGAGTTGTCTGAAATAGTGTCTTAAGTACTGCTTGGCCCACATTAGCTTGTTGTCTCGCTAACACATCTACACAATAGTGTTTTGTGAATGTGTGCGGTGTAGACCATGTTGCAGCTTTGCAAATGTCCACTATGGGAATGTTCTTAAGAAGGCCATAGTAGACCCTATTTTGCGAGTTGAATTCGCTCTAGGGGGTAGTGTTATAGTTCTCTTCGCTTTTGTGTAAAAGGTTTGAATACATTTAACAATCCACCTTGCAATATCTGATTTGGAGATAGGATTGCCCTTGTATGGTGGTGCAAAAGCAACAAAAAGCTGTTGGGTCTTTCAAAACGATTGTGTTCTTTCGATGTAGTATAACAGTGCTCTTCTGACATCTAAGGTGTGTAGAGCTCGCTCTGCAACAGAATCAGGTTGAGGGAAGAATACGGGTAATTGTATCGACTGATTTATGTGAAATGCAGAGACTACCTTAGGTAGAAATTTAGGGTTTGTACGCAGAACCACTTTCTCTCTGTGCAGTTGGAAAAATGGTTCTTCTATGGTTAGTGCCTGTAGTTCACCCACTCTCCTTAGTGAAGTGATTGCAATGAGGAAAGAGGTTTTCCAAGAGAGAAACTTTAGCTCACACCTATGCATGGGTTCAAAGGGTGGTCCCATTAATCTTGTGAGGACTATGTTAAGATTCCACACTGGGGCAGGTGGGAGTCTTGGAGGTATAACTCTCTTAAGTCCTTCCATGAAAGCTTTAATTACGGGCACTCTGAAAAGCGATAGATGTTGCCTATTTTGTAGGTATCCAGCTATTGCAGCAAGATGTAGCCGGATGGAGGTGTAAGCCACTCCTGACTGCTGCAAGTGTAACAGATAGCAGATAATGTTTTGTATGGAAGCATCAAGTGGGTTGATGTGATTGTTATTGCAATACATAACAAAACGCTTCCATTTAGCTGCGTAACAGGCTCTTGTGGTAGGCCTTCTGGCCTCCCTGATGATGTTCATACAGTCTGGTGGAAGGTTCAGACAACCAAACTCTATGACTTCAGGAGCCAGATCGCGAGGTTCAGTTGTTTGGGATCTGGGTGTCTGATTACTCCATGGCTCTGTGTAAGGAGACTGGGTGTTAGGCGCAGCTTTTGATGCGGGACCAGAGTCAGCTCCAACAGGGTTGTGAACCATGGTTGACAGGCCCATGTGGGAGCTACTAGGATCAATGTGAGGGATGTTTGCCTGAGCTTCCAAACCACTGCTAGAATGAGTGGGAGAGGCGGAAAAGCGTAGGCAAATATCCCTGACCAGTTCATCCATAGTGCATTGCCCTTGGATAGCTGGTGTGGGTACCTGGAGGCGAAGCTTTGTCATTTTGCGTTTTTGTGTGTGGCGATCTATGTGAGAGAGTCCCCAACTGTGAAAATATGGGAGGAGAACTCGAGGGTGAACTTCCCACTTGTGTATTTGCTGCCTCTGTCTGCGGAGGTCTGCAATCTGGTTGTTCACTCCTAGGAGGTGTTCCGCTAGGAGATAGATTTTGTGGTGAATGGCCCACTTTCAAAAGTCCTGGGCTAAGTGGGACAGTTGGAGAGAGTGTGCCTCTCCCCCCCACCCCCCCTGTTTTTGTATGTAGTACATGGCTGTCATGTTGTCGGTACGGACCATGACAGCTTTGCCAACCAGGTGGGTTTGAAATGCTTTGAGAGCTAGGAAGACCGCAAGCAACTCTAAATGATTGATGTGGAGCAACTTTTGCTGTTGGCTCCATAGGCCTTGCACTGTGTGGTGCTGAAGATGAGCTCCCCAGCCAGTGAGGGACGCATCCGCTGTTAGTACTATCTGTGGAACCGGGTCTATGAAGGGCCGTCCTTTTGATACATTTTGTGCATTCCACCACTGCAGAGAGCGGCGAGTACGGCCCCTTACCAACACTAGATCGGTTAACGGACCCTGTAATTGGTTCCACTGACTGTTTAGACATTCTTGAAGGGGACGCATGTGCAGCTTGGCATGGGGAACTATCATGATGCAAGATGCCATCATTCCCAGTAGTTGCATATACACCCGAGCTGGAAGCGAGTGATTGGTTTGAAACTGGAGAACTAGAGCCTGAATGTTGTGAATTCTGGCTGCGCTTTCGAAAAGCCAGAGCCTTTTGCGTATTTAAGGTGGCTCCTAGATAGTTACGAGTATTTGCAGGTTTGAGATGTGATTTTAGTACATTGACTGTGAACCCCAGTCGATGTAGTAACTGAATTCTTCTGTGGGTGTGCTGGAGACATTTTGGATATGTGCTGGCTTTGATGAGCCAGTCGTCCAAGTAGGGGAAGAGATAGATGTGTTGTCTCCTCAGGTGAGCAGCGACTACCACCAGACACTTTGTGAAGACTCTGGGGGCAGTGGTGACTCCGAACGGGAGTACCTTGAACTGGTAATGTTGACCTGCCACCACAAATCTGAGAAATTTGAGATGAGCGGGATGGATTGGAATATGGAAGTAGGCGTCCTTTAAGTCGATTGTAGACAGAAAGTCGCCCTGTTGCAGAAGTGGTAGTACTTGCTGAAGTGTTACCATGTGAAAATGGTCTGACTGTATGTAACAGTTTAGTTCTCGGAGGTCCAATATTGGTCTGAGAGAACCGTCCTTTTTTGGTATTAGGAAGTAAAAGGAGTACACGCCCGACCCGTGGTGTTGTGATGGTAACAGGCTCTATAGCCCTTTTTAGAAGGAGAGACTGAATCTCTTGTTTTAGATGGTGTAAGTGATCTGGTGAGAGTTTGTGTGACCTTGGGGGAATATTTGGAGGACTGTTGGTGAACTCAGGCAGTAACCAGAATGGATAATTTCCAGTACCCACTTGTCTGTTATAGAATGCCAGACGGGTAGGAAATCGGAAAGACGTCCTCTGACAGATGTTAAATGGTCGGGGGGGAAGTGTAGTGAAGTCACTGTTTTGTGTTGGAGGGGGAGGCGCGTGTGTTTGAGCCACTACCTCTGCCATTGTTGCCTCTATACCCCCCTCTGAAGCAACCCTTAGAGGGAGAGGGTTGGTTGTTACCCTTGTATGTGGTGGTGGTGGTAGTCTCTGAGGAGGTATTTTTGGACCCTCCGTGGTAGAAAGAGCGCCCAAAGGAACCACGTGCTTGTGTCAATTGAAGGGCTCCCATGGATTTGGCCATGTCAGTATCTTTTTTCATTTTTTCCAGTGAGGAATCTACGACCGGGCCAAAGAGGTGTTCTTTGTCGAAGGGTGTGTTCAGGATGGTAGTCTGAACCTCAGAGTTTAAAACCTGATGCACAAGTTACTAACTTGTGTAACGATATATCTGTAAGAGACAGTAGTTAGTGACAGATTCCTTACCTTAGAATATCCCCAGGCGTCAGGCTGGATCCGGAAAGTTTTTGCGTAGCAGTACCCTTGCGCGTCGGTAGGCGGCGTCGTGCGGCTCCGCGCCCGTCGTCGGCGTCGTGATCGCCGGGATGACGTCGCGGGCAGTACTTAGAGCGCCGCCCCTGCGCGCTGACGTCAGTTCTGTACACGACTTTCCGCGCCAGGAACGCAGAGCCATGCAAGAAGCTGACATAGGTGTCTGAAAAATACTAGGGCCCTGAAAGGGATGTCCTTAACCCTAGAAATCAGTTCGCAGAACGGGGAGGATGGGTGGGGCGGTAGGAATCTGTCACTAACTACTGTCTCTTACAGATATATCGTTACACAAGTTAGTAACTTGTGCATCTGAAAGAGACACGTTAGTGACAGATTCCTTACCTTAGAACAGATACCCCAGCAATACCAACCCCGGTGGTGGGTCTGCGAACAAAGATCAGACAAGGAAGTCCTGGAGGACAGAACAGCCAAAGAAGCCGTCCCTCCGGACCGGACTGTCAAGGCAGTAATGCTTTGTAAACGTGTGCAGCGAGGCCCACGTAGCTGCCTGACAGATAACCGGCAGCGGAACACCGCGGCCCAAGGCCGTGGTAGCAGCCGTTGCCCTGGTGGAATGGGCACGCAGCCCAACAGGAGGCTCCTTCTTAGCCAAAGAATAGCAGGTCTTGATGCACAAGGTAACCCAGCGGGAGATGGTTCGTTTGTGCACCGCCCGACCTTTTTGGCGCCCACGTAGCCAACAAAGAGCTGGTCATCCACCCGGAAGTGTTTTGTGCGGTCGATATAGAAGGAGAGCGCACGTTTTGGGTCCAGACGGTGGAGCCTCTCTTCCTCTCTGGAAGGATGCGGAGGCGGAAAGAAGGTAGGCAAAGTGATGGTCTGCCCAATGTGGAAGGCAGTAACCACCTTTGGCAAGAAGGACGGACGCGTCCGAAGAACAACCTTGTCTGGATGAACAGACAGAAAGGGAGGTTTGCAAGATAGAGCCTGGAGCTCACTCACCCGCCGAGCGGAGGTGATGGCCACCAGAAAGGCTGTCTTCAGAGTCAGAAGACGAAGAGGACAGTTATGTAGAGGCTCAAAGGGAGCGCACATTAAAAAGGTAAGAACCAAGTTCAAGTCCCACTGAGGCATTACAAACGGAACAGGAGGGAAGAGGTGTGTAATGCCTTTTAAGAACCTGTTAACAACAGGGGACTTGAAAAGGGAGGGCTGATCAGGGAGCCTGAGGAAGGCCGAGATAGCACAAAGATAACCCTTGATGGTACCCTGGGCAGAACCCTGTTGGGCCAGAGAAAGAAGGAACAGAAGGACCTCAGAAAGAGGGGCAGAAAGGGGATTCACAGCCTTTGCTGTGCACCATGCCACAAATTTGTTCCACCTGCAGGCGTATACCACCTTAGTGGAGGGACGCCTGGCTGCCAGAATCACATCACAAACTTCGGGAGGCAAGTCGAAAGGAATCAACTGCCGCCGCTCAATCTCCACGCAAGCAGGTGTAGACTGGACAGGTTCGGGTGGAGGACCGTCCCCTGCTGCTGCGACAGAAGATCCTCCCGAAGAGGCAGACGGATCGGGGGATCCACGCTCATACTGAGTAGCTCGGGATACCAAACTCTTCGAGCCCAGTCCGGAGCCACAAGAATGACTTGGGCCCGGTCGTGCCGAATCTTCTTCAACACTCTGGGTAGAAGTGGTATAGGCGGAAAGGCGTACAATAGACCGCAACTCCACTCGTGACGAAAGCGTCGCCGAGCGAGTGCCGCCTTGGAAATTCCAACGCGCAGAACTGATGACATTGCGCGTTCTCTTCGGTGGCGAATAGATCTAACCAAGGCTCTCCCCACTGTAGAAAGAGTCCTTGCGCCACCTCCGAGTGAAGACGCCATTCGTGATCCATCATGCAGCTGCGGCTGAGTTCGTCCGCCCTGGCGTTCAGGGAACCTGCCAGGTGTTGAACCATCAGGAACATGCCCTGATGTTCCAGCCATGGCCAGAGGCGCAGAGCCTCCTGACAGAGGGTCCACGACCCCACCCCGCCCTGTTTGTTGCAGTACCACATGGCGGTGGTGTTGTCTGTGAACACCTGCACTACCTTCCCTTTGACAGAGGGAAGGAATGCCTTGAGTGCAAGTCGGATCGCCCGGAGCTCCAGAATGTTGATATGGAGCCGGGACTCTGCCGGAGACCAGAGGCCTCTGATCTCCGCCTCTCCCATGTGACCGCCCCATCCCAGAAGGGACGCGTCCGTCACAACTGTGTGCTCTGGCTGGGGAAGGGAGAGGGATCTGCCCATGACCCATTGCCGGTTCGAGAGCCACCACTGCAACTGTCTTGCAGTCCCCTCCGAGATCTGGACGTGATCGGACAGGTTGCCCTGGTGCTGCGCCCACTGGAACTTCAGGTCCCACTGCAGAGCCCGCATATGCCATCTGGCATGATTGACCAGCAGGATGCAGGAGGCCATGAGGCCCAGCAGCCTCAGGGTCATCCGTACCGAAACCCAGGATAAAGGCTGAAAGATCGGAATCATAGCCTGAATATCCCGGACTCGCCGTTCGGGAGGATAGGCCCGAAACTGCGTCGTGTCCAGAACTGATCCGATGAAAAGGAGCTGTGGAGAAGGAATCAGATGCGACTTCGGCACATTGATGGAGAACCCCAGCGAGTGCAGGAGTTCGGCCGTAGTCTGGAGGTGGGAGACGACTGCCTGGGACGAGCCCGCCTTCAGCAGCCAGTCGTCGAGGTAGGGGAAGACTGAAACCCCTGCCCGACGCAGATGAGCTGCGACCACCGCCATCACTTTCGTGAACACCCGAGGGGCACTGGTAAGGCCAAAGGGGAGCACGGTGAACTGAAAATGCTCGAGGCCTACCGTGAACCGAAGGTAACGCCGGTGGGCCGGCAGGACGGGGCTGTGGAAATAGGCGTCCTGCAAGTCCAACGCTACCAACCAGTCTCCAGGGTCTAGGGCAGTCAAGACCTGAGCTAGGGTGAGCATCTTGAACTTCTCCTTCCGGAGGAAGCGATTGACGTTCCGGAGGTCCAAGAGAGGACGCATGTCCTCCTTGTCCTTTTTGGGCACCAGAAAGTAGTGGGAGTAGCAACCACGCCCTACTTCTGGGGTCGGAACATGCTCGATGGCCCTCTTGGCCAAGAGGGCCGTGACTTCCTTCTGTAGAAGCACCAAGTGATCCCCTGACATGCGGTGGAATTGAGGTGGCATGGCTGGGGGGGTGGTCTCGAAGGGGAGGGAGTAGCCCCTTCGGACAATGTCCAAGACCCACCTGTCCGAGGTGATGGGACGCCAGTGGTGAAGGTGATGGCGGACCCTGCCCCCGACTGGCGTACTGTGCACCTGAAAGGAGGGGCTTGGAGGCCGCGGACGGGTTGGAGGTGGTGGCCTGACCCGCACGCTGGTTGCCCGAACCGCCACGGCGGTATCCACGTCCTCGGCCATGCGAAGGCGCTTGCTGCGCGGGCCGTTGGCCGGGCTGTTGACGTGACTGGGCGCCCCTTCCGTGGCCACGAAAGGGGCGAAAAGCAGACGTGAGCGGAGGGCGCACAACAGCAAGGCCCAGGGACTTAGCAGTAGCCCGCGAGTCCTTGAAACGCTCCAGCGCATGGTCTGCCTTCGAACCAAAAAGACCGACTCCATCAAAGGGCATGTCCATGAGAGTATTCTGGACATCCCCTGAAAAACCAGTGGTTCTCAGCCAGGCGTGGCGATGCAGCGCCACCGTCGTTGCAAGCGATCTGCCCAGCGAGTCGGCGGTATCAAGGCCACAGCGGATGGTGTATTTAGCCGCATCACGCCCTTCCGCAATGGCGCGGGTAAGCAGTGTCTGGACCTCCTCAGAGCACTGCGGCAAAACAGTCGCCACCGAATCCCACAGGGAGTGGGTGTATCGGCCCAAGAGGCAAGCGGTGTTAACGGACCGCAAGCCAGCACTGGAGGAAGAGAAAGCCTTCTTCCCAAAGTGATCCAGGCGCTTGGATTCCCTATCCGGAGGGGCGGTAGGGAAGGCGGTTTGGGAGGCAGAGGCTTGGACAACCAAGCTCTCAGGGGTGGGGTGTTGGGAGAGAAACAGGGGGTCGCCCAGAGCAGGGCGATGGCGTCGGGCCACGTTCCTATCCACAGGAGCCCCTGTGGTGGGTTTGGACCAGGCACCCAAAAGAACGTCAGTGAGTGCATCGTTGAATGTCAGCACAGTCTCCGAAGAGGAGGCCGCCGGCTGAAGCACTTCAGTCAGGAGGTTAGTCCTGACGGCCACTGTAGGCAACTGGAGATTCAAGGCTCCAGCAGCTCTACGCAACACCGTTGCAAAATTAGCCCCCTCCTCCGTAGCCACGGGAGGAGACAGCATGCCAGAGTCAGGGGAGGTGTCCAGACCACTGGCATCCCCAAGGTCCTCAACCCAGTCCGGGTCAAACTCGCACTGTTGTGTGAGAGGGTCCTCAGACCCCTCCCAGCTCTCCTGGTCCTCCTCAGGTTCAAAATATGGAGGAGGAGGGACATTAGGGACCCAAGGTCTCATCGGGCGCCGGAACCGGCGTCGCCGGTCCGGCTCCATGTCCGGAGCCGGAGAGAACCGGGAACGACGCCGTCCGGAGCCCCGGACGGCGTCAGGAACGGCACCGGGGACGTCGGGCGGAGGCGTGGTTAGGTCAACCGGCGTCGATGGGGGTTGCGGCACCACCGGAGCCGGGATCGAGGCCGGGATGAAGGCCGGTGGGACAGGCGACGCCGGGACCGGAGTCGACGGCGACGCCGGAGCAACCCCATCAGGGCCCGCGGGGCCCGAAGGCGCACCGGAGGGACCTTGAGGCCCGAAGAGGCGGGCCATGGCCGACAGGAACTCCTGTATTTGGGCCTGAGTCGCCCCCGAACCCGGGAAGGACGGGTAATGCGGGGGTAACTCGACAGGCACGTCCGGGGCCGCGGGGACGGTGCCGACAGGGACCTCAGCCGAGTCGCGAGACCGGCGAGGCGAAGTCTTAGAGCGATGATGCCGCTTAGACTTCTTGTGCTTCGACTTACCGGAGGAGCGCAAAGACTTGGATTCCGACGAACGGCGGGGACTCCGCGTCCGGCCCCTCGACCTCTCCCGGGACCGGGCTTGGTGCGGCGCGGAGCCGACAGCCGGACTTCGAGGAGCTTTCGAGACAGCTCTCGCAAAGCCTTCGGATTAAGTTTCCGGCAGTCAGGGCACGACTTCGTGTCGTGGTCTCGGCCGAGACAGAAGAGACACTCGAGATGCGGGTCCGTGATCGACATCATGCGACCACATTCCTCGCAGGGCTTAAAGCCGGGCATCCCTACGACACCTTAGGAGACGTGAAGACTCGTTGAAGAAACAGTGAAAAAATTCACAAAAAGATAGTCAAAAAGTGACTAGGGCACTGCTCTTCCCGGATCTGCGCTTACTGGCGCGGAAAAAGAAGAACTGACGTCAGCGCGCAGGGGCGGCGTCTAAGTACTGCCCGCGACGTCATCCCGGCGATCACGACGCCGACGACGGACGCGGAGCCGCACGACGCCGCCTACCGACGCGCAAGGGTACTGCTACGCAAAAACTTACCGGATCCAGCCTGACGCCTGGGGATATTCTAAGGTAAGGAATCTGTCACTAACGTGTCTCTTTCAGATATGCGTAGTCAAGCGTGTCTTCTTAAAAGGACGCTGGTGTTTACAGCTCTAGCAGCAGTGTCTGCAGCATCTAGGGAGCACCTGACAGCATTATTTGAAATAAGCTGTCCCTCCCGCACTAAATCTTGTGCTTTATCTTTGTGTGCATCGGGCAGATATTGGAGCAACAGCTCCATCTTGTCCCAATGCGCCTCGTCGTATCTTGCAAGCAGCGCTTGCGTATTAGAGATGCACCAGAAGCTTGCTGCCTGAGAGGCTACCCTTTTCCCCTATGCATCAAGAAGCTTGGATTCCTTATCTGGGGGCGGAGCATCTCCTGTAGTTTGGGAGTAGGCCCTTTTACGCGCATTGGACACCACTAGGGAGTCCAATGGTAATTGTCCCTTAATGTAGGCTGGGTCAGATGGTGCTGGCTTGTATTTCTTATCTACCCTTGGAGTAAGAATACAGGCTCTGACGGGGTCATTAAATATGTCATCAACGTGCCTGATCAAACCCTTTAACACGGGGAGTGTGTGTGATGACCTTTGTGTGCTGCTAAGTGTTTCAAACAGGAAATCCTCTTCAAGGGATTCTTTGTGCAGCTGCACACCATGGTAGTTGGCAGCTCTACCTAACAGCTCTATGTAGCCTACGCTGTCGTCCGGTGGAGAGGGTTTTGTAGGGTAAAGGTCAGGATCGTTTCCCATGGGAGAGCTGGTATTGTAATCTGTCCACGGGTCTGGAATTAATGGTGCATTGTCCCCATCCCCATCATCATCCTGATCTTCAGGTGAGTGCTCAGGTGAAATCATTAAGTGTTGAGGTTGAGGTTGAGGAGAAGGAAGAGATGGCAGAGGAGGAAGAGAAGGATTAGTCCCGACATTCTTCCTCTTCAAAGGAATATGGTAGGCCTCCTCTGATTCAGGTTTTCTTTTCAGTGTCGCTTTTGTAGAGATATGTCCAGCGGTTGGATGGATATACAACTCTCGTTGTTTCGGATCCGGCTTGCTAGGCGGAGCATAGAAAAGTTGTTTCGGTGCTGAAATTTTCAGTGCCGATGGTTTCGGAGCCGGGGGTCTTGGATCCCGAGGATTTCGGATCCGAAAGCTTTTTCGGCATCGAAGGGGGTTGTCCGGAGCTGGTCTTCGATCTGGAAGGTTTCGGATCGGAGCCCGTTTTCTGTCGCCTCGGGTCGGAGCCGGAAGGCTTCTGGGCGTATTTTGGTGCCGAGCCGGAAGGCGGGGCGGCAGAAATGTGTTCTCGGTGCTGACCGTGGCCCAGAGGCGGGGGTTGGATTGGAGTCTTCTCCTTGGGCTGAGGTGGACTTTGGGGCATGGGAGTATCTGTACTCACGGTACGCTAAAGTTGCGGGATCTAGTCGTCCCCCTCGGAGCCGTAGTCAGATGGCGATGGGATCTTGTTCTTCCTTGGCTCCCATGGAGTCTCCAGCATCTTGTTCCAAATCTTCTCCGAAGAGGTCCGGAATGAAGCTTGCATGTTGGCTCTGCATGTCGCAATGTCGAGCCAGACGGTCGCGAAGCGTCTTCCTGGAGCGGAAAGCCTTACACGCGTCGCAGTCCTGTTCTCTGTGCTCCGGAGACTAGCACAGGTTGCACACTTCGTGTGAGTTGGTGCACTGAAACTTCGCTTGGCACCAAGGGCAGAATTTGAATGGAGTCCGTTCCATCAACTGCGAGGTGGACCGACGCGGGTAGGCCAGACGGCCTTCCACGAGCTTCCCGATCGAAAAAGGGTTTTTAAGAAGTAAATACGATACGCGGAGAAAAGGATACGCGATCGAAAACAATACCTTCGAGGGTGAGTGTATTGCGCACCGAGGAAAACCGAAGAAACGGTGTCGCAGCGCAGCAATTCACGTCTGAACCCGATGGCGGAAAAAACAATCTAACAATGGAGTTGATGCCCATGAGCACTATCACCGAAAGGAGGAGTCACCTACCTCGTGACTGGAAAAGACTACTTCGAAAAAAAAACTGCAAACATCCGGACCCAACACTAGATGGCAGGAGTATGCAAAGCATGTGATCTACAGCTCACATGCCTCGAACATGTGGTTATCGGTTAACAGGTAAGTACTTGGCTGTGGGAATTGGTATTCTGTGGTAAGAACCAGGGTCCCCCCAGGGTCAAGGATGCACTCTCAAAGCACCCTCGGCGGCACTAGGGCGGCCGGGTGCAGAGTGCTGAGACCCAATGTTATCTAATAGGGGGTAGGGGGCCCCCGGTTGGTGTGAGCGGGCCACAAGGTTGTGGGAGCCAAGCTCCTGGTGGTAGGCTCAGGGCAAAGGGTGATCCGAGTTAGCACACAAGGTGCACCCGCAGCGGCAGCTGAGTGCAGGGTGCTGTTTTGGCGTCGGGTGCCCTGTTGTTTTCAATGGAAGTTGCCGATTTTGGCTGCAGGTTCGGTCCAGGAAGACTTCCGGGAGGAACAATCGAACAAGACATACAGGGCCTTGCAACTCGCTATAAGAGATATGAAGAACATTTTACACCTCTCAAAACAATCTCTCTCAAAAATAGACCTTTTTCAGAAATCATTATACGCAGCACACAGCAAACTAAACACTACACCAATGTCCTTTACAGACTATACCGACCTCGCAATCAACTTGAATACCTCACAGATAGAGTTACAAATCCTATTGCTATCCTATGAGTCATCGTCCAATCTTCCCCATAAAGTAGACAAACAAAAAATTCAATCCGTCCCATTCAACGCAAATAGAACCTCACAGATAAACCACAGAACACCAAACCTCAATAACCTGAAAAAAGTGACTTTAATCCCCGAGAAGCAAGACACAATAAGGGACATCCCACAGAAACCTATCTCATGCCTACTACTAAACTGTCGCTCAGCAAAGAAACATGCCGCAGACATAGCCGACCTCCTCTTGAACCAGGAAATCGACGTAACCATCCTAACAGAATCATGGCTATCAGAATCATCTTCCCCTTGCCTTGATCTATTTGTTCCACCGAACTACAACATCGTGAGACTTGACAGAATAAACAAAACGGGAGGAGGCATCGCCTGTATACATAGATGGGACATCGCTATCACAGAGTACAATCCGACCCCCTTGAATCATGTGAATACCTCGGGCTATCCTTAAGATCCACAGATGACCAACTTTGCAAACTACACACGTTTTACCATCCCCCAAGCAAAAACACCATATTCATAGACCAGCTGATAGAAATCATCACAGCAAACTCTGCTCCTCACTCCAACGATATTTTCTTAAGGGACTTCAATCTTCACTGGGAAGACCACAATGATAATCGGGTCAATTTGCTCAGTGTCTTCCTTGGAGATCAATCCTTGGTTCAAGCATGCAATCTACCTACTCACACGAAAGGCTCTACACTAGATTGGATCATCTCAAAAGAAAAAGCAGTGGATACAATCGCGATCATCCCTTGTACTGGTCAGACCATCACATTATTACCTTCCGAGTACCGTACATAAAAAAGAAAACTTCATCACAATCAAATCAAACTCAGACAATGGATCAGTGACTCCAAAGGTCTCAACATGGAGAATCTTGTAGCACAATGTGAGAAAAAACTGCAACCTCCCAACAACATGGCCGACGTCTGCGAACTCACGGAACACTACAACACGACAATGACGAAAATAATTGATGACATAGCCCCTTTAAAACTTAATAGAATGTTGATCAAAGACAATAACCCTTGGTTTAACAGAGCCCTCAACGAAGAAAGACGGACTCTCAGATTAACAGAACAGAAATGGAGACAACATCCATCCTCCACCCACCTAAAACTACTAAGACAGGTCAGAAATGCCTACAATAGAAGTATTCTAAAATCAAAAAAAGACTTCTTCAGAAGAGAATTGGATAATGCAAAAAACAGACAAAGGAAACTCTTCGAACTATTAAAAGATCAATCTAACAAAACGGCCAAATCATCTCTAAAAGCAAAAAAATCCGAAATCAGCTGTGAAGAATTCTCATCCTTCTTTACAGCCAAAGCCAATTCCCTGGAGATCGAGCTCAAGAATGCCACGGAGACCCCCTCGATTCAAAACAGCATTCCAACTAAGCTTCAGTCTCAACCAGTACCGGCAATGCCCAAAAATAATACTCTCTGGTCAGAATTCAAGTATTATGACCACAAAGATATTGCCAAAACCCTTTTGACCATAAAACCAAACAACCATTTCAAATACCCACTTCCCCCAAAATGCTGGTCTACGGTCAACCACTTGCTCATCTCCTCATGGACCAAGATTGCTAATGCTTCGCTATCGCAAGGTTCATTACCAGACTGCCTAAAATCGGGGGGCTAGTTATTCCAATCTTAAAAAAACCTACAGAGAACCCCTCAGACCCTAATAACTTTCGACCGGTAACAAACATTCGCATGCTAGCTAAAGTCCTGGAAAAATGTGTTCAACAACAACTGAGCCAACATTTCTGAATTCAAACTTCTGAACGACTGCCAATCGGGGTTCAGACCAAATCACAGTACGGAAACAGCAATTCTTCACATATTGGATGACGCTCTTCTTGCCCTAGAACGCAATGAAACTTGTCTCCTAGTACTGCTCGACCTCTCGTCCGCATTTGACACGGTAAACCATGTCAAAATTCTAGATCGGCTGGAGGAAAGGATGGGATTATCGGGCACAGTCCTAGAATGGTTTAGATCCTTCCTAAAGAACAGATCGCAAAGATTCAAGGTGAACCAAATGCTATCAGCAACAACCCCTAATCTTATTGGAGTTCCACAGGGATCAACACTATCCCCATCTCTATTCAATCTTTATGTAGAACCTCTAACAGAAATTTTACAGCAGGCAAACATCTCCTTCCACATGTATGCAGATGGCACACAGCTATATATCAAGATTACATTGGTGAAAGAGATCGGCATCATGAACCAGGCCTTAAAGAGGACTGTTCATTGGCTAACTAATAATCATCTCAAGCTTAACCCGCATAAAACAGAATTCCTTCTGATTTCACCCCAGAAAAGCTCAGCGAGGATAATGGAATGGACCAAGCTGATCACTGCGCTAAACTGTACTCCAAAGATAGTGGACTCAACCAAGTCTCTTGGAACCACGCTAGATAAGAACCTGAACATGCAATCCCACATTATCACGATGGCTAAAACTGCCCGCTTCTATCTGAGCTATCTTAGAAAACTTAAACCTTTCATTTCTACATCAGAGCTTAAAACGGCGGTCCAGGCATTGGTCATCTCGAGGACTGAGTACGGATGCACAACTTTATCAGGAATACCCAAGATTTCAACAGCTCCACTAAAAGCCCGTCTCAATGCGGCCACAAGACTCATAACAGGCTCCAGAAAGTTTGACCACATCACCCCACATCTGAAAGCGCTTAACTGGCTTCCTTACGAAGCAAGAATCCAGCTAAAGATGGCGTGTATCTCACACAAAGCGATACACTACAAAACGCCACTATACCTAGCACAGAAAATCACATTGTCAGGAGGCAGCAGATGCTCTCGGAGCAATGGATCTGGGGAGTCTGATCTGGGGAGTCTGGTGGCAGCCTGCCTGACTTTGAGATGGCGGCCGCCGCGGAGTGTCGGACCTAGACTGTGCAGACAGGGTACAGCAACTTGCTTCTCCTTTTCTCTTCTTTGTGCACAAGTGTTGCTTCCATTTGGTCTTATTGCCCCGGCCATTTTGAACAAGGATTGCTCCCTCTCAAGGCCTCAACTCGATCTCCAAAATGGTAGCAATCTGGAAAAGGCAATAGAAAGAGGACTGGGCAATAGAAAGTAACAAGGGCCTTCAGCTATTTCGATGAGCTTAGATCACTAAGACGGCAGCCATCTTGGAATGACTCACTATAGCTCAAACAAAAGGAAATGTGGACTGCGAAATAACATGGAATAGTACTTTTTCGATACACCCTAACCAATTGTTATATAATTAAACAAATTCTACTCTCGAGGGGGACCTACAGGAACGACAGCAGACATGTAAACATCTGGAGACAGGTAGTGGTCTAGAGGATACATCAAAGTGAGGTCAGACCTGCAGGAACTCCCCGGAGAATTATTTACCACCATCAGTAAATATGGCCGGAACCAAATTAAAATCTACAGGCATTAACGCACAAGTTACTAACTTGTGTAACGATATATCTGTAAGAGACAGTAGTTAGTGACAGATTCCTTCCCTTAGAATATCCCCAGGCGTCAGGCTGGATCCGGAAAGTTTTTGCGTAGCAGTACCCTTGCGCGTCGGTAGGCGGCGTCGTTCGGCTCCGCGTCCGTCGTCGGCGTCGTGATCGCCGGGATGACGTCGCAGGCAGTACTTAGGCGCCGCCCCTGCGCGCTGACGTCAGTTCTGTACACGACTTTCCGCGCCAGGAACGCAGAGCCATGCAAGAAGCTGACATAGGTGTCTGAAAAATACTAGGGCCCTGAAAGGGATGTCCTTAACCCTAGAAATCAGTTCGCAGAACGGGGAGGATGGGTGGGCGGTAAGGAATCTGTCACTAACTACTGTCTCTTACAGATATATCGTTACACAAGTTAGTAACTTGTGCATCTGAAAGAGACACGTTAGTGACAGATTCCTTACCTTAGAATAGATACCCCAGCAATACCAACCCCGGTGGTGGGTCTGCGAACAAAGATCAGACAAGGAAGTCCTGGAGGACAGAACGGCCAAAGAAGCCGTCCCTCCGGACCTGACTGTCAAGGCAGTAATGCTTTGTAAACGTGTGCAGCGAGGCCCACGTAGCTGCCTGACATAACCGGCAGCGGAACACCGCGGCCCAAGGCCGTGGTAGCAGCCGTTGCCCTGGTGGAATGGGCACGCAGCCCAACAGGAGGCTCCTTCTTAGCCAAAGAATAGCAGGTCTTGATGCACAAGGTAACCCAGCGGGAGATGGTCCTCTTGTGCACCGCCCGACCTTTTTGGCGCCCATGTAGCCAACAAAGAGCTGGTCATCCACCCGGAAGTGTTTTGTGCGGTCGATATAGAAGGAGAGCGCACGTTTTGGGTCCAGACGGTGGAGCCTCTCTTCCTCTCTGGAAGGATGCGGAGGCGGAAAGAAGGTGGGCAAAGTGATGGTCTGCCCAATGTGGAAAGCAGTAACCACCTTTGGCAAGAAGGACGGACGCGTCCGAAGAACAACCTTGTCTGGATGAACAGACAGAAAGGGAGGTTTGCAAGATAGAGCCTGGAGCTCACTCACCCGCCGAGCGGAGGTGATGGCCACCAGAAAGGCTGTCTTCAGAGTCAGAAGACGAAGAGGACAGTTATGTAGAGGCTCAAAGGGAGCGCACATTAAAAGGTAAGAACCAAGTTCAAGTCCCACTGAGGCATTACAAACGGAACAGGAGGGAAGAGGTGAGTAATGCCTTTTAAGAACCTGTTAACAGGGGACTTGAAAAGGGAGGGCTGATCAGGGAGCCTGAGGAAGGCCGAGATAGCACAAAGATAACCCTTGATGGTACCCAGGGCAGAACCCTGTTGGGCCAGAGAGAGAAGGAACAGAAGGACCTCAGAAAGAGGGGCAGAAAGGGGATTCACAGCCTTTGCTGTGCACATGCCACAAATTTGTTCCACCTGCAGGCGTATACCACCTTAGTGGAGGGACGCCTGGCTGCCAGAATCACATCACAAACTTCGGGAGGCAAGTCGAAAGGAATCAACTGCCGCCGCTCAATCTCCACACAAGCAGGTGTAGACTGGACAGGTTCGGGTGGAGGACCGTCCCCTGCTGCTGCGACAGAAGATCCTCCCGAAGAGGCAGACGGATCGGGGGATCTACGCTCATATTGAGTAGCTCGGGATACCAAACTCTTCGAGCCCAGTCCGGAGCCACAAGAATGACTTGGGCCCGGTCGTGCCGAATCTTCTTCAACACTCTGGGTAGAAGTGGTATAGGCGGAAAGGCGTACAACAGACCGCAACTCCACTCGCGACGAAAAGCGTCGCCGAGCGAGTGCCACCTTGGAAATTCCAACGCGCAGAACTGATGACATTGCGCGTTCTCTTCGGTGGCGAATAGATCTAACCAAGGCTCTCCCCACTGTAGAAAGAGTCCTTGCGCCACTTCCGAGTGAAGACGCCATTCGTGATCCATCATGCACCTAAGGCTGAGTTCGTCCGCCCTGGCGTTCAGGGAACCTGCCAGGTGTTGAACCATCAGGAACATGCCCTGATGTTCCAGCCATGTCCAGAGGCGCAGAGCCTCCTGACAAAGGGTCCAAGACCCCACCCCGCCCTGTTTGTTGCAGTACCACATGGCGGTGGTGTTGTCTGTGAACACCTGCACTACCTTCCCTTTGACAGAGGGAAGGAATGCCTTGAGTGCAAGTCGGATCGCCCGGAGCTCCAGAAGGTTGATATGGAGCCGGGACTCCGCCGGAGACCAGAGGCCTCTGATCTCCGCCTCTCCCATGTGACCGCCCCATCCCAGAAGGGACGCGTCCGTCACAACTGTATGCTCTGGCTGGGGAAGGGAGAGGGATCTGCCCATGACCCATTGCCGGTTCGAGAGCCACCACTGCAACTGTTTTGCAGTCCCCTCCGAGATCTGGACGTGATCGGACAGGTTGCCCTGGTGCTGCGCCCACTGGGACTTCAGGTCCCACTGCAGAGCCCGCATATGCCATCTGGCATGATTGACCAGCAGGATGCAGGAGGCCATGAGGCCCAGAAGCCTCAGGGTCATCCGTACCGAAACCCAGGATAAAGGCTGAAAGATCGGAATGATAGCCTGAATATCCCGGACTCGCCGTTCGGGAGGATAGGCCCGAAACTGCGTCGTGTCCAGAACTGCTCCGATAAAAAGGAGCTGTGGAGAAGGAATCAGATGCGACTTCGGCACATTGATGGAGAACCCCAGCGAGTGCAGGAGTTCGGCCGTAGTCTGGAGGTGGGAGACGACTGCCTGGGACGAGCCCGCCTTCAGCAGCCAGTCGTCGAGGTAGGGGAAGACTGAAGCCCCTGCCCGGCGCAGATGAGCTGCGACCACCGCCATCACTTTCGTGAACACCCGAGGGGCACTGGTAAGGCCAAAGGGGAGCACGGTGAACTGAAAATGCTCGGGGCCTACCGTGAACCGAAGGTAACGCCGGTGGGCCGGCAGGACGGGGATGTGGAAATATGCGTCCTGCAAGTCCAACGCTACCAACCAGTCTCCAGGGTCGAGGGCAGTCAAGACCTGAGCTAGGGTGAGCATCTTGAACTTCTCCTTCCGGAGGAAGCGATTGACGTTCCGGAGGTCCAAGATAGGACGCATGTCCTCCTTGTCCTTTTGGGCACCAGAAAGTAGTGGGAGTAGCAACCACGTCCTACTTCTGAGGTCGGTACACGCTCGATGGCCCTCTTGGCCAAGAGGGCCGTGACTTCCTTCTGCAGAAGCATCAAGTGATCCCCTGACATGTGGTGGAATGGAGGTGGCATGGCTGGGGGGGTGGTCTCGAAGGGGAGGGAGTAGTCCCTTCGGACAATGCCCAAGACCCACCTGTCCGAGGTGATGGTACGCCAGTGGGGAAGGTGATGGCGGACCCTGCCCCCTACTGGCGTGCTGTGCACCTGAAAGGAGGGACTAGGAGGGCTTGGAGGCCGCGGACGGGTTGGAGGTGGTGGCCTGACCCGCACGCTGGTTGCCCGATCCGCCACGGCGGAATCCACGTCCTCGGCCACGCGAAGACGCCTGCTGCGCGGGCCGGTGGCTGGGCTGCTGACGTGACGGGGCGCCCCTACCGTGGCCACGATAGGGGCGAAAAGCAGAAGTCAGCGGAGGGCGTGTAGCAGAAAGGCCCAGGGACTTGGCAGTAGCCCGTGAGTCCTTAAAGCGCTCCAACGCATGGTCTGCTTTGGACCAAAAAAGACCGACTCCATCAAAGGGCATGTCCATGAGAGTATTTTGGACATCCCCTGAAAAACCAGTGGTTCTCAGCCAGGCGTGGCGTCGCAGCGCCACCGTCGTTGCAATAGACCTGCCCAGCGAGTCGGCGGTATCAAGGCCACATCGTATCGTGTATTTGGCCGCATCCCTTCCTTCCGCAATGGCGCGGGAAAGCAGTGTCTGGACCTCCTCAGAACACTGGGGCAAAACAGTCGCCACTGAATCCCACAAGGAGTGGGTATATCGGCCCAAAAGACAAGCGGTGTTGATGTACCGCAAGCCAGCACTGGAGGAAGAAAAACCCTTCTTCCCAAATTGATCCAGGCGTTTGGATTCCCTATCCGGAGGGGCGGTAGGGAAGGCGGTTTGGGAAGCGGAGGCTTGGACAACCAAGCTCTCAGGAGTGGGGTGGACAGAGAGAAACAGGGGTCGCCCGGAGCTGGGCGATGGCGTCGGGACACGTTCCTATCCACAGGAGCCCCTGTGTTGGGCTTGGACCAGGCGCCCAAAAGAACGTCAGTGAGGGCGTCGTTAAACGGCAGCACAGTCTCCGTAGAGGAGGCTGCCGGCTGAAGCACCTCTGTCAAGATATTAGTCTTGACCGCCACAGTAGGGAGTTGGAGACGTAAGGCCCCAGCCGCCCTACGCAACACCGTTGCAAAATTGGCTCCCTCCTCCGTAGCCACGGGAGGAGACAGCATGCCAGTGTCAGGGAAGTATCTAGACCACTGGCATCCCCTGAGACCCTCTGTCCAGTCCTCATCGTACTGACACTGTTGTGTCAGAGGGTCATCAGACCCCTCCCAGTCCTCCTGGTCCTCCTCTGGTTCAAAATGAGGAGGAGGGACATTTGGGACCCAAGGTCCCATCGGCGCCGGAACCGGCGCCGAGCGACGTCGGTCCGGGTCCATGTCCGGAGCCGGAAGGAACTGGGGGACGACGCCGCCCGGAGCCCCAGGCGGCGTCGAGAACGGCACCGGAGACATCGGCGCCGGCGGAGGTGTCGTTAGGTCGACCGGCGTCGATGGGGGTTGTGGAGCCGGGATCGGGGCCGGAATCGAGGCTGGAGGCACGGGCGACGCCGGGGCCGGAGCCGTCGGCGACGCCGGAGCAACCCCATCAGGGCCCGCGGGACCACCAGTCAGGGATAAGTCTGTTCATTTAGGACGTATCAACATTGCGGTAATGTAAAATATCCCGCAACTTGGAACACAGTGATCTGCCAGAGGGGCTCCCCGGGCGCACCCGCCTTGAGATCTATTTTAACGCTGGAATTACCTTTCCGGTTTTCCAACCCCTTCACGGCATCCCGACACGCAGTTGGTCCACCCAGACCTGATGTGACGATCGCCAATCTTTAAGTGATATTGTCAGTTTTTACCCTTTCTATGCGGGATATTTTACATTACCGCAATGTTGATACGTCCTAAATGAACAGACTTATCCCTGACTGGTGGTTTGTTTGCCCAGCCGGGTTGGAATTATCACCGGCTGAGGGAAATTCAGAATATTCTTCATCTGTATTCAGCCCTGAGGAAGTCGCGGAAGTAATTTCCACACGCGACGAAACACGTGTCGGCTGGTTTTTCTTCCTATCAACGCAACCTAAAGAATAAACTTAAAGGCTGAACATTTATTGACATCCTTGAAGAGATTTCCTTTCCGTTTTTATGTATTGTCTATTGCAACACCCACTGTACATATTGTGGTAATTTTACATTGATGTGTGCCTAGGTTTCCGTTTTGTTTGTTCAGTGAGGGTTTTTTAACCCACACACAATTGGGGGGTTACAGGGTTTATCTCCTCTCCTAGTTGCACCATACTGATTAAATGTTGAGCTTGTTAATTGTGCGTATATAGGGCAGAGCGCCTAGGTTCTTTCCCTGATTACTAAAACCCTTCCTCTAGAATTTTATAACTTTGACAGGAGGCACAGTGGACGGGAGTGGTACAGAGATAGGAGAAGAATCTCTACTATACGCTAATACCACCCCGACGCCTTTACATCGGGAAAAATCAACGCCTCTCCCCCAGGATTTGATTACTCCCACACGTAGGCCATTCAATAGGAACCTCCATCCAGCAATAAAAGATATGGAAGCTAACACCCCTTCCATACCCCCCTCTACAACAGTACAAAGTGCACCTGCGTACCTACGAAACTCATATCCCCCTAGCTTGGTACTAAGATCACAGGACATAGGGAGCGCATCTCACATCACACATAGAGGAAGTGCAGACACCCGAACTAATGACAAAAAAAGGAACACTGAAAAAGAGAGAAATCGAAGCTCTTCAAACTCAAGCGGACAATATGTCTCAGGACATGCTAAGCGCACTGCAAGTTATGGAAAAAATACTAGAAATCACTGCAAGTACTCACTCCAAAGTCGAGCTCATTCAAAAATCAGTGCATGATATTCTAGGAAAGAGTAAAGAGACAGCCATGCCATTATCAAACAGACAATCGACCCTACAGAAATCTTAAATATTTATCCGATGATGAAACCAAAACCCTACTCTGGTCATACAAGTCTATAGCCAACAGCAGAGGTGAGGAAATTAGATCAGTCCCGATCGATGCAAATAGAACGTCCCGGCCTAAGAACAGGAAACCTAACCGTAACAACCTAAAACAAGTCCAGCTAACCGCCAATACTCAGGAGATGGACCCTAGCTCAGGGAAACCACTGCTATGCCTACTGCTCAACTGCCGGTCCGCAGCAAAACATGCCTCAGATATCGCTGCCCTCATCATTAGCCAGGAAATTGACGTGACCATCTTAACAGAAACATGGCTTACGGAATCTTCTTCCCCATTCATGGATCTACTGGTGCCCCCTCATTATAACATTGTGAGATTAGACAGACTAAAAAAGACAGGAGGCGGTATATATAGCCTGCATACACCGATCTGACATCGAGATCAGCCAATACAATATGACCCTCTTGAATCCTGTGAATACCTCGGTCTGGGTATAAGAACTGCAGATAATCAAAGGTGTAACCTGCATGCGCTCTACCATCCACCAGGCAATAATGCCACCTTCATAGACAGTTAATGGAGATTATCACAGCTAACTAACAGTCACACGAAGAACATATTCCTAGGCGACTTTAATTTACACTGGGACGACAATAATGACAAACAGGTCAACGCACTTAAAGAATTTTTAAGAGATCTAAACCTTACTCAAGCCTGCACACAGCCAATACACTTGAAAGGGGCAACCTTAGACTGGGTAATCTCGAGAAACAAGGATATTACAATCCATTCAATTGTTCCGTGCGATTGGTCGGATCACCATGCCATAACCTTCCGGATACCCACCATAAAAAAGATCAAGACCACACAACCGGTCAAACTTAAAAAGTGGACTCGAGACACCAAAGACCCTAGTATTGAGCCACTAGTAGCAAGATGTGAGAAGGACCTAAGTCCGCCTAGCAACTTGCTAAACGTTAACGAACTCACTGATCACTACACTACGTCAATGACGAATATAGTCAACTCCACCATGCCACTAAAACTGAAAAGAGTCTCAGAGAAAGATAAAAATCCATGGTTCAATGGGACACTGAATGAAGATAGGCGGAAACAGACTTGTAGAAAGAAAATGGAGACAGCACCCGTCATCCCCCAGCTGAAAACTCAGAAAAATCAGAAACGAGTACAACAAAAGTGTCCTCAATTCCAAAAGGAATTTTTAGATCAGAACTGGATAACGCCAGAAACAGACCTTGGAAACTATTCGAGATGTTAAAGCAACAATCCAATAAGCTGGCCAAATCTGCCCAAGAAGCAGCTAAAACGCAACTAGGCTGCGAGGAATTCTCAACATTCTTCACGGACAAGGCCAACTCTAGAAAGAGAGCTCAGGATGGCAGCCGACAACCTCGCTAGCCAACTACCACCACTGAACGATGCCAACACGAAAAACGATCATGATAGTTCGAAAAACAATGCACAATGGGCAACCTTCAAGCTATATGACCAGAATACCATTGCCAAAACTATATCGGAGATCAAACCAAATAACCACTACAATAACCCCCTCCCCTCAAAATGCCTAAAAAGAATCAACCATGTCGTCGTCCCTATATGGACAAAAATAATCAATGCATCACTATCTCAAGGGATCCTACCAGAATGCCTAAAAACAGGTCAAGTCCTCCCCATCATCAAAAAACCTACAGCAGACCCGGCAGATCCAAATAACTTTCGCCCAGTAACCAATATTCCATTACTTGCCAAACTAATTGAGAAATGTGTGCAAAATCAACTGAGCAACCACATTGCTAATTTCAATCTCCTGGACGACTGCCAATCGGGATTCAGACAAGGCCACAGTACGGAAACAGCAATCTTACATATAGTGGATGATGCGCTACAGGCCCTAGATCACAATCAAACATGTCTTCTAGTCCTTCTTGACCTGTCGTCTGCGTTTGACACAGTAAATCATGAAAAGTTGCTAGCCCGGCTTCAAGATAGGATGGGAATATCTGGAAATGTTCTGTAATGGTTTGAATCCTTCCTTCAGAACAGAACACAAAGATTCCTGGTCAACCAAACGCTATCCCCATCATGCCCGAATTCGATTGGAGTCCCTCAAGGATCAACACTATCTCCATCACTATTCAACCTATATGTCGAACCCCTTACAGAAATTCTCCGAGACGCAAACATATCCTATCACATGTATGCAGATGACACTCAGATCTACATCAAGATCGCGTCACTGGAAGACATCAAGACAATGAATGAGGCCTTAAAAGTGTCATTACAATGGTTAACTAGCAATCATCTGAAATTAAATGCACAAAAACGGAATTCCTACTAATATCACCACCAAAGAACACCACAAATGTGAAGGAATGGACCAAACTGATCACAGCGCTAAACTGCACCCCTACCCTAGTTGACTCGACTAAATCACTGGGAATCACGCTTGATAAGAACCTAGACATGAAAGCCCACATCAAATCAATGGCAAAAAGTGCCCGTTTTCACCTGAACTATATTAGAAAAGTGAAACCACTCATTACTACGACGGACCTCAAATTGGCAGTCCAGTCCTTAGTTATTTCAAGGATTGAATATGGATGTACAACACTAGCAGGTCTACCAAAAATTTCCACAGCACCACTAAAAGCCTGTCTCAATGCGGCCGCAAGATTCATTACTGGGTCTAGAAAATACGACCATATCTCCCCACACCTGAAAGCATTAAACTGGCTACCATACGAAGCCAGAATCCAATTTAAGCTGGCATATATTACCCACAAAGCGCTCCACTACAAAACACCAAGGTACTTAGTCCAGAAAATTGAGGTATCAGGGGGAAGCAGACCAGCCAGGAGTGCCAAAGAGCTGTTGCTGAAACCACCCATCTTTCGGAAGAAGAAAACGTATGACAGAGCTTTCTCCGGAGCAGCCCCCAGAATCTGGAACTCACTCCCTCCAAACATTAGAAAAATTCCAAACAGGGCAACATTCAAGAGGGAAGCGAAGATCTTCCTAATGAACAAGTTCCTTCCTTAGACAAGACTTTCCATCAGTACTACTCTGGAATCTTGATGTAGAATGTACGGGAAATACACATCGGGACCATTTGGATAGGAATATTGTTACACCTTTGTACACTAAACAGATCCTAAATTTGTTATTGTTGAAACTGCTAAGAAAGACATGTACCGGAATCTTATATATATTAACACTGCTATACCCGTTGTACTCTAACTGTAACTCTTGTAACTGTGAAGCGCTCTGATACCCTTGGGTCACGTTCGCGCTATATAAAACTCTATAAATAAATAAAATGGAGACCTTTTACTGAAACCTGTCCTCTTCCGTAAAAAGAGAACTTATGACAGAGCATTCTCTGGCGTTGCACCAAGAATCTGAAACTCACTCCCCCCGAGCATCAGAAAGATCTCGTCCACAGCACTTTTCAAAAAAGAAGCTAAGACTTTTCTTATGAGCAAGTTCCTACCATAAATAACAAAAGACCAGACACCGTTATGATACTTTCTAGATCACAGACTATGTTAACACAGATAGATCTCAAGTAATCGTTAGGACATGTTATGTAAGTGGTAGTAAGCACAAATGGCCCAATCTGATTATTTACGCTTGTTAATGTTGCTTAAAGGTTTGTGCCAAACCTGCCATCGAAAGTTCTTGGTTATGGAATTGTGAAGCGCTCTGATACCCTAACAGGGTCATGTCCGCGCTATATAAAACACAGAATAAATAAATAAAAAATAAATAAACAAACAGCTTGGCAGGTAACTTGGAGGGCTCGGGGACGTAGGTGCACCTCGGGTTCTCTTCTCCAGGACGCAGGGGTGTCTTTTGAGGTCAGATTTCATCTTACCGGGTCACTTGCGATTGGGGGGGGTGGGGGCTCTGTGCAGAAACTACAGGCGACGTCGGGGAGTCCTGGATGGGTCAACCCATGGTAGCCTAGGACTCTGGAGCACTGGGGGACCTCGCTGGGACCAGTGGGCCACACAAACTCAGGCTGTAGGTGACGGGTGCAGTGGTGGTTCCAGGCGTCGGGTTTCTTTGTCCTCAGCAGGCTCAGAGTCTGTTTTGGGAGTTTCTTTTGAACAGAGCTGCTGTTCACAGGAGATACTGTCTTTGTTGAAGGCAGTCAGTCCTCCCAGGGTTCTGGAGGTCGCTGGCTGCAGGACAGGGTGACTTTTGGCGCAGGATCTTTGGATACTGCAGACGGGCTGGTCGGGCTGGGGCCAAGTCAGTTCTTCTCTGCAGTCTCCTCTGCTGGGCATCTTCTTTCGTCCTTCGTAGGTTGCGGGAATCTGTCTTCTGGTTCAGGGCTGCCCCCTAAATACTGTATTTAGGAGAAGTTTTAGGGGTCTCGAGGTCAGTAGCCAATAGGCTACTGACCTTAGGGTGACTACACCCTTGGTGTGCTCAACCCACGTGGGGGGGTGGGCACAATTCCTAATTCTGATTGGAGAGTGCCTGCCATCTGCAAGATGGTGGGCACAGAAGAGTGGGCTTCACCTCGCCTCCCCCACTGAGGGGTGGGGTTGGTAGAGGTGGACACACCTTCTGGGCTGGCTAATTGTTCCCGCCTGTCCTCCAGCCAAAAAGGAGGGGAGACAGGAAGGGGGCCTGCTCCTGATAGCAGGAGAGGCAAGGGGTCGCGTTGTAAAGGCGGCAAGGCCTTTGAAGCTCCCCTGCCACAGATGGCTCTTCCTGACCGGGGGAGGTGTGAACAACTCCACCCAGGAAAGGCTTTGTTTCTGGGCTCAAGGAGCGAAGGCTCCCACCCCAGGGGTCCAGAAACATGTCTTGTGGTGGCAGACTGGTGTTTACCAGTCAGGGAACCCACCAGAGGCTGGTCGTTTTTCAGGGGGTATCTCTAAGATGCCCTCTGAGCGCATTGTATAATGAATCCCACACTGGCATCAGTGTGGGTTTGATACCAAACTTCCCAGAATTCAGTAAAGCCATTATGGTGCTGCGGTGTTCGTATTGACAAACGTACTGCACTTACAATGTCTAAGAATGGACTTAGACACTGTAGGGGTACAGGGCTAGTGCACCTGTACCCTCACCAGTGGCATAGTGCACCCAGCTAGAGGGGTGGCTGACCTATGCCATAGGCAGTGGGTTGTAGGCATGGCACACAGGGATGTGTGCTATGTCGACTCTTCACTTTTTTCCGCACCAAAACACGCAGCCTGCAATGGCAGTGTGTGTGTGTGTGTGTGTGTGTGTGTGTGTGTGTGCGCGCGCTAAGGTACAGGACCTCTAAGGGTGGCACAATATGTGATGCAGCCCTTAGAGGCCTTCCCTGGTCACAGTGCCCTTGGTACCCATGGTATCTTTTACAAGGGACATACATGTGGCCAGAGAGGGGCCAATTGGGGGTACAAAGGTACCATTTTGGGAAAGAACACAGGCCCTGGGAACCTGATTGGCAGGGACCCAGGGCACATCAAGTCAAAGTGCATCAGTAGTCTGGCAAAAAGCAGGGGGGTTACTGCAACAGAAACCCAGCTTACTACAACCCCCATTTCTAACACCATCCATCACTGTTTTGTATATGTATCTTAAAAGGTGGACACTGGCAGTAAACACTCACAGTCCAATTCCCACGACTGAGACTCCAGTAGTGAGACTTACCCACAGTAAAGAGCCAAAATCTGGGCAATCAAAAGGCAAATAATGCTGGGGTACTAAATGGGTGGAACCCACTTACAACAAGATCCAAGTTATTACAAGCTGTCCACGCTGAAAGGAAACAATAAAAAGATGGAGGGCAAATAGTTTAATATGAAAGAGCAAGTTACTTACTGTAGGTAACACTAACTGCAAATGCATTAGTGCTCCTCCGTGCTGATAGGTGGCATCATGCGGCTCTGTGCTGACTCTATACCAGCTCGGAAATGATTGAGGGGAGCTGCCATAAGCACCACCCCTGCACACTGGTGTTTTTGTGATGCAATAAGGTGGGACTTCGACTTGCTTATAGTAAACCTCAATGATGTTAGGAGTTTGAACAATTTACAGAACTCATCTATCGGACTTGATGAATCTCCAACCCAGGAGGAAGTGCTAGATCCGGTCACCTCTCCCCTTCGGGCCCCTGCCCCCAAACCCCTTTCCTCCCACCCCCCAGTGCTTGGGTGTGCACCACTGAGAGCAAACTAAAACGTTTTTTGGCAACTGTAGTAGGGGAAGAAGATTTGGAGGACTGGTGTCCCTGCTGCCTGAATGTCGTCTGGCAGTTCGGCATCTGTGTCCTCAAAATGACTGGGTGGTCTACTGCATCACTGACTGGGAAGGCTGTCTCTGCCAACGGGTCCTTGAGGATCACCTTGCTCTGGCATAAGATCAGAGTCAGAACCAAAAAGAAAATGGAGCCTCTGCTAATAGTTACGATGTGGTAAAGGCACTGGGTTAGAGTCAGGCTGCATAACAACTGCCTGGTTTTTTAAATTTCTCAGTGTGAAAGCGGTCGAGATCGAGCAGATGTCAGTCCGACATGAGGTCAGCACCAGATCACCAATCGGTAACTGTGGTGCCATTGCCATTATCAGGGTAGCAGGAACCAGCATGGACCTTGGGGCCGGAGTGCAAGTCTGTCCTAGAATTGGTATGAGCCCGACAACGGGTCACAAGGACTTGAGATCCTTCAATTTCCGTAGGGCAAAAAGCGCATCAGAGGGATCCAGAAGCACTAGAAAGATCTGCAGGACAGCCTTTTTGAAAGCCTCAACCTGCTGCAGGATCGCCGATTGCCCTGGAAACAATGGGCACATTGGGACCAACTGAGAAATGGGTTCAATGGCTGGATACCTCAAGGGATTGAGACGTCTTGACATCTGTGTCTTTCTGTTTGGAATGAGCGGGGCGGGATGGTGTTGAGTCATGCCTTGCATTCTTATGCTTACGCCCGGATTTCAAACTTGCCTTTCGATTTTGAGCAGGAAGTGGAGCAGATGTGAGAATGGCATTTGTGGGAGACTGCAATTTTGTGTTTGGCGACATTCATCTTAGCTTTCTGGTTTTTAAAACCTTCAGGTGCATTAGGGAACATTTATCACACAACTGAGTCGTATCCGGGGCTAAGCACACCTTGTGTGGGTCTGTGACCGATGTTACTTCCTGCAGTCGTAACTTTAATCATGTCGTTTACGGTGGGGCCAATGACCGCTAGCACATGGTTCAAGAATTTTTAAGGAGTCATAGGAAGATCAACAAGATCAAGGTCGGATCTGCGCTGGAATGTGCAGAAAGAAACTGACGAGCAAGTTACTTACCTTCGGTAACGATATATCTGTAAGAAACTTGGTTAGTTAAAAATTCCTTACCTTAGAATTGCGTCAGACTGGATCCAAAGAATGTCAGCAGTACCCCTGCGCGTCGACGGTCAGCTCCGTGCTCGTTGTTGGCGTCGGGATGACGTCGCGGTAGCTACTTAGGCGCCGACCTCGCACGCTGACGTCAGTTCTTTTACACGACATTCCACGCCAGAAGCGCAGAGCCATGCAAGACACTGACCACTGGTGCACAAAACTAGGGCCCTGAAAGGGATTCCCTGACCCTAGAAATCAGTTCGCAGAATGGGGAGGATGAGTGGGGCGGTAAGGAATCTATAACTAACCTATGTTTCTTACAGATATATCGTTACCGAAGGTAAGTAACTTGTTCATCTGAAAGAAACAGTTCGTTATAGATTCCTTACCTTAGAATAGATACTCCAGCAATACCAACCCTGGAGGTGGGCTGCGAACCAAGTTCACACCAGAAAGTCCTGGAGAACAGAACAGCCAAAGAAGCTGTCTCTCCGGACTTGGCTGTCCAGGCAGTAGTGTCTAGTGAACGTGTGTAGAGATGCCCACGTAGCTGCCAGACAGATGCCATTAAGGGTGACTCCTCGCCCCCAAAGCAGTAGTAGCTGCCGTCGCCCTGGTGGAATGGGCGCGTAGCCCCACTGGAGGCTCCTTCTTTGCCAAGGAACAAGCCTTAATGCACAAAACGACCCACCTAGAGATGGTCCGTTTGTGCACGGCCCAACCTTTCTTAGCGCTCACGTAGCCCACAAAGAGCTGATCATCCACCCGGAATTGTTTGATGCGATCCAAATAAAAGGAAAAAGCCCGTTTTGGATCCAGACGGTGGAGCCTCTCCTACTTTTGAAGGATGCGGAAAGAAGGTGGGCAAAGTGATGGTTTGGCCAATGTGGCAAGAAGTAACCACCTTGGGAAGAAAGGAAGGTCTGGTTCTTAGTACAACCTTGTCCGGATGAACAGCCAGGAAAGGAGGTTTCGAAGAAAGAGCCTGGAGCTCACTCACCCTGCGAGCAGAGGTGAAGGCAACTAGAAAAGCAGTCTTTAAGGTGAGAAGACGAAGAGGACAGTTATGAAGTGGCTCAAAGGGAGCGCACATAAGGTAAGTCAGAACCAAGTTCAAGTCCCACTGAGGCATTACGAAGGGAATAGGAGGAAAAAGATGAGTAATGCCCTTTAGGAAGCGATTTACAACAGGGGACTTGAAAAGAGAAGGCTGATCAGGAAGCCTAAGAAAGACTGAAATGGCTGAGAGATGGCCCTTAAGAGTGCCCAGAGCAGAGCCCTGCTGGGCCAAAGAAAGAAGGAACAAGAGAACCTCAGAAAGAGGGGCAGAAAGGGGATTCACAGCCTTTGCTGTGCACCATGCCACAAATTTGTTCCATCTGCAGGCGTATACCGTCTTGGTGGAGGGACGCCTGGCTGCCAAGATAACATCACAGACTTCGGGAGGAAGGTCAAACGACGTCAACTGCCGCCGCTCAATCTCCACGCAAGGAGGTGGAGGCTGGACAGGTTCGGGTGGAGGACCGTCCCCTGCGGCTGCGACAGGGGATCCTCCCGAAGAGGCAGTCTGATAGGAGGATCGATGGCCATGTGTAGCAGCTCCGGATACCAGACTCTTCGTGCCCAATCTGGAGCCACAAGAATGACTTGGGCCCGGTCGCGCTTGATCTTCAGCACTCTGGGCAGAAGTGGTATAGGCGGAAAGGCGTATAGAAGACCGCAATCGCGGCGAAAAGCGTCGGGTAGCGAGTGCCGCCTTGGAAATTCCAACGCGCAGAATTGCGCGTTGTCTTCAGTGACGAATAGATCTAACCAAGGCTCTCCCCACTGTCGAAAGAGACCTTGCACCACCTCCGAGTGGAGACGCCATTTGTGATCCATTATGCATCTGCGGCTGAGTTCGTCCGCCCTGGCGTTCAGCGAACCTGCCAGGTGTTGAACCACCAGGGATATGCCCGGATGTTCCAGCCATGTCCAGAGGCGAAGGGCCTCTTCACAGAGGGTCCACGACCCCACCCTGCCTTGTTTGTTACAGTACCACATGGCGGTGGTGTTGTCCGTGAACACCTGCACTACTCTTCCCCGGACAGAGGGAAGGAATGCTTTGAGTGCAAGACGAATCGCCCCAAGCTCCAGAAGGTTGATGTGGAGCCCGGGCTCGGCCTGAGACTAGAGGCCTCTGATCTCTGCCTCCCCCATGTGGCCGCCCCATCCCAGAAGTGATGCATCGGTCACCACTGTGAACTCTGGTTGGGGATGGGAGAGGGATCTGCCGTCGACCCAATCCTGGTTCGTTAGCCACCACTGCAATTGGTGTGCAGTGCCCTCCGAGATCAGGATGCAATCGGACAGGTTCCCCTGATGTTGTGCCCACTGGAACTTCAGGTCCCACTGCAGAGCCCACATATGCCATCCGGCATGGTCAACCAGCAGGATGCAGGAAGCCATCAGTCCCAGTAGCCCGAGGGTCATCCTGACCGAAACCCGGGATAGAGGCTGAAAGATCGGAATCAGAGCCCGAATATCCAGGACTCGCTGTTTGGGAGGATAAACACGAAACTGCGTCGTGTCCAGAACCGCTCCGATGAAGAGGAGTTTCTGAGAGGGAGTCAGGTGTGACTTCGGCACGCTGATGGAGAACCCCAGCGAATGCAGGAGGTCGGCTGCAGTCTAAAGGTGTAAGACGACAGCCTGGGGCGAGCCCGCCTTCAACAGCCAGTCGTCGAGATAGGGGAAGACTGGAACCCCTGATCTGCGCAGATGAGCTGCGACCAACGCCATCACTTTCATGAACACCCGAGGGGCGCTGGTAAGGTCAAAAGGGAGCACGGTAAACTGAAAGTGCTCGTGACCTACCGTGAACCGCAGGTAACGCCGGTGGGCCAGCAGGACGGGGATGTGAAAATAAGCGTCCTGCAAGTCCAACGCTACAATGCAGCCTCCAGGATCGAGGGCAGACAGAACCTGAGCTAGCCTCAACATTTTGAACTTCTCCTTCCGGAGGAAGCGGTTGACGTTCCTGAGATCCAAGCTAGGACGCAGGACTTTGTCCTTCTTGGGCACCAGAAAGTAGTGGGATTAGCAACCACGACCTACTTCTGGGACAGGAACTCGCTCGATGGCCCCCTTGGCCAAGAGTGCCGAAACTTCCTGTTCGAGAAGGGCCAGATGATCCTCCGACATGCGATGGCACTGAGGTGGCATGGATGGAGGGGTTGTCTCGAAGGGGAGGGAGTAGCCCCTTCGGACTATTTGCAAAACCCACCTGTCCGACGTGATGGTGCGCCAGTGGGGGAGGTGATGGCGAATCCCGCCGCCCACTGGCGTTTGGTGGCCCAGAAAGGTCGGACTAGGAGGCTGCTGCAGGGGGGGCTGTGGTGGACTGGCCCGCCCGCTGGCCCCCAGAACCACGGGGGTGGTTCCCACATCCCCGGCCGCGCTGGGGCTGAACAGCTTGCGCTGGCCTGTGGCTCTGGGCGGGACGTGGCGGGGCACCCCTTCCGTAGCCACGAAAGGGGTGAAAAGCAGACTGCGCAGGGCAGGAGGTGGAGACGTCCAAGGACCTGGCCATAGCCCGAGAGTCCTTAAAGCGCTCCAGCGCGTTGTCTGCCTTGTCGCCAAATAGGCGACGGCCATCAAAGGACATGTCCATAAGTGTGGATTGGACATCCCCTGAAAAACCAGTCGACCTCAACCAGGTGTAGCGTCGAAGGGCTACCGACGTGGAAATCGTCCTGCCTAGTGAGTCGGCAGTATCCAGCCTACAGCGGATGGTAAACTTTGCTGCGTCTCTCCCTTCGGCAACTGCACGGGAGTGTACGGCCCGGGCCTCCTCCGGGCACTGAGGCAGTACTTGCGCCACCGTATCCCACACGGAGTGGGTGTAACGGCTCAACAGACATGCAGTGTTTACCGACCTCAGTCCCAAGCTGGAGGAAAAAACATCTTCTTCCCAAGATGGTCCAGCTTTTTAGATTCCCAATCAGGTGGTGCGTTAGGGAATGTGCCTCTGGAGGTGGAGGCTTGGACCACCAAGCTCTCAGGGGTGGGGTGTTGGGCGAGGAAAGTGGGGCAACCATCCTATCCACAGGAGCCCGTGTTGGGCCTGGACCAGGTGCCAAAAGGATGTCGGTCAGGGCTTCATTAAACGGCAGCAAGGGCTCCGAAGAGCTCGCTGCTGGTTGAAGCACCTCTGTCAGGAGGTTAGTCCCGACTGCCACCGTAGGTAGCTCGAGGTTGAAAGCCTGGGCCGCCCTACGCAACACCACTGCAAAGAACGCTCCCTCCTCCGTAGCCACGGTAGGAGGAGACAACATGCCAAGGTCTGGTGAGGTATCCAGACCACTGGCTTCCCCCAGTTCCTCTCTCCAGTCCGGTTCATAGCCTAACTGGTCAGTTAAAGGGTCTCCAGACCCCCTCCCAGTCCTCCTCACCCTCCTCTGGCTGCCAATACTGTCTAAAAGAGCCAGGGTAGAACAAGGGCACAAAAGTACCCACCGGAGCCGGATCCGGCGACTGTCGGGTACGCCGGCTGGGGACACAACCGGCGTCGGCTGCGGACGTGGTGCCGGTGGAAGTGGTGCCGGGGGAGGTGTAATTAGGCCGATCCGGATCCAGGCCTGGATCCAAGGGGACCCTGCGGCGCCGAGGCCGGAGCCGCCGAAGGCCCAGGGCCCCCAGCCGAGTCCGCGGGCCCGAAGGCGCGCGGGGGGAGTCGGGCTGCCCAAAGATGGCATGCATCGCTTCATAAAATTGACGAAGCTGGGCAGGGGTCGCTCCAGGTCCCGGAAAGGGAGGGAAACCCAGAGTCGACTCTTCAGGCTCCACACGCGGAGCCGCCAGAGGGGCACCACCCGCATCCCTCGTCGCGTCGGCCGACGGACGGGGAGAAGTCGAAGAGCGACGATGCTTCTTCGACTTCTTCTTGTGCTTCGACTTACCTGACCCCGAGTGCGAAGACTTGGAAGAAGAATGATGGTAGCTCCACGACCGGTCCCTTGACCTCCTACACGGCCGGGACCTCCAGCGGCACGGAGCCGACTGCCGGGCATCGAGAAGCTTTTGGGACCGCTCCCGCAAAGACTTCAGATTCATGGTCCGGCAGTCGGAGCATGACTTGGAGTCGTGATCGCGCTCCAGGCAGAAGAGGCACACGCGGTGCGGAACCATCACCGACATCAGTCGGCTACAGGAACCGCAAGCCTTGAAGCTGGGCATCCCTGACGTGCACCAGGAGTCGAAGACTCAAAAACTGTGTCGACAAAAGTCGTCAAAAAGTCAGTCAAAAAGTGACTGGAGGTACCGCTCTCTCCGGATCTGCGCTGGCTGGCGCGGAAAAAGAAAGAACTGACAGCGCGCGAGGGCGTCGTCTAAGTAGCTACCGCGACGTCATCCCGGCAACCACGACGCCAACAATGAACGCGGAGCCGACTGACGCCACCTTTCGACGCGCAGGGGTACTGCTGACGATAAAATTCTCCGGATCCAGTCTGACGTCTGGGGGTAATTCTAAGGTAAGGAATCTATAACTTACTGTTTCTTCAGATATCAGTATGCAAGGATGGTGATTAGATGCGGCTCTACTCCATCACTTCTAGGGCGGCAGCATGAAGCTGTGCGATGCCATCTATTGGCATGCAGGAGCACTCTGCATCCAGTCTAGCACCTGGATATTCTAAAGTGAGGAATCTGCTGTTTAAAGTATCAATCAGAAATAGGAAATTATCTTTCAAAGGAAATATTTGGGAGTAGTGAATTCTGATGTGAAGAGAAGTAGGCTTTACAATGTGTAGCTCATGGCCTAAGGAGTCTAAATGTCACTCACCCTTCTGGCCAATAAAATGTCTGCTAACAATTCCACCATCCTAGACACGTAATAAAGAACAGATGTGTAAACTAAGGATCCATCATTTTGGTAAGGACGTCATTTGGCAAGACTGCAAGATGCAGTGATCTTTTCACTTGGAGTGTGGGGAGGAGGGGGCTGCATACAATCATGTCTGAGAAGGGGATTTTCTCTCAACCATAATGGATTCTAAAGTAATGTTAATGGGAGAAAATTGGAAACGACATGAAATAAGCTTCTGTATTGAGATGGTGGATCATATAGGAGACAGAGCATACATTTTGCATCTAAAGTGTATGAAAATTTACAATGCAGAGAGGATGAGTAATCTGGAACTTGAGTTGAAATTTTAATAACCTGCCAATTGATCTGGACATTGTTTTCAAATTCTGAAAAAAGGCCATAAACAGAAAAATAAATAAAAAAATAGACAACGGCTGCCATTAGTAAATATGGAAGACAAAATTGAAAGAGAAAGTTAGCAGGAACACCTGCAGATAGAATACAAGGTCCCTGATTTCTCAGGCAGAAAGAGGAAAACAGTCCGCCGGTTGCCGTAA